>CM035434.1:92062320-92474050 GCA_020310875.1 Ceratopteris richardii
TATTCATCTTTTCAATCTCAACGTTGAATTAGTGTGCAAATGTTCACTAAACTTGCACACCCCATCAATCATTTGGACCTCCATATAAATTTCCCCTTCCCATGTATAGCCTTTTTTTTGTATGTTTGTATTTTTAGAAGGCATATTCTTATGTTTTGTTTTTCGATAAGGCATGTTCGTTACCTCTTTAGCATGATCTCAACCCCTTTCCTCATAAAGGTCTACTATTTATAATGCAATCTTAGTTAGGGCATAATGTTTTTTTCTTGCTACATCTCGTTGATGCATAAAATTCAAGACTAGATTGATTGACATAGAGAGTCCCTTGATGTGATCCTCTACATATTATCTAAGCTTAGGATCGATTGTGCACTTCTCTTTACATTGTTCCCATTATATTTTTCTTGAAAGGAACCAAATTAGGGTTTCAAACCTACTACTCTCATGCTTGAATTCTTTGGAGTAAAACAACATCAGTGCGATCCAAACTCCTTATTTCTATTGTTTAATCCTTTATGAAAAGAACATTGAACACATGGACTTTCTTTGGGCCACACCCATTGAGTATGTGTTTCCCTCTTCTTCAAGAGAAGAGCTTTAATTCATATTTATCCTTTTTGAGGGAACCTTTGAACACATGACCTTCTATCATGGACTCATGACCTTTCTTTGGGCCACACCCATTGAGTATGTGTTTCCATCTTCTTCAAAAGAAGTGCTTTAAATCGTATTAATAGAATGAGTAGCTCCCTGACATTCATTGCATGTCGCATGGTTACTTTGATTCACATAAGGATGAAGGCTCTCTAGTAGCCAACTGCAAGGTCACAAAACGATTGCCTCAAAAACATATCAGCCACCCCTCTCCAACCCTCGCTCAGAACTCAGAATCTGTGGATAGGTGAAGTTCCCTAATTGTTCTTCTACCTTTGAGGCATTCACACATGATGACACCACTACAAAAGGTGTATCAAACTTTCACCTTAGGGCTATTTCACATAAGGCAGAGGAACAAATTCTCACGAGAAAAAACCAATCAATCATTGACATTTGTACCTATCTATTCACATAAGGTGGAGGCCTCTTAAGTGGAAACAAATGTGTCACTAAACTAGACGCATTCAGGCAACCCTTTTGTTGTGATGCTTCTAGAGTGTAACCCTTGCTTTTTGGGATATGGCAGGTTCCATGGGTTGTTCTTTCAATATATAGAAGCTCAGGGAGATTAGACTTCCGCCGAACTTCTTCTTAATCTTCTATCTTTCAAAACCACGCTTAATCTTCTCTCTTTCAAAACACTTCATTCCGCCCAAAAGAATCAGCTTCATCGTTATAAAGGTTTTGGGATTCCGTTAAATAGTCGAGATTTAAATTTTGAATTTTGGCGGGTTGCAATTTCAAAATTCATCAACCCCATGAAACGATCAATATAAACCAGCTCAGCTTCCCAAACACATGAGCATAAGATCTCTCTCTCAATTAGCTTCGTTTGGGCTGTAGCTGGCTGCCGTTCTCCCTCGAAATGTCTGGCCGTGGCAAAGGGGGCAAGGGACTCGGAAAGGGTGGTGCGAAGAGGCACCGCAAAGTCCTTCGCGACAACATCCAGGGCATTACGAAGCCTGCTATCCGGCGCCTTGCTCGAAGGGGTGGTGTGAAGCGCATTAGCGGTCTCATCTATGAAGAGACTCGCGGCGTTCTCAAGATCTTTCTCGAGAATGTCATTCGTGATGCTGTGACATACACGGAGCACGCCCGTCGCAAAACGGTTACGGCCATGGATGTCGTCTATGCGTTGAAGCGTCAGGGGCGTACTCTTTACGGTTTCGGTGGTTGATATTATCTTTAGCTGCGGTTTAAGGTGCGGACAATCGTTGTCATGTGCTGCATGTCCTTGTCGGGTGTTTCTAAACACCACCCACGGTTGAGGTTCTGTTCTTGTTTTTCTGCAATGTTAGTTGCAATTGTTCGCTTCTCGACTCTAATTCGTCAGACTTCAAATGAGATATGCATGCTCCTGGAAATTTTGTCGAATCGATTGGAATGTATTTCTGATCTCTCTTTGCATTTTAGACGCTGTCATGTGTAGAAGCTGTTTTAATTGAGTTTGGCCCTTCCGAAACATTCCTTTTTTTTTTTAAAGAAACAGGTAAATTATATTAACGATGGAGCTTACATTCTGTGCAGGACAAGAGTCACTGATGACACAGATACAAAGCGTGAAGCATATCAAATCTCTCACGTGAGTACAAGGGGGAGATAAGAGATCTCCATCTACAAAATTTGCATTTAGAAATCATCCTATGCTTATCTTCACTGGGTTTGGGAGTTCTGCCAATATTTTGGATACATTTAACTAAGACCTTCTTCAGAATGTAGGGGACGGTAATCGGGAAATGCCTATTTCCTTTACCAGAAATAGCAATATTCTTACTAAGCCAGATAGACCAGAAAATGTGTCCTCTCCAAATGTTCTAAGGCAGTAAGTCTGTATTTTGCAACAACCAAGCAACACAGTCAAGTTATTGAGTCTAAATCCACTGAATTGCAGGTGCTGTTCCAGAGGCTGCTAAAACTTCTTTGCGTGGAAACAGTCAAAGAATAAATGGGAAACATCTTCCACTAGGCCACGTAATGTACTCAACTGTCCACCAATAATAATTTTCCTGTGCTCTGAATGAAAAACCGTTTTAATGGTGAGATTCTGTATATCCTGTGTTACTAATACAATGATTATTGTTTGAAACTGAGTGGCCTGTAGATGAGATGCAGCTTTCACTGTATGATGTCTAGAGACTATAATCAGAACTTTTATGGATTGATACAAGTTTAGCAATTTTGTGATTTACTTTTTATATGTTTATTTTCTTATGTTTTCTCTTTGAAACTGGTCTCATGTGGAATTTTCTGTTTTGATTTTTATTTTGGGTGCTTCCTCATCTTGAATGGTTCAGGTTGATGAGATGCCATTCATTTTAGAAGGGGGCTCATTGGGAGTATTTTTCTCCTGGCATGACATCTTTAAGTTCTGTTCAAGCTTCATGTGAGTTGATACTAGATAAACTTTGTGCCCCTTTACCATTTTGTTTTGAATTTATAAATTATCTTCAAAGAACTTCTCAAATAATAAATATAGAAAAAGTCGTGGAAAAAGAAAAGGCAATGATTAATCTAATGTTCTCTTATTGTATATTTCCTTGACCTAGAGGACATGGAGATGAATGCTGGAGTTATGTGTTCAGCCAAATGTGAAGTGCCAGCTGAGTTTTAAATTGGGCCACTTCAAGTGAATTTACAAGTAGGACCCTTGGGCTTATTTGTGAGACAATCTTGTTTGAGACATTGGGATTGTTTGCCCATAAGGAAGTTGTTTGTACATTTTTATTGGTGGTATGGGACTTTGGTCTTTGTGGTGATTGCCACTTGCTTAATTATAGACTTGGGGGTGAACTTGTTTAGCTGTATAGTTGGGAGTCTTAGCTTGTTAGTATGAGTCCTAATAGTGTTATCAAAGCAGGTATTTCCTCTTGAATAGAGGCAATGCAATGTTCATGAAACTTTGAGAGTTGATGGGGTTGGGATTACTCAACCTGATGAACTCTCTATGCCACTCTTAGGAGTGGTATGGGGCACAATTTGCAAGAGATGAGAGCAAGGGGAGTGAATGAGTTTATAGTTGGGGCTAGGTAACTTCTCTTCTTTGTGTTTACATGCTAGTATGTGGCTGATTGGTTATATTAAGTGACTATGGCTATTGCCATTTGCACAATCCTCTTCATTAATAGAACATTAATGGGTGTGTATGGACAACATATGCGTGATGGGTAGGAAGAAGGGGTATTTGATGGGAGGAGACCACCACCATATGCTTGTATAGGATGGATTGACTTTGCATATTTTTCCCAAGTGCTTTATTTTGAATCCAACAAGTTGTGTATTTGAAAAATGGGCAGTTGAAGAACATGCAAGTGTGGCCAAAAGGGCTTGCATTGATAGGTGGTCTAGAGCTTCCCAATGTTGGTGCTAACGTGCCTTAAGGGATGTTGAAGGGCTTGTGTTGTGGGCGGGTTGAGGCCAGCCCTTGCAGGTGGCCAATAGGCTTGCCTAGGTTGTAGGGCCCCTTAAGGCAAGCCTTGAGGGGTGGCAAAGAAGTTTGCCTAGGGTGGTCCATGGCTAGTGTTGTGGGTGGCTTGAATTGAGCATAAAGGGGTGGCCTTAGGCCTATACACTTGCCTAGGTCAGCTCAAGTGCTATCATTGGGTGGCCAAGGCTATTGGTAGCACCCTTTAGCCAAAGAAGGTTTTGTCATTTTGATTCCTAAGGTAAATTAACCTTGCATGCTTATTAACTTGTCATTATTTTGCTTGGTAGCTTGTACAAGATTGGTAGCAACATTCTTGCCAATTATTTATAGAGGCCTCTAACAACAATCAATTACATGTATTTAAACTTGATCATTTGTTTTGGTTGTTACCCCCATCATATTTTCTCCCCAATCATGGAGTTTATTGATCGGTGAAATGAACCTCTCTTATGGTAAGGTGATGATTGCAAAATTGAGCATGAATTGACATCCTTGAACAATCGTAGATACCTTTTCTATAATGACAAGAGATTGAATGCAATGCTAATTTGCCAAACTCATTGAAAGTTGTGCTACCTTAGTGAGGCCAAACTTCAATCTTCTCATTGTGAAATTGATGCAAGACCCACCAAGTACAATGACAAGTGTCAAGATATCATCTTTGATATGATAATCCTCCAATGGGGAAGGGGGAACTTTGCCATTTATGATATATCATCAACATTAGACATTGGTTGACTTGTGTATATGGAATGACAAGTTTTTAGTAGATCACTTCATACCCTTGTATTCATTTGAATGAGCTAGTGTAGACTTATCTTGTGTTGAGTAAACTTTTCAATAGTTGTTCGATACATATTGGCCTAGATGCAAATGATTTTGGATGAGGTGGTTGGTTCCTCGAATCCTCCCTCACCTTTCTATAAGCCTTTTCAATGAAATCCTCCTTACTTTGTTTGACTTCTTTCATATTGTGATTGTCTTGCTTCCTCCAATGTTCATCTTGTTTTATCATGGTTGCATACCTTGCCCTAGTCATCATGGGCTCTCAACTATTTGAGGATCCATACTTACTTGAGGTGTGACTCCAATAATATGAATGGTGTTGGATGACTTCATGGATAGTCCATAGAACAATGATAATTAGCCTCAAGGCAATGTCTCCATGGAGAGCACCTTAATAAGAGAGCATTTGCCCTCTTTTCTAATTTTGCACCCTTCCTTTGTGCATTATATGTATAAGCCTAAGTGTTAGGGAATTGGGAGTTACCTCTTTGATTTGTTTGAATTCCCTTTTGATAGTTGCAATCTTGAACTTCATACCTGTTTTTGCAAAATTGGTAGGTCAGTCTACTTGGACAATATGTAACAATGTAGCCACAATTGCTTCAAATGATACACCACATTTGCCTTCAAGTTGCTTGTGAATTGTATAGTTCCTTTACTTCTCGAGGTAGTTGTGCAAGCATATCTTCATTGTGTTGTGCTCCTTGTGGAGGGACTTTCTTCTCTTGGTGTTTGTTGCATCTTTAGGGCCTTCGATTCCCCCTTGAGTTGTTCATCGAATCTTTACGGCTCGCATACTTAGGTTGACTACTTTCTTTGAAGTGGAGTTAGCTTCTTGGATGCAACATATAGTAGCTATGGACTCCTCCAACAATAGAGTCCAATCTAAGAGACTCGTTAAGTTTCCATTAAGAAGAATTTGGAAGTGCCTTCTCCATCCATTTCTTGATCATAAAGTCACTTGGTGCATGTGGTAAGAGTGCAACCAAGGCCTTAGCACGAGTGTATAATTCATGAAATTATTCATTTGGTTAAAGTTGCATATTCCTTATCTGGCAAAACTGATTCAGATATATTGCTTGGCCAAAATGTCTAAGAGAAGGTGGTCTAAGCTCTTCTCAAGTGGTGAAATTTGTTGTTCGTACTTATTGTATGATTTGTATGCAAACTCATCCAAGGTAGAAGGGAACAAAGTTAGCAATCCATCTTCTCTATACACTATGTTTAGACCTCTTCCTTGACATAAGGAGATGAACCTTCTTACATGGTCATTAGTGTGCTTCTACACTAAACCTTTAAAAGTAGGAAACTTAATGTTAATTATGGATAGTAAGTTGGTGAAGTCCTCCATTCTTGACCATATAACCTTTAAAAGTAGCATGTCTTCTCCAAAGAAGAAGGTGTTTTTGTTAGCTTAATGAGATTACTTGGGCTTCCTTGAGAAAATTCAAAAGGTATTCTTAAGGGTAAAGGAGAAGATGGTATTCTTGATGGAGCGTGATGATGAGCTCTTTCTTAAGATAACACATCAATGGACTCTTTAGAGGATTAGGTGGATTTTTGATAGAAGAATGAATATGGGTCATGGACTTGTACCCACTCCATGATACGATGAGAGTTTTCAAAATGGATTTTAAGATGTTTAGTATGCAGAGTACTAAAATGAGTAAAAAACGAGTATTATATTTCTTCATAGCATTCTTTTAATTTTTGTTCTTAAAAATTCATGAGTAATGCCTATTTAGCACTTTTTTGTCTATTTAATGTTAAAAACACATAAAAAACTTGATCTACTCTTATAGAACATATGGGCATCGGCTCTAGGTATGCAACATCATGGATGGATCATGGTAATAACTTAAACAAACTTAGAAGAGAAACAAGCTAAAAAGGTGTAAGGGGTTCTATCTTGAATGAGGAAATTAGGAGGAAATTTAGTGGAGAGGGTAGTGGTTCAACCAATGTGGCTAGAGGAAGAATAGAAGAGAAAAATGAAAATGCACAGAGGAATGGGAGCGAAAGCAAAGGCAAGGTTGAAGTGACTTGTTAAAAATGTGGTAGGAAAAGTCACAAAAAGCTTGATTCCTTGCAAATACTACAAAGCTCAACTATAAAAAAATAAGAACACAAGGTCACAAGAAGAAAAAAGACACCAAGAATGAAGCTCCGGACAACTCAAAGGACAAGGACAAAGAGAAGGCCAATGTGGCCTCTAGTGTTGTCATTGAGGAGCTATGAGATGAAGAAGACATTCTTTGTGCTACAATTTAAGAAGATCATGCCAAAGTGAACGATGCTTCAGTTGATATTCATGCACCGGATATGAAGATCACCAAGAGGGATGTGATTGATGTCTTATTGTGGATGTTGCTTTTTTACAAACATGGAATGAGGATCCAGGTGCATTGTTCCATGTTAGTCCTATTGAGGAGTGTTTTACCACCGTTCATGCAGGCAACCATGGACGTGTATATCTTGAGAATAACCATGTTTGTTCTATTGAAGGTATTGACACAATGCAGTTCATTTTTGATGGCACTAATCAGCTTGTTTTGCATGATGTAAGGTATGTACAAAGCATCGAGAAAAGCCTATTGTCTGTTGGGCAAATGGATATGCATGGATATAGTACCCCCTTTGAGGGGTCATGGAAGTTTATCCATTCACATGAATTTATGGCATAAAAGGCTTGGCCACATGAGCCAAAAAGGCCTTGATAAACTATGTAATTTGGATGAGGTTGATGCTTATGGTAAGAAATTAAAGAATTCCTACTACTCTGCTGTGTTTCGTCAGTCTAATGTGCTCAGGATGCACAGCACAAGACTAGAAACTATAATGAGCCAGTGGTTATTGAGCAAATGATGTTGGACAGCAAAATGAGGCTCCTGAAGTGTATATGCAGCCACCTAACAATGCTGAAAAAAGGATTGAACGTGATGAACAACAGCCATTGATGATGATGTTGACATACCTCCTGATGTAGATCCATTTCCAGAAAATATGGATCACTAGGTATAGAGGTCTACATATTCGAGGAGGAATGTACAAAGATATGACCCCGCTTTGCATTATGTTATGCTATCGGATGAGGGTGAGCCTCTTATCTACAAAGAGACAAAGTCATGTGATCACAAGAAGTGGGAGCTTTCTATGCAAGAAGAAATAAAATCTTTGCATGCTAATGATACTTGGGACTTGGTTGAGTTGCCCAAAGGTAGGAATTCCTATCAAGTGGGTATACAAAATCAAAACTGTTGATGGTAAACCCAAATGTAAGGCAAGGCTGGTTGTTAAGGGATATGCCCTAAAAGAGGGCATTGATTTCCAAGAAGTGCTCTTTCCGGTGGTTAAAATGACCACATTACGTGTTATTTGCTCTCACTCCTGCCTTGGATTTGGAGTTATTCCAAATGGATAATAAAACAGCCTTTTTGCATGGTGATTTAGATGAAGAGTTGTACATGAAACAGCCAGCAGGATATGCCATTCCTGGAAAAGAGCATCTGGTATGCAAGCTGAAAAGGAGTTTCTATGGGCTCAAACAAACCCTCAAAAATGGTATAAGAAGTTTGATGCATTTATGCTCAAACATAGGTTCAAAAGAAGCCATACAAGCCACTTCATTTTGTGTTGTATGTAGATGATACGCTGCTGGCTGGGAAGAAAAAGAGCACTCTGAATGCTCTAAAACAGCAGTTGAACTCTGCATTCTCAATGAAAGACCTTGGTGAAGCTGAGCATATACTTGGTATGCAAGTGAAAGGGATAGGCAGCAGCATACTTTGCATTTATTGCGAGAGAAGTACATTGAAAAAGTGCTGGGGATATTTAATGTGGCTGATGCTAAGCCTTTTGGAGTGTGCATTGCAACCACATGTTAAGATTTCCAAGCCAAAGATGATGATGCAGCCAACTACATGAAGAGTGTTCCATATGCATCAGCTTGTGTTTCCCTCATGTATGCCATGGTTGCCACTCGATCAGACATTGCTCATGCAGTGGGAGTTGTTAGCAGGTTATGGCTTATCCTGGCAAAGGTCATTGGGAGCCATTCAAATTTATCTTGAGATATTTGAAAGGGACCAAAGGTAAATGCCTATCTTATGGAAAGTGTCCATTGGACTTGAAAGGATTATGTGATTCAGACATGGAAGGTGATGTGGACACTCGCAAGTCCACAAGTGGCTATGTATACATCCTTGCACGTGGTGCTATGTCATGGTGCTCTAGATTCCAGAAAATAGTTGCACTATCTACTACAAAGGCTGAATGTATTTCAGCCATAAAGGCTTCTAAGGAAGCCATTTGGTTAGCCCACTTGTGTGGTGAGTTTGGGTCCTTGGATACCTGAAAAGGCACCTGTTATCTAGGGTGCTGTGCATTTATCATGAATGATGGTGCTGGCAAATCAAAAAACTAGCTGGTTACAAATAATATGGGATATTGATGTATTCTTGGAATTCCCTTTTTTTCTTTTGGAAGTGGGGATTTATAGCTAGTGTATAAATAGATTTCCAAGCCAAAGATGATGATGCAGCCAACTACATGAAGAGTGTTCCATATGCATCAGCTTGTGTTTCCCTCGTGTATGCCATGGTTGCCACTCGATCAGACATTGCTCATGCAGTGGGAGTTGTTAGCAGGTTATGGCTTATCCTGGCAAAGGTCATTGGGAGCCATTCAAATTTATCTTGAGATATTTGAAAGGGACCAAAGGTAAATGCCTATCTTATGGAAAGTGTCCATTGGACTTGAAAGGATTATGTGATTCAGACATGGAAGGTGATGTGGACACTCGCAAGTCCACAAGTGGCTATGTATACATCCTTGCACGTGGTGCTATGTCATGGTGCTCTAGATTCCAGAAAATAGTTGCACTATCTACTACAAAGGCTGAATGTATTTCAGCCATAAAGGCTTCTAAGGAAGCCATTTGGTTAGCCCACTTGTGTGGTGAGTTTGGGTCCTTGGATACCTGAAAAGGCACCTGTTATCTAGGGTGCTGTGCATTTATCATGAATGATGGTGCTGGCAAATCAACAAACTAGCTGGTTACAAATAATATGGGATATTGATGTATTCTTGGAATTCCCTTTTTTTCTTTTGGAAGTGGGGATTTATAGCTAGTGTATAAATAGACATATAGGATAGGAATAACTTGTGTTCATGTGTATGTATGAGCATATGTATATTTTTTTGGAGGACATGGGCTTTTATTTCATATGTACAGAATATGTGCCCCCCACTTGGAGAATAACTGCAAAAAGCAGCTTAGAACGGTGTGAATCTGTTGTGAATCGGGTTGTGATGAATGTGCTGCAACAGTCATTCTTTCTCTTCACAGTAGGACAGTTATACTTGTTAGAAATATGTCTGTGCTCAAAGACAAAAGTATTTCATAATTACAGAATATAAACCTTAGTATTCAGAATCTGAATTGATCCAAAACTCAAACAATTTTGTGGAGGCATACAATCCAAACATGAATTTGGAGGGCATCAGGCGTGGCAGTAGTCTCGAAGTATGCAATGTTACACCATCCCACCACCTCTTACTATAGAGACAATCCCAAAATTCATGTTGCATAGTCTCATTATGCATCCCACAATGGGGGTGCAAGAATAATGAATTAGAGTGAGTGACAATTTAAGTGTACCCCCCTTGGAAGTCCTCCCACCACCACCACTCCACATGAAGACAGTGTAATGTAGAGGCAATCTTTGTTCCAAACCTGTGCACATCTAGCTCTCCACCAATCATTTGTCTGCTTGAGCCTCTGGCACCATTTCCAAATCATCACAAGACCCATGGTTACGAGCAGGAGTTTGTAGTATGCAATTGCTGTGACAGAGGACCATTTATCAAGAGACTAGACTTTTCAATCTTCATTACCTCTGGATATTTTCTGTGTGGTTTGGAGGATCGTACCTGTCATTTAGCCTCTGAAACTTGTTGGATGAATTCTTATAAGTAGCACCCAAACTCTATATTGTTTGCACTGTTGAGAAAGAGAACTGATTCCCCGATACATCAAAGTAATGTGAAAAAAAAAAGTGATAGGAAGAGAATGGATGAAATAGTCAATACGACATTCATGAAGGCAAGAAAGCATTGGCAATTCCTTTATGTATCTCCATACCTACACACATACATACACACATACATACATGCTTATACACACACATACATATACACATTCTTTTTTTCTTTTTTTGGAAAACTTTGGACTTCAATTAATCATGTACAAATGAAGTGTCTTGCATGGGTGATAATACAACAAGCTTTTCAAACAACCTACAAGATGGAGTGTATAAGTACTTGGCTAGGTATTGTCAGCTGGTTCAACAGACTTACGTTTATTTGATAGTAATCATAAGCAAGGCTAAGGAAATGTATTAAATGTTTAAACATTTGTCAAACCTCAAAATGAGCACATTCCTTGATTGTTAGATGAGAGAACCAAAGTCAGAGGTGGTCAAAACCGAGATCCATTGTTGGTTGTTTTTTTTTGCATAGCCCAAATACAAAATGATATGGCATAAGTGTAGAGGGGCAAGAAATGGTACATTGCAGAATGTCCACCCACCATTGTTTGATATACCTACAGTCCCAGAAGACATGCCATATAGATTCTCTTTGATCATTGTATTGAGGCATGGGAAATGAACTGCATAATCTCAGTACCTATGCATAATTTTCTGTATGCTGTGCATAGTCTTGCAGTCATTACTTCCAAAGGAAAAATCTATTATGTAACAATAACCACTTATGCCAGACTTGAACACATTTTCTTGCCACCGGAGGTTTGATTTATTCCAGATCCATCGAGAGTTGCATATAGTGGCAAAGTCAAGCTTGTAACAAGAGCATGCTGGTAAGGTGAAATCACACCCAAGAGCCAAGTATTAAAACACAATGATTTCCAAACTAATTCTCTTCAAGTGTCACATCGAGTAGATGTCATAAGTATGCTTATGGATTTAGCGAATAATGTAATCCATTGCAATCTATTTGTTGGGCCCAAGCCATGCAATCTGCAAGCTGCAGATGATATCCATTGCCCAATATCATCAAAAGCAATTCCCGAATACATACATAAGTACACACATACAGATACACGCACACGCACACGCACACGCACACGCACACGCACACGCACACGCACACGTACACGTACACGTACACGTACACGTACACGTATACAGATATGTGTGTGTATGTATTATGTCTGTATGTGTGTATGTGTAGGGGAGGGCCCTTAGGAGGAGCTTGGCTGAGCCCATAGTAGAATGGAGCTTACAGGTAGGGATCTTATTGCCTCGGTACCACAAGCCTGTAATGTAACCACAAACTTATCATAGGAGTTCACCGTTTGTCAATATAGCCATTTTTCCCTCCACGCCGATTGCGTTAGGGAGGGCATAGTCAGTTCGTTCTTTGTCGAACAGCTATACCACCCTCATATTGCTGCTAAAACGTCTTGTTTACACCTGCCAGTCTTCCGCGCCAGCTCTAGAGCCTTTTCTGCACATCGTCCAGCCCTCTCTTAACAGCCCGCAAGCTTCTTCGCCTTTTTGTTGTCTTTTTTCCTTATAGGTCATTCATCCTTCTTTCCATGCGTATTCTCTTTCTTCTGCATCTTTAGATTCTCTCTTTTCCACACACTCCACATAATCACAGCTACATTTCTTCACTCTTAGTTGTATATCTCTTCCATCAAATAGCGCGTGTTCGTTTTTAGTTTTTCTCGTTATTTTCAGCATTGTATAAATCTCCACAAACTCAATATGAAGTCAAGGTCGGTCAAGTCCAACCTTGCTCTTCTATGGTTTTCCAAGGTGTGCACCTTCCATATCCAATAGAAGCGATGCAAGCAAATGCGTTTCTAAGTTTCCAAAATCTGTCCAAGATCCTTCTTCATGAGAGGGACTCTCAAAGATGGGATGAATCGGGATCTCCTTAACCAAGATGAAGTCAAAGTTCCCATTAAATTGGTAAAGACAGTTACAAACGTTCTCGCTTTCCATTTCCCGAAAGAAGTTCTCTCATAGGCAGACCTCAATTTGCTGTTGAAGTGGCAAGTGAGTTATATGCATGCTTCCAAAGAGAGATGCATTATAACAAATTTATTACTCTTGTTAAAGCTTGGATGAAACCATCCTTAAAAGGAAAAAATCTAGAGATACTTTGCTCAATCAATATGATGCTCCTCTCTTTGGTGGCCTCACTCATGTATCCTTGGAAGCCAATTTGTTATTTAGATCAAGGATTGCTTCGTTTCACTTTGTTTTGGATTCATCTTTTAGATTAATCATGTTATCTTTGGGACAATATGGTAGATGGTAGTAAAGAACTAAGGAAAATTCAATATGTACCATCACTCTCTACTCCAAATAGGCATATAACATGCATTATATGGGAAGTACCAAGACCTTTTCCAAGTTCTAAACCATTTTAGTGGAAGTGATTGGTTAAACTTTGGTACATGTTTGCTTGATGTAGACATGCGAGCACAACAAACGTACACGTCGGCATCACACAATGAATTCTTGCCCATAAATTGTAAACCCGATAGATGAGTTGGTGGCATGAAGACCTCCATGACACACATGAGTGTTAGATATCAGTCTATAGAGACCATCATATGTGTGTGGGGGCAGTCACAAGATCGTTTCTTCCCAGTTGACAATGCCTTTGGATGGCTTCACTCAGTCCAAAGTGGGCCGATGGCTGTTCACACTCAGGCAAAGAGCTTATGAGCAATTCAAAAAAGCTCTTTTCCTCCGTATTTTAAGGTAAAAAAATATATAGATTTATATTCTTATTCTAGTCCAAATGAGGGATTAGAGAAAGAATGCTCATATGCCTATCAAAGAAGAAGAAGCTTATCTTGGAGATGATGATGGAACTCATGGAGCTCAAGGATGGAGTACCTTCCTCATTCTTAACCTCAACAAAAGGAAAATCTCCAAGTATCAATAGAAGCTAAGTATTCTTTATTTTTTTGAGTTCACTATGCATAGGATACATCATGAGATGAAAAGAATGCATGTGTCATAGTACATATCATACTTTTGTAGCATCATGGATTTAGGAAATTATCCATTTAAGCATTGGCATGCGTTGAATATGCATAGAGCTTAATCTATATATGATTATGACATTCATTGAATGTGCTTGAAGTCATATCTTATGAGATATGCTTGCAAAAGCTTGTATGAATTGTATATGTGAAGAGAGCATAGAATGTAAAGGATGGAGTTTCTTTTCTTGGAAACTTTGAAAAATTTATTAGAGGACAAATGTCATACATTAAATATGAGATATGAGTGCAAATATGCTTTTAAACATTCTTAAAGATTCTATAAGGTGAAATGCATTGTGCGTCTCTATACAAGGGATCAAAGGATGATCATAGCTATATGGAGATATGAGTGCAAATATGCTTTTAAGCATCCTTAAAGCTTTTGTAAGGTGAAATGCATCGTGCCTCTCTATACAAGGGATCAAAGGATGATCATAGCTATTATAGAGGTAAAGGATGATCATAGCTATTATAGAGGTAAGTACTATTGGCAATTTTTCATTTTGATTTGATTTCATTGCCATGCTAAAGTAATGCATATAGAAATGCATTTCAAATGAAGTGTGGTCCATATGCACATAGAAAGGTGTGTGAGTTTATTCATCTAAAAGCATTTAAGTTATAGATGAATAGAAAAAGGATTTTTATTAGTATAAATTGGACTCACCTTATAAAGACGATTAAAGATTGAGAATACTTTCATTATAGCATGGCATAAGCATGAATGTAAATTATGAGTATATAGAATTATACATAAAATGGAACTCCAAGATGGAGTTCCATGCATGCTTTAAGGAGGGGTTCGATTTTTGAACTTTATGCACACTCAAGCGAAGATGTATGTGTTCTTACCATACACCATGTATGTAGATCAATGAATGGTTTTGGTATATGCATTTTTGGAGTTAGACATTTGCGGAAGCATGCGAACATCACAAGGAAGAAGAAGGCGCTTGGAGCACAACACACAATAGTGAATGTATTACTAGAGAATGTACAAAAATAAGTAGCCCATTAGGGCAATAGGCGTATATACAAGCTGGGGGAAAAAAACCTCCTAAAGAGAGAAAAAAGTGCCCCCGCGGTCCTAGAGTATTCACACATATTACTACCTAAATATATCAACAAATCCCCCCTTGGGAGTGATGCGATGAACAAGTAGCTGGCACTCATGTATAAGGAAGTGCCAAGCTATATGGAAATCACTCCGCAAAAGGAAGTAAGCCCAAAGCTTTGCAGAAAGCTTCAAACTTCTCCCTAGGCAGAGCCTTCGTGAAAAGGTCTGCAATGTTCTCCTGCGTGGGCACATATGCCAAGCTGATCTCTCCACCAGAGAACCTCTCCTTGACATAGTGATAATGCACCTCAATGTGCTTAGTGTGAGCATGCAACACAAGGTTCCTCGCAACTGCCAATGCGCTCTGACTAGCAGTGAAGATGGTGGTGGCAAAAGACTGACCAACACCCAAATCAGCCATAAGGCGTCTGAGCCACACACACTCAAAGTCGTTGTGAAAGTCGCCCTATACTTAGCCTCACAACTGGAAGTGGCCACAGTAGGCTGCTTCTTGCTCAACCAAGATATACATGAGCTACCAAGCATGAAGCAAAAGCCACTAGTGGACACATGAGTGTCATAGCAACTAGCCCAGTCTGATTCAGAAAAAGCATGCAAATCTGGTGGTAGTGATCCCCCCTTGGGATAAAACAACCCAAGTAGCCAAGTACCACTCAAGTAGCGAAATATGCGCTTAACCGCCTGCCAATGCTTGACACCTGGGCAATGCATAAACCTGCTCATCTGTGAGACAACAAACTGAATATCTGGCCAAGTAATGCATAAGTAAATCAGACATCCAACAACCTGCTGATAGAGGACAACATCAAATGCATCTCCAGCATCATGAAGACTCAATCGTAAACCTGTCTCCATAGGAGTGGCAATAGGCTTACAATCTTCAAGGCCAAAATGCTGCAATAATGTATCAATATATTTTGTTTGACACAAAGCTTGCATAAACTGAATGCCCAAATAGTGATGCAAATGCCCCAAATTAGAAATATCAAATGAGGCATGCAAATCATGAAAAACAATTTCTGCTTTTTTGTTTTTTTCTCATCTTTATCTTGGTTCTTCGAATGTGTAGCATTTGCAGATTTCTGCTTACTAGTAGAAGAGCTCCATTTTCCTTTGCCCTTCTGACTAGCCAGGAAAGCTTGATCTACAACACACATAATGGACCTATTCTGCCTGGACTGATCTTCCTGCAACAGAACAAATTCTGACTCCTCAAATGACAAGGCATTTGGATTGCCTTTCATCATCAATCGAAGCGTAGAAGCAAAACTCTGATATGAATCAGGAAGACCATTCAGAACGGTCTGCACAAGTGAGCTATCTGGTATAACCTCATCAGCAGAAATCAACTATTCCTTCAAGTCTTTGATCTTTGTTAGAAAACTGTCCATAGAATCACCTTCATTCATGTGCTCACTCTCCAACTGTTTTTGGAGGTAAGCAACACGAGCCTCATTCCTAGCTTGGTACAATATGGTAAGTGTATCCCAAGCATCCTTAGCTGTTATGCAAGAGTGAATGTGAGGAATAATGGCACGTTTGACAAACAAAGCTATCAATGCATGTGCCTGAGCATCTCTACCATCCCAATGAATCTGCTCTACAGTAGGTGCAACAAAAATTGCAACACAAACAAGAATATGTAGAATATCACCATCTTCGACAATTTCTGCTTCAACTTCAGTACCTGCAGTTGTAACAATTGCAGGTGTGATAGGACGCTTTTCAACACCCTGCACAATGTTCCACAGTCCTTTTGCAACCAATACATGTCGCATCATATAAGCCCACAATGGGTAGTTGGTACCATCCAACTTATCCTCAACAACCAACATACGAAATACATCACTGCTTTCAGCCATGGCTAGTGACTAAAATATCTTGATGTAGAAAATTGATTGTATCTCAAAAAGTTGAACAGAATTGCCCAGACGAATTCTGCTAGACCTGTAGCAGACTTCGAGACACTTATACTAGCGAACCAAAACTGGTATATACCTTTGGCACAAAAAGACAAAATAGCCTGCACAAGCGCCACGATAGTGCATTCGAAAACACGCTGAGTATGCTCACCAAAATTCGTACGATTATGAGATTGCAACCGCAAAGGTGTCAATGACGCCCTAGATGAAGCGGCGACGTGCTCTGATACCAATTTAGATGTCTGCGAAAGCATGCGAACAACACAAGGAAGAAGAAGAAGCTTGGAGCACAACACACAATACTGAATGTATTACTAGAGAATGTACAAAGGTAAGTAGCCCATTAGAGCAATAGGCGTATATACAAGCCGGGGGAAAAAAACCTTCTAAAGAGGTAAAAAAAAGTGCCCCGACGGTCCTAAAGTGTTCACACACATCACTACCTAAATATATCAACATACATGAGTTAATGGATTAAGAGGGAGCTTAAATTTAATTAAAGTTTAAGAGAGAAAAAGACTTCCTGATATGAAGTCAAAAGCATAAAAATGTAATGGTACATTGACGATATGTGGCTCAATAGCTATTATACTTTTATGTCTTTTATATGTTGGCTTAATCGAAAAGCCAATAGAAACTTAAAACAAATAGAGAAACCCTAGGCTTCAAGTCCTTTTTATGGATCCTCAAGTTCCATAAAACAAGTGGCATGCTTGATAAACAAGGCCAATGACTTAGGCTACAAGCCAAGCAATGTTTCTCTTGTTATTAACCATAAGTTAGTGATAATAAGAACTTGAATTGAAAGATATCAAAAAGAGCAAATAGAAACCTATATTAGATCCTACACCTAGACATGGGTTAATCTTTCATAATCATGAAAGATTCTAAGAAGTTCATAGACCTTAAGAACTTCAACACCTAATCATTGAAGACAATGATCACACTAAAGGGAAAAGAGAATGGAACGACATGGTTGAACCATGTCATCTCTTTAGCATTCATTTGTTCCTCAATAATTTGATCCCTTTTTGACAAAAAGTATGATCCATTTGGAGCTTTTCTTCAAATGTGAAGAGTTATAAATCATTAATGCTTCTCTAGAGAAGAGGATAAAATTAAGCCTAGTTGAAAGATACTCTAAGTACGACTACTCCAAAATATTTTCTATGAGCAAACAATGATTTTACAACATGATTAAAGACATGACCATCTGGACATCATGGACACATGACTATCGTTTGAAACAAATGCCTAGTTATGTCAACAAATAATATCTAGTAACTGGATACTAGCTACATTATCAAATGGCATAAACGTTTGCACCTAACTAAAGAAATAGTTCAAGAAAGACTCAAAATTCAAAGTATTTTCAAACCAAATCAAGACTTGGTAAGGATGTAACTTACAAATTTTGATTGTATTTGATAAGACTAAGATGAACAAAAGCTTTTCTTAGTAAGCAATCCCTCACTAAGAGCTAAAGTTGTCTACACTAAGGTAAGAGTGTAAATCGAATGGTAAGTTGTCTAGATTTATACTATCACTAAAGTGAATTCAATGGTATGGGACACTGGATTAAAAGGTAATGGAAACTTGAACTCATGGATATTCAACAACTTGCTTAGTCAACTTAAAAGAAAAGAAGATTGAGCTCTGATTGTTCATAATTTGAAAATTGAACAAACGCTGAGGTAGAGCAAGAATTTTGCAACACCGGGACGCTGTCGCTGCTGACGGACGAACGTACTGACGCTGACGAACGGTCTGACGCTGACGAATGAGTACGTTACGACATCAATCTGCCGCTAGGGGGCGTTGATTCTGCCGGAAAAGGTGTACATCAACTCCACAGCTGCTGGACGCTGTCGCTGCTGACGGAGCTTGCTGGGAATGCTGCTGGGCGTTCACACCACTCAACTTGCTGACGGGTTCACCTCCAAGATCAACACCAGCTGCTGGACGTTGTCGCTGCTGGGATTGCTGCTGTAGAGGGCATCGCCGGGCGGGGGGGGTGGCTTCGCGACTGGCGGGGAGGGAGGTGTCGCGACAGGCGGGGGGGGGGGGGGGGGGAGGTGTCGCGATAGGCGGGGGGGGGGGGGGGGGGGGAGTATCGCGATAGGTGGGAGGAGGGGGGGGGGTGTCGCGACAGGCGGGGGGGGGGGGGGGAGTATCGCGATAGGCGGGGGGGGGGGGTATCGCGATAGGCGGGAGGAGGGGGGGGGTATCGCGACAGTCGCGGGGGGGGGGCTAGAGAGAGGAGAGTTATCTCTTTAGAGAGATAAAGAAAAGGCTGGGCGCTTCCCTCGTTTGGTGGGCTCCTTGTTCGACTGGCGCTCCTCGATTGGCGCGTTGAGATTGCATTCTGGGAGAGTAGTTTTAAAAAGAAAAAAAAAAGATAATAGATCTTGAAGGTTCGAACGCGCAGATTTCTGATGAGTATTGAACGAGAAAAGGGGAAAAAGGGGTGAGTGCGAAAAAAAAAAGAGAAAGGGGAGGAAAATAGAAAAGAAGAAAAAAGATTTAAGAGGAAAAAAAAAAGAAGAGAAGAGAAGAGAAGAGAAAAAAAAGAAAGAAAAAAAAGAAGAAAGACAGATATTTGAAGTAGAAGAGTGTTCTACGGGGGTGGGGTGCCTCCTTCTTATGTGGGTTCTTGGGCTATCAGAGCTTTAGTCTAAGACCTACTTTTTTTATCTTGGATGTGATGTCCCCCTCTCTGGTGAAAAGCAATCTGGCCCCTCCTCTCGGGGAGGCCGCTAACCTGGCCGCCTTGCTGGAGGGAGGCTCCTGTGCCGCCCAAGAGGCCCTCGAGAATGTTGAACCCCCTTTGGTCTCCCTCAACAGATCCGCAATTTTATCAGCTCAGGAGGAGCTCAAGAAAGTCTGCCTCGTTGGCCAAATGTTTGGCCCTAGGCCCCCGCTCGAAACCGTGCGTCAGTGGCTTCGCAACGAGTGGTTCCCCCGCGGGCTCGTTGTTTGTAAGTGTCAGTTCTTGCCGGCAAACCACTTGCTGCTAGTCTTTGAGAATGAAGAAATGGCGTTTCGGGCCCTTAGTGTCGGAACTTGGCAGCTCGGCCGGGCGACCCTATGCCTCTTCAGATGGTCCCCTGACTTTACTCCCGACAAATCGAAACCGCTTCGATACCCTCTTTGGGTTGAGCTCCCTAACCTGCCTTACTTCTTGTACAACTTTGTTTGGGATATCGTTTCTCCCATCGGCAGGCCGTTGGCCTCACGCGAGGACATCGGTGGCATCATTTATGAAGGCACAAGACACTCGTTCAATGCCCGGTGGCACCCCCAAATTTGTGTCGAGGCTGACCTCAGTCTGCCCCTCCCATCGAAGATTAAACTGGACTTGGGCGAAGGAGACGTCTGGGAGCAAGACATCGTTTACAAAAACCTTCCCAACGCGTGCTTTCGCTGTGGTCAACAAGGTCACAGGATTAAAGATTGCCCTTTGAGACGGCAAAGCAAGCGAAATCAAGGAGCCTCTAAAAATGCTCAACACAACAATGGTGATTTGAGTCGCCCGACGAAAACTGAGGACTTCAAGGGTCCCCCTAATCCAGAAGCTGATGGAGACGGGTTTATAGAAGTCAGAAGAAGAAGGAGAAGAAGCCCTAGGGCTACCTCCGAGCGAAACAACAAGTCTGTTTCCCCCTCCAGCAACTTATACTGCAATCTGGAAAGGGAAATCAACGAGCTTGACTTCCCAGGTGGGAACCTACTTGAGGAAGACACCGATGTCAAAGGCCTGGAGATCCCTGATAGTAATGAAACCGCGCAGGAGGACTACTCTACAAGCAAAGATGATGGATTCACCACTAGTAATGAAGACAACATGGATAGTGAAAGTTCCATCATTGGATCGACGATCCCGGAAACGATGTCGAGCACGGGGCCCAGCTCCCCCCAGCAAGGTGTATCCCGCAAAGGAAAACAGCCTATGGAGTTACCCTGGAAAAGCCCCCACAAGAACCGGTTTCTAAATCGGGATCAGATCCCAGCGAAAAAGAAAGATGAAGCCAAGAGAAGAAAGGACAAGGCTCCCTCCCGCAAAGAGGGATCAATACAAAAATGATTGTCATCTCGCTTAATGCTAGGGGGCTAACCGACCCCTCAAGAGCGGCCATCATTGGCCAATGGCTCCGCGACATTAGCTTAAAACCAGACATTATATGCATTCAAGAGATTAAAATTGACGGAGAAGACCTTCGGAAACGACTCAGACAGATTTCGTCGGCCCACGTGTGGATTCCAACAAAGCACCGGCGGGGGTCCGGCGGAACGGCTATCGGTGTTAAACAGCCCTGGCTTAAAAAGCTTGAGAACTCCATTGAAGATGTAAATCACCGCTGGATTGCGGTTTCTTTCGATGCTCCCCTCTGTGTTACTATGGTTTCACTGTACGCCCCGAACGGGGATTTGGAGAGGCTGAACACTTGGGCTTCTCTTGACTCGCTTCCCCACAACGTGCTTATATGTGGAGACTTCAACATGGTGGAGGACCCTAGGGACCGATGGATGGGCAAGGGCAGGGTCATCGACAGTCGGGAGAAAGAAACATGGGACATGACCAAACTCCACTTGGATCTGGTCGAATTCAAAGACTCGAATGGCTTTTCCTGGTCGAATCTCCAAGCGGGCGATGATCTTAGGAAAGCTAGACTTGATAGATGCTACACTCTCAGAGTTTTACTCATCGGTGGGGCCACCCTTCCATCACGCAACGTACGGACCTCACCATCTCCGATCACTACCCAATCGTTATCACGTTTCAGCCTCCCAACAGGATCCACAAGGCTCCGTGGTTTCATGCCAACGCTTCCACCTTCTCTCTCCCCTCCGTCCATCAAGAGATTGCCGATGTGTGGCAGGTGGCGTTCGCCTCTGGCTTGTCCCCAGCCAAGTGCTGGAGAAGTGCGGTCGACAAGTCCCGCAAGATCATGATCAGAACTAAGAAGATGCTCGAGACGGTGCGGCGGGCTCGTAGGGAAACGCTCTACCACAGACTCTGGCGACTCGAAGAGGAAGTAAACAAAGGAAAACACCAAGCCCAGAAAGGTCTCCGAAAAATCAGAGCAGCTTTGAGATACGAGGAAGAAATACAAAGGAAAAACCTGCAAACCTTCTTCAAGGAGTGGTGGGCTGGAAAAGCCGACAAACCCACCAAAGAGATGTGCAGTATCCTTAAAAGGAAACACAACAGAGAGACGATCCCCCTACTGCTAGACACTCATGGCAATGTATGCAACTCGGAAGAAGAAAATGTTGGCATCATCGAAGAGCACTTCACGAGACTCTTGGGAACCTCGAATCCCCTCTCCCACCAAAGAAGGGACTGCATGGCTGCCATTTCTAGGGTTTCCCCCCGGAGAATACCACCCAACCTCCACTCCCTGCTTCATGCCCCGATCTCCGAATCAGAAATCTTTGAGGTCATTGATGCCCTCCCTCTCGGTAAAAGCCCGGGACCCGACGGACTCACTAACGAGTTTTATAAATCCTTCAAGCTGGTGGTTGCCACCCCTCTTCGGATGGTTTGGCAAGAGGCGCTAAAATTTGGTGCTCTTCCTTCCTGTATAAACAATGGAATCATCAAGCTGATTCACAAGAAGGGGGAAAAAAACAGAATCGAGAACTGGCGGCCAATTACGATGCTCCAAACAGGATACAAGATCATCGCCAAAGTCATTGCCAACAGACTTGCGTGCCACCTGAGATCTTGGCTTAGTGAGGACCAAAAAGGTTTCATCAAAGGCAGGTCCATCCTGGAAACCATTATGGATATTTGGGAAGGTATTCAATTCGCAAAAGAGTCTAATCAAGACGTGGTCTTCCTCAAGATCGACCTTGACAAAGCCTACGATAGGCTAGAATGGGATTATATTCTGCAGTCGCTCCTAGACCTCGGATGTAGTCAGAAATTCGCCAAGATGATAGCGACCCTTCTCGGCAATGCAACGACCCAAATTAACGTTAACGGCAAACTCTCGAAGGCGATCCATCTTAAAAGATCTATTAGACAAGGATGCCCTCTTGCCCCCCTTCTCTTTGCCATCGCCACTGAAGGACTGAGCAGACTTGTGGCTCATCATGTGGAGGCTGGCAATATTAAAGGCCTCCAGCTACCTCACGACCATAGTCAAATCATCATGAGACTCTTTGCCGACGATATGAACGCATTCGTTCACAATGATAATACCAGCCTGGAGACTTTCTGGAGGTGTCTTGATACCTTTTGTGAGGCCTCTGGATCCAAAATCAACCACAATAAGACCGCCTTTAGGGCCATTGTGGGACATCAACCTGGCCTTCTCATCGATCATGGCTGTCAATCCATTCCGCAGGGTCAAATCTTTCGGCTGCTTGGAATCCCCTTGGGGTTTGGCGTCTCTATGGAGCAGCGATGGAACTGGGTGCTGGCCAAACTTGAAAACAAGCTCAACTACTGGAGAGGCATGCAAATCAATCTCGCTGGACGGGCGATGGTTATCAACACGTTCCTCCTCTCGTCTACCATCTATTTCCTTTCTTGCTGGAGACCGAATGAGCAAGGCCTGTCCAAATTGAATAGCATCTGCAGAAACTTTCTTTGGACGGGTGATCATAACAGAAGGGGGGTGCCTAAAATCAAATGGGCCATCTGCACCAGCCCTAGAGATAGCGGGGGGCTTGGCATCCTGGACATTGGGTGCATGGCTAACAAACTGGCGGCCAAATGGATGATTAAAGCTTGGTGCAATAGGGAGGCCTCATGGGCCAAGCTGATCTTCAGAAACAAAAATGAGTTGGCCCTCACGGGATCCCCGAACTGGAAGAACCTTGACATCATGACCCTGCTATTCTCCCCGATACCTGTCTTCCCGAAAGGCTCCAGTCTCGTATGCTCTCTTTGGAAGGGCTGGAATAAAGTCAAAAGCTTCACAAGAATTAGTGAGGACTGGAAGTGGGCGGCCGGAATCAGACAAAACGACTCTATCTGGTTTTCGATTCATGGCATCCGGAGTGTGGAGCCGTGGAACATTCAAAATGCCAAGAAATTATGGAACAAAGGATTCAAAAAATGGAAACACCTCTGGAAACATGACACCAACAGATGGATCAACTACGAGGATATCGACCCTCGCATAAACATCTCATACGAAGAATGGAACACCTTGCAAAGTAGATGCCTCACTTGGGATCGTCACAAAACTCGCCTTCTCATGGGACATGACGCTCCAAACGCGCGTGGTCTCAAATGGCACAATGGAAACAGCCTACTCAAAATCCCGAACATCAATGAAACGACTGACCTCCAGACCAGCCTCAACAAGAAGTGGTGCCTGTCTTGGACGCGGCTTCGGTGGGACATGAAATTCATGGGTATCTGGCACCCACTCATAGAGATTAAGAAGTCGGTCCTCTTATGGCAAATTCTTCATCGAGGAATTTGGACTAACCATAAGGCAAGCAAAGTTTGTGGGATCCCTCCGTGGTGCAAACGCTGCCACCGCGCAATCGAAGATGTCCCACACATCTTCCTTACTTGCCCCAACTCCTACAGAATCTGGCAGATGGTTGGACTGAAAATCAGAGTTCAGAAACAGCTTAGTTGGAAACAAGTCCTTTTGGGTGAAGCGATTGGGTGCTCTGCGGCTCTCTGGAACGCAATCAGAGGGGAAGTCCTGTGGAAAATTTGGCGAGAGCGGTGTGCTCGCAACTTCGGCGACTCCCCCAGGGAGTGGTCGATTGAAAAATCTCTACTCCTCCTTGGCAAAAGGATTGTCAACAGTAAGAAATCCCCCCCCTTCAGGCACCATCAAGTCCTCCTTTTGATCAACAACAAGCTCAAACCCAAGTGGGTCTCGCATGAGGGCGACGAGAGGGTGATCAACCTTCTTTGTAATGCAACCTAGGAATCAGCCAAGCTTCCCCTGCTTTGTGGGATTTGGGGGGTCCCGTGGGCACTAGTCCCCTTCTATTGTACCTTTGTTTCTTAATTTAATTCAAGTCCGGGAGAGTAGGCTATTGCCGAACTTCCTTTATATTAAAAAAAAAGAAAAGTTGTAGTTTTGGAGGAAAAAAATTCTTTAAGAGGAGGGGGGGAGAAAGGTACCATTAATATGATATACAAAGCAAAAGGATGCATTCCTTGACTGTGTAGTGGAAGTTAGGGAGTACACTTGATATCAAGTACCTAAGTATGTTTGAGATTTAAACTCGATAAAAGTAAGCACCGGATATGCAAGGATGGAATTCATGGAAGAATTCCAAGTTGGAAGTAGCCAAAGTATAAGCTAGTCTAAGAATTGAAGCATATCCATAGTAAGGTACTTGAGAATAATGTATTAGGAAAAGTAAGCATAATAATTTGCTCAAGTCAAAGGGATGACAAATGATTATTGATCCTTAGAAGAACAATCACAGGTTTTGAGAACAATAGGATGTTAAAGGCTTAAGCTAGATGAAAAATCATGAAAGTATGTTCTAAAGTTCCCCAAAAAATCCCATATGGAAGAAAAGGGATCTAAAGGACAAAAGACTTGGTCTTAATTAACTTAACTAGAGGGATTTGGAAAAAAACAAATGACCTAGATAGGTCAAAGGAAACAAAACTTTAATGGTTTGATATATCATGTGAGGGAAATTTTAATGGTTGACCAAAGAAATTTTTATAAGATTAATTGACATGAGGATTAGAAACATTTTTCCTTTCTCACATAAATAGGGAACTAAGGAATTCAGAGTTGGAATTCAAGATAATAGGAAATGATTGAAGGGCATTGAAAGGGCAAAGAAGGCGGAAAGATTAAGGATGTAGTTCTAATAATTGGGGAAAGAACTCATTGGTATGGGACAATGGGAACTGACTCCCATTGAGAACTTTCTATGTTGGCTAGAAAGAAAAGAGACTCAAGATTTGATAGAAAACATAGAGATAAGCCTTAAAAATATGACCATTGAGAGTAAGGTCTTAGGTTCTTTAATAGGTGTAGAAATGTACGTCCTTGAACTAATTAAAAAAACTTGGTTATATTTACAGAAGGGTAAATAGAATAAATGACATTTACCCTAGAAATGGTTATCCTTTATCCTCTTAAGGAGATGCATTCTTTTCAATAAAATGCAAAGCGAACTTTTGGGTTTAAGATCTATCACTCTCAAAATACTTGAACTTTATGTTTCAAGAAAAGCTTAGTGACTAATATAAGTCCACCTGAGTTGCTAAGGAATTAGTAGATATAAGATCTCCTTATGATATTGAGCATGTCTAGAAAAGGAATAAGTAAACCCACTTTACTAGGTTCATATAGTGCCAAATCCTACAAATACAAATAAAGTATATTTTGTATTTAAAAAGGAATATAAAAGAGTAAGTCAATTATAAAACATCTAGAGATTCCTATCCTTTCCATTGAAAGTGGAAGATGAATCTAGTCTCTATCCCTTTCAAGATAGAGATAGGATGTCTATTGCATACTCCTAAAGATTATAGATATGAAGGTACAAATTGTACGAAAATGTATGATTTTATGGAGTTTGAGGTTTGTGAAAGTGACAAAAGGAGCCAATTAAGCTAAGACCACCAAATAAGTCCACCCATTTCACTAGTCCATAGGTACAAGGTGTGCATGAACATTCATTTGAAATGAGGGAAATTGATTTGGGAAGGGATTTTGATTCCTTTCCTTTCATATTACAGAAGATACTAGCCCATATCTGATTACAAGAAACAAATTCAAAGAGAGAGATGACCATATTCATAGTATAGATCATGGTGCATAGGGGAATACTCCACATATGATACTTCTACTCATTTTCGAGGATGAAAATGATTTAAGGGGGGAAGAATGCTATATAATTCATGGGCATGGGAGGCTAAATATATGGGTTCTAAAGCTTAGTATATGATGTATATTTTCCTTTGAGGATGAAAATTCTTTAGGGAGGGAAGAATGTTTTATAATTCATGGGTATAGGAGGCTAAATATATGGAGTTTAAAGCTTAGTATATGATGTAATTTTTCCTTGGTATAGCCCTTGATTTACCCTTGAAACATGCTTGAACCTTTGAGTTGAACCCTTGGGGTATTTATTCATATGAGCTTCACCTTGGGGTGCACATGAGAGAAAAATTCCTCATTTGATTTAGAAGGCATATAGTAGACCTTGGGAAATTAGAAGACGTGTAATCACCCTTAGGAAAGTGTTCACATGAGAGACACTTGCCCAAACCCAAGAACATGCACCCCCTTGGCTTAGAGATATATATATGGGTGGAGTTGGATTGGTGGATTGTAGCTGAGGAGAATAGCTTCAAAATGAGCTATCATTCATGAAAAACTTTACACCGTATTGTGAGATCTGACTCTTAGAAGATCACATAAATTTACACCTAAAAACTCGTAACTTCTAGCTAAGATTCATAGAGTTATGAAATCACTTAGATTTCTTCACACAAAGAGAAGTGAATTATATCCTTCTACAAAAACATGTTTTTACTATTAGAGAAGATGTGTACAAAATGGCATGGCATCATCCTATCCTTAGCCATAGAAAAATCTCCTACACTGAGTGACCTCTCATCATCATCTCTCACAAAAATACCCGACTGACTCTATATTCTTTTAGGACTTACAAAATTGAGCTCTAATTCATCTTTTTTACTCAAATTAACTTCTATAAATTTTTTCTATATGATCCTAAACTCAAAACATATAATTTTAGAGGTTCTAGACTATTTTTGATATCTAAATTTGTTCTATAATACATGTGTGAATTTTTCCCTTCACATAGGCATGGGTTTTAGAGTACCTATCTTCCATTCCTTCTTCTTTCCTCATATGTCTTCATGTATTCATGCACATTAGTGAGTGAAACCCCAAAAACTGCCTCTCAATAACTAATTAGAATTCTTTGAAAATCTCCTTCTCTTTTATTCCTGCCATTCCTTTGAATCTACTTGTCTTCACTCCATCCAAGCTTTTTATCATGATATCCGCTATTTGATCTTTTGTAGGAGTATACACCAATTCAAGTTCTTTCTCCATTACCTTTTCTCTCAGAAAATGATATTGAATCTCTATATGTTTTGTTCTTGCATGAAATACTGGATTTGTTGCAAGATATAATAAACTCATATTATCTCCATGTATTATAGGTATACCTTGATCAATACCAAGCTTCTGAACAAGGTTTGCATCCACACAACTTCTTTAGCTGCTTCCATAATCCCTTTGTATTCTACTTTAGTTGATGATAATGCCACTGTATATTGTTTCTTTGAACACCAGCTCACAAGCTTATCACTTATGTACACCATGTATCCATGTGTTGATCGTCTATAATCTTGACTACCTACCCAATCTAAGTCAATATATGCTCTCAACTTTATGTTTGAGGTAAAAGGATAATATAATCCTTCCTTTATAGTCCTTTTAATATATATGAGAACTCTTTGACTTGCAATCCAATGTTGATCCTTTGGACAATGCATGAATTGTGAGAGGACTCCCACTACATAACTAAGATCAGGTCTTGTTACTGTAGCATAAATCAAACTTCCCACTAGGGATTGATACTTCCTCATGTCTTTGAATTTTACACCATCATATTTGCTAAGTTTATGATTGACTTCAAGTGGATTTGAAGCTCCTCTACAATTCTCCATGTTAAACGTTTTTGATAGGTTCAAAAGATACCTTTCTTGTGATACATATATGCCATGATCTGCATAAGTGATTTCCATTCCAAGAAAATATGACAATTTTCCTAGATCACTTATCTTGAATTCCTTCTCAAGTAACCTCTTTACTTCCTTGATTCATTCATTTGAGGTACCTACGATTATAATGTCATCTACAAATGTAGATTGTACCTTCATTTTTTCTTTTGATAAGTAGTCTTGCATTTGCCTTTGAGCTTTGATATCCAAGATCATTGAGATACTTCAAAAGTCTATAGTTCCAAACTCTTGGAGCTTGCTTTAACCCATAGAGTGCTCTTCTCAATCTACAAACATAATTTGGATACCTGAAATTTGCAAACCCTTTTGGTTGCTCCATGTATACTTCATCAAATATATATCCATTTAGAAATGCATTCTTTGTATCCAATTAACTCAAGGTCCATCCTTTTGATGTTGCAATCGCAATGATTGTCCTTATGGTTGACATATTTTCCACAAGACTGAAAATCTCATCATAATCTATGCCATGGGTTTGGGCATAGCCTTTGACCACCAATCTTGCTTTATATTTGGCCATTCTTCCATTTGCAAGCTTCTTCACTTGATAAACCCATTTATTTCCAATCACTTTCTTAACATTTGGTTTTGGAACAAGTTCCCAAGTCTTTTTCTCCTCAAGTGCATTGAACTCTCCTTTCATTGCTTCTTTCCATTGTCTCTTGCCTTTTGCGTCATCATAACTATGAGGTTCTTCATCTTCTTTGACCATGTAAATATAACTTTTTTGAGTCATGTAAGAAGTATCATAGGAATACATTGTTGGTTGTCTCCTTAATCTAGTTGACCTTCTTGGTTCACATTCTAAATGTGTATCTGAATACACTTCTTCATCAACCTAAGTGCATCCTCATTTCTCCTTGATGATCCAACTTTGGATGTACTTGCTTGCATGTGATCTTCTTCTCCATTTACCTGCATATTTGATTTACCTCTCTCACTTCTTCATACCTCTTCTTCAAATGCTTCAATGTCTGTTATCAAGATCTTGCTCATGTGCACATAGAGGTTACAGATGCAAAAAGTAGTATTGGGTGCAATCTCCCCCCATGCACTCTGTTTCGACAGTCCACAAAGTGCATGTATTTTCAAGAATTTTTGATTATGTCAAAATAGTGGTTACATGAGAGCGGCTTCAAAAAGCATGAGTGAAAGTAAAAGTTGGTAACTTTTGTAGAAAGCCTTTGCTTTCAATATCAGAAATTGTATTCTACAATGACACTTATTCTAACCACTACTTTTCTAACTGTTTCTAACAATAGAACCCTCTATGGGGGTTTATTTACAAACTCAATAAATTATATGTCAGATTATTGATGTCCTCCCTAAGGTCGGATTATTGATGTCCACCCTTTCATGCCTTTCATGCCCTCACGAACCTTCAACTACTATATCAAAAACATCAAAACACATTAATACATTAATAAATTAACACTCTAACAATGCCTTGTTCAACACATTCCATAATTTATAACATGCCCCTCAGTTGAAAAAGCAACTGACCTCAGTTGATAAAGTAAAAATAAACATGGATGACCAGTCACATATTCCATCACTAAATGAAAATAAGCATGTCCCATGTAAAAACACATGCATGGAAATGTTCATGGAGGAGTTACATTAATGTGTTTGTGTATGATATGCAAAATTTAAGTGGTCATAATGGGGTGTTAACTGTGTTTTATGTATCCATTGACATTCTTCAATAGAGTGATTTTTGTACTTCACTAAATATCAATGATATTGAGTACCTGTGCGTGTAGTAGTGACATCATGATCAATTATTTTCTCAAGAACCAAGATTTAAGATTGTTCTTCAATTAAAGGAGGGTCATCAAGAAGTGGAGTGAGTGGTAAAATTCCTTTAAATGTTTTAAGTAAACTAATATGAAAAGAGTTATGTATACTCCAATGAGATGATATATCTAATCTAAATGAATTATCATTGTTTTTTGTATAACGCAAAACGGTCCATAATAGCATGGTGCAAGTTTAATTTTAGGATGCTACAAAATATGTTTGAGACGTCTTTTAATGATATGCAATCATATAAGATCATTTTCCTTGAATTCCTTAGCTAATCGTTTTGTATTGATATTATGTGTATATTGCTCCTGACTTTTCCTAATGTGCTCGTGAACATCGTGAAGTATAGAAATGTGAACTTGAGCAATAGAATCAACCATCGGAATGTCGATTTGGGTGAGTGTCATGGGAGTGGGAAGCTTTTTACCATAAACAACTTCAAAAGGTGCACAACCAGTAGTGGTGTGTGTGGTATTATTGTAAGCAAATTGGAGCAATGGCAACTTTTCATCCCAGCTACTAGGATTATCTAATGAATAACAACACAATAAATCAAGAATAGTACTGTTTGTAGCCTCACTTTGTCCATTACTTTTGGGATGAAATGCAAAGCTAAAATCTATTTTAGGTTGAAATAAGGCAACCCAAAAATGATTTTAAAATCTAACATCACGATTAGATAACATTACTTTAGGAAATCCATGATGTGGAAAAATGCATTTAATGAATAATTTTGTAGCTTGAGGTGCAGATAAAGTTTTTCTACAAGGAATGAAATATGCAAATTTACTAAACCTATCAACTATGGTCCAAATCATATCATTATGTGATGAACTGATATGAAGACCTATGATAAAATCCATACAGATTTGTTCAACATGGTTCATTCGGAATGGGAAGTGGCATTAATAATCCAAATGGTTTACCATGATGACATTTTACATGCTGGCATACAATGCATTGAGAAACATATATCTTTTTCCATGTGTGGTCAAAAGAAGAAATCTTTGCAAGAAGAAATGGTGCTTTGTATGCCTCTATGACCCATATAAGATGGTTCATGCATTTCTTTGATGAAAAAACCTTTAAAAGCTTCATCCGTCAACATAATCTATGCCTGGCATGCATGCATAAAGTATTTACCTACTTGCTATAAGCAGACTTTTGAAGAAATGTTCTCTACAAGGTTCTGGGAATACCATTCCGAAATTTTCATTCCTAGACCAACACATTTGTTACATCTCTTTGCGGTGGAACATGCCATCCATGCAGATCAGTTATGCTTGCCACATCCAGACATTCCAGGTCCAATAGAGTGGGATAAGCTCATGATAGATTTGGCTCAAGGATTGCGCATTCAAGAATATCACCTAGCCACAGACGGCGTTGAGTGCACAATATTCCATAGTCCTTTTGCTACCAATACATGATGCATCATATATGCCCATAACGGGTAATTGCTACCATCCAACTTGTCATCAATAGTCAATATACAAAATACTTAAGTGCTTTCAGCCATGTGTTGCTATAAGGGTTGCCCATATTTTTTCCACACTATGGCATCCTTTTTCCTTCATAAAAATACCTTTTTCCTTGTATCTAGGAGAGGTCCATATGAACACTCTCCTAAGCCCCTTTTTGATATTTGCTTTAGACTATGGTATTGAAGCCCTTTTCTTGAACCTCCTTTTTGCTCAAGTTCAAATTCCCACGTAGGAAACTCTCCACGCGCCCATTTTTTTAAGAGTGGGTTGTTAGAAAGAATCTAGAGAGATATGACCATGTGCTACTTTTTGACTTTTCCAAATGAGCACATGGGGAATTATGCAGAGCCTATAAATAGAGGCTCACTTCTTGTAAAAGGGGTCCCTTGGCCTCCATGCTAATGGAAAGAAGGTTCATTTGGCTTCCACATTTCTCCTTGTGTGCTAGGCGTTGATCCATGTGTGTGGGTTTGGCACTTGGGGTTGTCTTGTGTGTGAGCATTGCCCTCCCTTGTTCCTTTTGACGTTGGTCATGGTGCCATTGTTCATGGACGTGGGTGTGTGTGCGTTGCTTACACTTCTTGCAACTCCTCTTGGAAGAGCCTCTCACTTCCATGTGAGGCGGTTAGGGTCTGTTGTTCCCCTTTTCTCAACATTTTGGCGCCGTTGCCGGGGACGTCGGCCTTTAGCCGTTGGGTTTTTTCAAGCTTGTCGTGCCTACACTTTGTGGATGCACCTCACACTTGGATTGAGTTGTGGATCTGTGTGGCCTTTGGTTGGTTAAGGGTACCCCTTGTTTCTCAATTTTTGAGTAGTTTAGATCTTTATTTTTGTTTGTTGCACAAAAGCATCCCCTAACCCCCTCTTTCTCTCTCACACTTCTACATACAAATACTCACTTTGGCATCACCCCTCATTTTCATCATTTCTTGTAATTGATGTTTGTCTTGGGTAGAGGGAGGGGTAGACTTCTTTCTTGTCCCTGCCTCTATTCATTTAAAAAAAAAGAATAAAAAAAATAAGGGTTAAGGTTTTTGTAATACGCCCGAAAAAAAAAAAAAAAAAGAGGGAGCTTTGGATTCCCCGCTATGAAATTCAAAATTTAAGCTCATAAAAATATTGTTGTCGGTTTTCACGTAGATATGATTTTCCCGTCAATCGCGTCTCACCTTCTTGGGAACTTGCGAGGCTAGCTACGAATGGGGTGGGTGGGGAAGTTAATTTTCTATCTCTTAACAATCTGTGCATGATGAGGGGAGTCTTTATTGCGGTCCGTCCACCCTCCTTGCTTGGTTGCTTGGTTGTTGAAGCACCAGTTCTTTGCTTTCCCCTCCTTGTGGGGTTGAGACCTCGTGTCTCCCCCGGTGTTGCGGGCACAGAAGGTGGATGAGCTATGGTTCCTTCCCACACGAAATCTTTGTGGCGCTGAGGTTCTCCTGCGTGTTCGGTGTTGCTCTCTTGCACGATATGCAAGGTTCTCCAAGAACTCATTCTCGAAAGTCTTTCTAGCTCTGTGACTAGCACAAAACTCGGGATCAAGCTCTTCATTAGCTTCCCTTGCATGCTCGATGCCATCCTTGCAGAGGCCAGGAGGTTTGTGTGCTTCTGTTTTTTCAGCAGCTCCCTTAACGGGGGTGGAACCTTACTTCCATATTCATTCCATGGGAAAACTTCTGCTTAGGCTGAACCCTCATGGGTTCTCTCTTCCGTTCGGCGTTACAACACTTGGGCATCTCCTTTTATCCCTCCTTGGCCCATGAAAGCCTAGCTCTGTGCTTCCTTGAGGCACCCCGGGCTGTGCAGTTCTCAGAATATTACTTCTTCTTCTCTGACGACACTCCAGCCTTATGATCTCCATCGCATCTTTGATGAGCATATCTTTGGTGGAACATACTGGCAAGGCTCCCCTCGTGGCATCATGCTCCTTTGTGTTGCTCTATCAAGCTTCATTTTTGTGGCATTCTATGTGTGATTACGGACTTGTTTCCCCTTGCATGTACTTATTTCTTGTTGGATCACTGTGTGTGGAAGTTGTGGACTTCTTCGGTGGATCACGACTTTCTCACTGGGTCATTCACATTGGAAGTCGATTCTTCAAAATTCTTCACATAAACTTTGTCTGCATGATGCGGGTAGCCCAAATCCGTGTGCTAACCTGCGCATATGGGTTAGCATCTTTATCCGATCTCCGCTGTTGGTCCGCATGGAAACTATGGATCTTTGCATGTGTTTTCATTACCCGTTTGATTGTGTGTATGAAGACTATCACAGGGATTTGGAATATTATCTATTACTGTCTTGCCAGGTGCAGTCAGGTGTGCTTGAGTGTTCAACATTTCATACCCTACTGCAGATGGAGGAATTTAAAGTATGGCTTCTGAGGATCCATGCCTGCTGGCTCTTATGACACTTACTCTCAGGGAGGGGTCACATTATTCCTTACTGCACCATGTGCATCCTTCCAAAAGCCACCCCTACATGCAATTTTGGAAGCAAATGACTGAAAGCTCGGGGATACACATGCGATGAACTGTTCGTGTCACGGATTGTCATGATCGGGGAAGTTCTGTGTCATATACATGACTCCAGACAGTTTTGTCCTCCTACATTTCTCGCATTTAGGAGGGCAACTGTCAAATGTGCTGGAATGAAGGGCTTGCGCACTCTGCACCTAGGCAATGTCTTATTGAAGTATATTTCCTGAAGTAGTTGTCTGGGCATTCTTAAGCCGGTGTAATTGTTATTTCTCTGCATCTTAGCCTCATGGAGATTTTCTTCTGTTTGAGGTGGAGGTTATGCTTAACAAGCTACTGGGGTTCGGTTCTCTGAATTTATGGGGAGTTTTCACTTAAAATCTCATTTCTATGATACTGTGAACATCGTTTTGGTTATCATGCATCTAGGCAGGTACAACTCTGCATGTAATACAATTCGGGAACATCTTTTTACTACTTTTACGTGTTAAGTTCTTGACATTTGCCTTGGTTATGAAGTATCTCGCGTAGCCTCTGAACGCTTTGATCCATGTGGCTTTCCCACTTCAGTGATAACTCTGGCCCAGGATATCATGCTCTTTAGGTACAATAAGAAACTGAATTGCGATAGGACAAATGGTGATACCCCTTGATGTGCTCCCTTTTCCTCCGCTCGAAAATCACAACAAGGACTTACGGTCATCAATTTATACTGTTTCTTTTTGGCGGGATCCATTCATGGTGTGTACACAGTGAAAATGGGCTCTTTCAGGTTGTCACTATTTCTTGATTGATTGCACATGTATCCACTATCTAGAAGAGATTACGGGGCCTCCAATAACTACTATGGTATAATCTCTTTTATATGGAATATTTTGAAATAATTTCCTTTACCTCTCTGTTGCATTCAAGGTATACAGATGGCTGCTCTCTGCTTCTCATCTCGCTTCCTAGAAGAAAGTAGTGAGGAAAGATGAGGCTGAAGCAAGCTGGGGCTCTCGGCATCATGGTTTTTGGATCGTTGAGTTTTTTGACTAATCCTTTTTGATAATGTCAAATCATGCCACATAGATTTGGTTGTTCTCGTTTGATTATCTACATGCTTGAACTAATTCATCCACTGACACACAATCGGTCGCACATGATTCGTTACTTTAAGGATGATTGATTACTTGGAGATGTCTTGTAGGGAGAAACCGATTCTTGATAGATGTGTTGTAGGCAAGAAGCCAAGTTTCACAGAAGAGCCCACAGATTGCAATATAATGCATTCTTGCTTTTAGTCTGACTTCACTAGGTGGATTCATAAAAGATTCAAGGTTTTGATAACTCAATGACTGATGTCCCAAGTTACTATATTGTTTTGTGGATGTGTACAATGACTACTTCCAGGAATAGAATCTATTGCAGTTGGCATGGAGGGATCCCCACGTATTTGGTGATTAAACTGTTTAAATGATTTTTAATACTCCTTTCCTCAAGTTTATGATGCAGGTGTATGCTATTGATGGAAATCAAAGTCCAGCTCTCCTGAACACAATAAGTGACATTTAGTACCACTGAAAGTGTCGGCTCTCCTTTCATATAAATCTCAATTGATAAGTATTCCCAAGGGAAGATCCTTCTCCAAGCTCACTCAGGTCTCTGAAGGATCAATTGCAGGCCTTGAGAAGGATATGAAATGTTTCTTCAGACCTTCGTTTACATGACTAAGAATCGAGTATTATAGACTTTGGCATCATGTGGTTGAAGCGTGTGATTCCTGTAGCTAGGATCTGTGTCCACTTCCCCAACTTACCTATAGAAATCAAAAGGCCTAGTGTAGACCTAGAAGCAAGACCTACACGCGTGCATGAACCCTGATTGATGACTGAACTTACTATATTACTCTTAGAGACAGGTATTACGTAATGCCCATGCAGGTTGATAACTCATATCCCTTCAAGTGGCATGATTGACCTTGTTAGACACATGAAACATGACTTATGATCTCTGGAATTCCCATGAATGCAAGTGACCTTTTAAAATGACAATTTTTTTTGTTTTGGTCGTGGAACCTTGAATGGGTTCTTGAGATTTTGTGTAGTTTGCTCCCTCTTGGCTGCAAAAGGAACTCCATGATTGATGTCGGATAGTTGACTGTATCTATAGTTGGCCTAATATGATTTCACTTTTATTTGGTCATAATGCTTGGAGCTTCACCTTATAAACTTCAAAAGGTAATCCACCAGTAGCTCACTTCATTCTGCAACCTAAGTAGTATTCACACCTTTTTGGGCACCCAAATTGTGAATGATTGCCTTTGTGTACCACTCAATAATGGCTTAAATGAAAGTGGGGTTGAGTGCATAATGCTTGTACTGCCAAATGTTCAGAGAGAGGGTATTCATCATAGGAAAGTTACAGGTTGACATGCAAAATAGGGGGTGAACCTTTGGGACTGTCTAATTGTAATAGTCTTGCGAGTTTGTTTTTGCCAGGGACGAAATTCTCTGGTTTTACAATTCTCACTTAATACAGTTAGGCTAACACACACAACACTTAGCTTTGATTCCTTGGGACTCCTATAGAGGCCCTCTTGTGAAAGATATGCTCACAGGTTTTATGATCATTTTGAATTCTTGTGACTGACCCCGGTGGGATTGGTGTATACAGGAATTGGGAGCAATTTGATGACCACTATGCACTAATAAATCTATTTCATGTGCACCAGGAGTAGTGTTCTTCAGTAAATAAATGCTTTAAGACTTGTAATCGATGGCATGATAGTGGGGAAAGATTCTCATTGCTGGCTAGAAGACTAGAAATTCCCAAGGGATGTTTGTTGGTTTATACTTCAGGATGAGTTGATGATCCTTTTGAGTTTTCTTCTCCATAATATCTTGCAGCTTGTTGGCATACAAATATATTTGGATGCTAAGATTGGGGGGTTCTTTGGAGCTCATTCCTCAAGAGAACTGTTATGTCTGTGGCTAGGGGTTGATCTATGGAATTTTGGTCCCTAAGCTTTCCATCCCAGATGCTATAGTAATACTCTGATTGCTTTAATTGATGGATCATATCACCTCGGTATTATGTTCACAGGACAATACATGTCATCACACATGCACTAAATGTAATATGAGCACAACATCTTTTGCATGATTTGCAATACATAATCAGATTGCTTATATAGGTACAGGTACTGCTCGTGTATGACATTAGGTAACGATTGGCCAAACTGGAATTTTGCCTAGGAATCCACCAGTCTTACTTTAATGTCATAATTTTACTCCACATTATCACTATTGGTTGTTTTGGGTTCATACTTTGGTCTTGAGAGAGTAATTGGATTCTTTCTATTCTTTCGACATTGGTGCACGAGAATGGAATCATATATGCATGGCCATCCTATTTTCATCTACAGATACTACGATAATTGACCTCTTTGAATAAAAATAGGCCAGCGTAAGCTTATTTGAGATCTAGAAGACTATGGGGCTCTTTGGAGCTACTTTTTTGCAGGATTATATAGGGGTAGCTATACCTGATATACACACCATGGCAAGATAGATCTTCAAGAGGATGTCTCTCTAGAAGAAAAGTCTTGCAGATGAGGATGCCCCTGAAGTGGAAACTAAATTTGAAATAAATGTTTATCCCATTATGAGATGCAGTCTACTTGCTCTTTTGTATGTCATTTCAGGTTTTGGAGCTTTTGGAGAAGGCATTCCCAGCCTTACAAAAGACTGCGTAGTGGGAGTAATGCTGGGCTGACTGCCCCCCAAGGGGATTGTGTCGCTCAGCATTGCTGGAATGAAGAAAAGACTGACGGCTTGAAGATTGGCAGCATTGCAGATTTGAAGATCAGCTTGAAACTTTGCAGATTTGAAGACTTGAAGATTTTCAGACTTGAAAGACTCTACCTTGGGTCGGTTCAGCTATGTATGCTCTTCTCAGCTTTGTCGAGGGCGACAAAGTCAAGGAGGAGGAGGGTGTTGCTATAAGGGTTGCCCATATTTTTTCCACACTATGGCATCCTTTTTCCTTCATAAAAATACCTTTTTCCTTGTATCTAGGAGAGGTCCATATGAACACTCTCCTAAGCCCCTTTTTGATATTTGCTTTAGACTATGGTATTGAAGCCCTTTTCTTGAACCTCCTTTTTGCTCAAGTTCAAATTCCCACGTAGGAAACTCTCCACGCGCCCATTTCTTTAAGAGTGGGTTGTTAGAAAGAATCTAGAGAGATATGACCATGTGCTACTTTTTGACTTTTCCAAATGAGCACATGGGGAATTATGCAGAGCCTATAAATAGAGGCTCACTTCTTGTAAAAGGGGTCCCTTGGCCTCCATGCTAATGGAAAGAAGGTTCATTTGGCTTCCACATTTCTCCTTGTGTGCTAGGCGTTGATCCATGTGTGTGGGTTTGGCACTTGGGGTTGTCTTGTGTGTGAGCATTGCCCTCCCTTGTTCCTTTTGACGTTGGTCATGGTGCCATTGTTCATGGACGTGGGTGTGTGTGCGTTGCTTACACTTCTTGCAACTCCTCTTGGAAGAGCCTCTCACTTCCATGTGAGGCGGTTAGGGTCTGTTGTTCCCCTTTTCTCAACACCATGGCTATTGACTGACTACATATCCTGATGTAGAAAAATGATTGTATCTCAAAAGGTTGAGCACAACCAACCTATCGAGCTTTACTAAGCCTGTAGCAAACTTTGAGGTGCTTGTACTAAATAACCAAAACTTGTATATATGTTTGGCACAAAAGGAGAAAATTGCCTACACAAATTGTTACCCTTAGATCTCTCATGTGTGAAAAAGATTATGTAGCACCACATTTTGTATCAAAATTCTTATTGTTGATCATTTGCACTCTCAGAGAACTTTGATCATCATCTATTTGTGGCTTGGAGATTTCTTAAGAAAGGAATTTCATTGTTGTTGTTTGGTGAAGCCCATAAACAACCCAACTTAGCTTTAAAAGAAAAAGAAGAAAAAGGAATGAAAAGTAAAAGAAAAGAGAAAAAAAAAAGAGAATCAATGATGGTAGTTCCCCACTTCTTCCCTCTCACAGCATGTGTCAAAGGGTGTTGAAGACCTCAGTGAGGAGAGGGGTATTTACCCTTCTTCATGCACCATCGGAGGTCTCTCCTTTTTGAGTAGGGGCTTCATTCGTGTTCCAAGGGTAGGGGGGGTGTGTCTCTCGAGTGCCCTCCTCCCACGCTCCCTTTTTGAAGAGGCATAAGAGGAAGAACTGCTACAAAAAATGATACTTTTACATTTTTGGAGGACATTAATCAATTGGATAAGATTGTTTTGAGAGCTTCATTGACAAGAGAAAGTTAGATGTGCAACCTGAGCTTTTCATTCACATTGTTCTAGACAAATCAACAAATACTCTCATGATCATTGATGGAGGTATTGCTATGACCAAAGAAAACCTAGTGAACAATCTCAGTACAATCACCCGCTCTGGCACCAAAGAATTTATGAAGGCATTGGTAGTTGGCGTTGATGTTGGTATGATTAGCAGTTGGGAGTCAGTTTTGGTGTGGGAATCAGGGAATATGGTGATATAGAGAGCGTTGTTCAATTGAACAGGTAGTGTTTTGACTCGAGATAATCCCAATATGGATCCTTTCCTCCTCAAGCTTGGGAGACAAGCTATCATGTCAGGTGATAATCCTCATAAGGCTTTCGATTATGCAAGCATAGTAGCAAAGTCATATGAAGTTGCAACTGATGAAAAGCCTAGCCTTGATCTTGTGATGAGTTTGCACATTCTTGTAGCAATGCATTGTACAATGGGTAGATTCGAGGATCTTGTACCAATCCTCTGGCATTCAGTCACAACTACTGATATTGAAGGAGGAGATCAAGATCATGCTCTTGCTGCATTTTTTGGGAACATGCAACTTGGTGACACATACTCTCTACTAGGAAGAAGTGATGATGCACTTGTTGCATATCATGTAGGGCTGGAAGCACAAAAGAAGGCACTTGGAGAAATGCACCCTCGCATTGGTGAAACATGTCATTATGTGGCAGAAGCACACATTCAGGCAATGCAGTTCAATAAGGCAAAGGAACTTTGTCAGCATGCCTTAGATATCCATAAGGAGCACAATGCTCTAGCCTTTGTTGAAGAGCCTACAGATAGGAGGCTCATGGGTTTAATCTATAATGGTAAAGGGGAATATGAAGCTACCTTGGAGCATCTTATGTTGGCCAGCATGGCATTGATTGCAAAAGGGGATGATGTTGATGTAACTTCTGTTGATACAAGCACTGGTAATACATATGCTTATCTGGGAAGATTTGAAGAGGCTATGTTTTTTATTAGAAGGCACTGACAATATTTAAAGCTTCCAAAGGATAAAATAGTGCTGTAGTTGCATCTGCCTATGTAACCTTGGTTGAGCTCTACATAAAGACTGGTAAATTTAGGGAATGTAAGACATATTATGATAGTGCATTATGGATCTGCAACAGGCCATGGATTTATCCTTTGGATGAGGTTGCTAGTGGGCTCACAAAATTAGCTGTTGTCTTTGAAGCATTAATTGGATAGGTCAAAGCACTCTCTTTGTTGGTGAAAGCCTTGACCATTCTAGATACTACCCTAGGCCAGCAAAGTTCTACAGCTGGTGATTGAGCACAGATAGGAGTACTGAGCTACATGTGTGGAATTATGTGGATGCACGGAGTTCTTGAAGTAGTGTTGTGTCAAAGCTGAGGGGAAGTGCAGAGAGAACATCATCATTGTTCAATATTATGCTGAATAAGATCCTCTATTATTCGCATCTTTTAGAGATTAAAATGGTTGCCCAACTATTTGAAGAACCAAGGAGTGCTTTGGAACAAGGATAGAGACCAAGGCTTGGATGAAGTCCACTCATGTGTTTCCTTGTACAAAGATCCTTGTGTTATGAGTTACAGGGACTTACCACTTGACATTCAAGAAATGCCTCACTTGGGGTTTCTCCACCATCCAGATGGTGTTTCAGATCCTTACAATAATGCTAAATAAGATGGAAAGATGTTAAGTGCTTGGGAGGCTCCCAATTCCCATAATATCTTAATCAACATAATGCTCAGAACCAAGTAGAGCTTGCCATTTGAACAAGTGTGGAGACATGAGAGTTGTGGTAAATGGGCACTCTAGGGTGATTATTGCCTAGATGTTAAGCAAGGAGGGTATCCCTACTGATGAAAGTAGAGGTTCAAAAAGTTGAATAGATCTTGTAACTTAATTCTCTTTACAAGCTGCAAGTATAAGAAGAGCAAGAAATAAGTCATTATGGATTAATAGAAATAGACGGCTATGTCAAAGTAAAGTATATGGCTAATGCAAGGCCAAGTGAACATCGAGTTGTATAGGGAATACTTTGTAAGAACAAATGATGCACATAAGCAAACGAGATCTAGGTCCAAAGGTGCTTTTGCTTGGGTGTTCACTTGAGTTTGAAATGGTTACCAGTCATCTTCCTTCATTAAAGGCTCTTCTTCAGCATACAACATATGAAGAATATGCATTCTTCTTTAGATTAAGTGTCGGGGTTGAACAATGCATCAGAGAGCAGCAACTTGTTCCTTATCCAATTTGATCAAGCCAATATTTCAAGAGGGGCTAACAAAAAAATGTAGTACACAACTATATCTGTTTAAAAGACAGAGGCCCTCAATCCAAATGTCGTATTAGTGGAGAAGTTTTTATCTCATCAAGCAAGAGAGAAGCTTCTAGGGAAGGGAATTTGCCTAATTTTAATGTCAAAAGGTTTAAAGGTCTTCTCTGAGCGCACTACTGCTCCTTTGTGAGGCTTCAGACTTGAAGTTGTTATGACCACTTTTATTGATTGTTCAACACTTATGTAAATGGAAGATTCAAGCCAAAACATAAATTGATGTATGGTTTCTATGAGGGAACCTATTTCCCCGAATGGTGCATCTGAGTTCTCAAAAGCAAGCCAAATGTATGAGCTATCACTAGGGCAAAGCCATGTTGTTGACTATGTGGTTTAGTTAAATTTTGATTCATTTTCATTTATAAACAAGGAAAATATTATTATATCACCATCAAATACACGAAAGGTGCCCATATTTAGACCTATAGTTCTTGATCTTCAATACAAGTGAGTTGCTCATCAGATGTTGCTTAGGCCTCAACTTGTAGAAGACTATCTATTGAGGTTTCTGTCTTGGAAAGAGAGAAGGAGCTTATCTTGAATGCTAAGAAAAGAGCATCTTAGAAATCTTAACCCTTATCAGATCATTTGCATCCACTTCAAGCTACTTGAGACAACATCGATACCCAATATATGTTCTTATGATATTCAATGTCGTTGATTGCATGGCATATAAAGAGATTGAGTCAGCAACTGATGTCCCTTCAATGGATTTGAGGAGAAATATCTAGTTATTAACTTGTCTAAAAAGTAACAATGTTTTACAAATGAACCCAATTGGCATTTCAACATCATATGTGAAAGTTGTGAGCTCTTGCATCTGTTTTTCCATTTGTGCATGCTCAGTTTTTGGACAGTCTCATACTGTTGATGAGTGTGCTTCTCATTGTGATTATGTGCCAAAAGCTATTGTATCACTGATTATTGACTTGAGTGCAATCCTGAGAATATGAAAGAGTTAGGAGTTTCCTTTGAAGTGCATCTCAATGTATGGAAAATCATCTATGGATTTGTGAACACTTTGTCTCGTTTTATTCTTTAAGAGAATGGCTTCTTACATTCCACAAAAACAATTGTATTTTTTTCATTGACCTGGAATTATGTCATGATGAAGAAGAAGTAAAAACAACAATAAAATTAGGAGTCAAGCATACATTTTTCATGGGCTAAAGGACTAATTCATTGGCAATTCCGCTGGGGATTGGCTTAGCATATCTCACAAAGATTGTTATGAGTTTGCTTGGTGCCCCAATCATGTGGCACAGCCAAGTCGACCCCAAATTTGCTTTGGTCTTTGCTAAAGAAATGGCCCAACAAAGACAAAATTGTGGTTTTGAGAAGACCAACATGGGGCAAATGAATTTTGGATGGAATAAGAGATGGAAAGAGTTTGTTCCAACAATGAGACATCATGTGAATCGATGTCGTCGATTTGGTCCTATCTCCAATTATATAGATGTTGGTGTTGCGAGCAGATTGGGCACATTGCCAAATTCTACCCTCGAGTGTCTACTCTTTTGAACTTTGTCCTTGTGTGCACAAATTGTGGAAAGAAGAGCTTCTGTGAGCATGCATGTGAGGTAAAAGAAATCTTTGTCGGGAAGGTCAAAAGGAAGGAAACTACTTCTTCTTTCTATGTGGAAGTTGAAAACAGAGGATATTATGAAGAGAAAAGGGTGAAAGGTGAGGGTTCTCCATCAATTGGGACCTCAAGAATAAGCATGATCCCATCCCAAGTGATAAAGTCAATTAAAATGGAAAGTGGCTTTGAGCATCTAAGTCCAAATGAGGCCATTGACCTTGACAATGAAAAAATGGTCAATGAACCCGAAGATGAACCTTTAAAAGCACTTACAAGTGTGCAACGTCAATTGGGTAGGCTTCAAGAGGAGCGAGTTAGTGAAAAGGCCAAGGTGGAGAGATTATAAAAAAATCAAACTAAAATAGAGGAGATCTTACAATAATGGGAGGAGAAGGTGAAATTCATGGAAAGTAAAGACAAAGAGTTGAAGAGAGAAAACAAAACCTTGAGGAAGAAAGTTGAAATGCTTGAGAGTGAGAAAGTGGTTAGAAAGAGTAAAGAAATAGAGAGAGACATCCTAGAGATTGGTTTTGACTTAGTGAAGGGCTTTGGTGTGCAAAACAAGAGGAGGAAGGAGGAGATGGAGCGAGAGAGAAAAGAGGAGAGACGCACGGACATGTGTGGGAGCCTCGAAACCCACATAATGAACTCTCTTGAGGCAATGCTCTATATATGATGTATATATATGAATATGGGGGTAAGGTCACATGACCCTTATATCCCCAACAATCTCCCACTTAAGGGTCAATGTGACCATAAGTGGTAACATATACAAAGAATGATGTAGGACTATACAATAATGTACAGGAAGAGTCCGGATCTCTACCCATACCAAATCAGCCTACACCAACTTCCTCAAACAAGGTGTATCCATGCACCTCAAACTGCTCTAGACTCATATCGATAAGAGTCGAGCTCACATCTAATTGATGCAAGAACTGACAAAGTTCTTGCAAAGCTCCCACTCGCTCTATGCTTGTGTCAATCATCGTACGACTGACAACTCCAAGTGCAAATGCTCCAATAGCAACTTCAATATCTGGTCTCGAGCATAACAACTCGTACATCAGACTCCCGAATGCTGACGAAATATGTGCTATCCTAGCTAACCTAAGTATGTCAGCCATGCCTATATCCAAGGCATCCAAAGCACCATCATCAAGACCAACATCTCCTGACATATCTGTGTCAACGTCTGGCATGAGCGAATCCAAGAATGACTGCATAACTGCTGACTTCTCAGCATCCAAATCAACCATCCTCTTAACCAAGGATGTGTCTAGCTGTGCACCTTGAGAGCTAGTATGCTCTAGCATACACTGTGTATCATAAGAGCTATCCTGCTCTACCACACCAAGTGTATCATCATGCTCCACATGAGCTAACTGCACAACATCAACACCAAGGTCAAAGTGATGAACACACTCTAACCGAGTATCATCATAATGCTCTACATGAGCATCCACATCATGCTCTAAAGCATCTAACTGATCATCCAAAGTGTGCTCCATAAGAGCATCCACATGATCAATAAAATAATGTTCTACATAAGCATCACGAGCATCCAAAACATGCTCTACATATACATCCATCTGAGCATCTAAATCTTGCCATACATGTGCATCATGAACGTTAATAGACCTATCTGTAGGTAGACAAAATGAGACATGACGAGTCTCACATCGCACATAAGGCTTAACTCCCACTGAGACGAGACTGTCTCTCACATGAAGTACCTGCAGTGGATACCTGTGCCCAATCCTAGCACCTCTGACAAGCATAAGCTGTCCCAACTGCAACTGAAAATGATGCTCATCAAGGAATGCATAACATCTGCTCTCATGTAACTGGCTAACTGAAATCAAGCTCATAGGGAATGAAGGCACATAACGTACATGTTTGAGCATAAGTGATGCTCCACTAGGTAGCATAAGGCATACATCTCCTGCACCCTCAATGTCATATGATGTACCATCAGACAAGTGCACACATCCACGACTCTCACCTGAGAATCGACAAAACCAATCACGATGTGGAGTAACATGAAAAGTGGCTAATGCATCAAGCAACCAAGCCATATGCGTGCTATCCAATGAACAAGAGGAATCCTGAGATGAACCATAGGAGAAAGTGATATCACCATCACTAGTAGAATCAATAGCCATAGACTCTAGTGAAATCACTACCTGACCTGCATCACGTGCATATCTCTGACGTCGTCGTTGCATCCGCATGAAGCAACGTCGTCGAATATGGCCCTCATGACCACAATGCCAACATCAAAGTCGTCGATGTGATCTATGTCTCACATGAGTCAATGGACTCGCATACATATCATGAGCATAAGCCTGCTCACCAAGTCTCCAAAGTGATCAAGTAAATGTGAAAGAATCCTGGGAAAAGTTCGACAGAGTATCCCCTGTAAACTGAGCAATCAAACAAGATAACCAATAACAAAAGAACAATGAGTAACCTGTCACCACCTGTCACTGATCCAAGCAAGGATAATGGCAACTACATATGCCAAAAACTAATAGCAATACATGCCAATACAATGATGATGTATCTCCCACTCAAGAATGGATCCTGCAAGATGGTCCAACCTGTCACAAACAACCTGTGACCAAGTCCAAGTAAATGGAGATCAACAATGATCCAAAGCTATCACACAAGCTTCAAGATCCAATAGAGCTCTTTTCTAGCATAAAAGCTGTTGAAAATTCGGCAGTATCTCCTCTATAAAATGGACTCTAGAACCAAAATAACCATGTGGGAATCACCATCCACAACATCAAATCAATGAACATTTGCTAATGGAATAACAAATCAAGGTGACAAACAAGTGCGCAATTGAGGCTCCAATCTGGATCATGTAGCTGCAAAGAAAACAAAGATACAAGTACCAATCTAGATCCAAACAATCTCTCATAAAAGATGTGAAATCAGTAAGTAAATCCGTAACCAAGTGGCATACGCAAGATGTAGACCACAATGCCACTATACATCCATGATCGAACTCATGATGACATAAACCTCAAAAAAGAGTATACCACAATGTCATCTTACATGCCAAACACATGACAAGATCATGCTCTACTCTCATATGGAGAAGCTACCACAATGATCATACATGTACAATTCCTTGAAGCTCTGAAAATAAGAGCTTGCACACCAAAAATTCTCTCTAGAAGAAGTTCGAAAGCCAATTCAAACTCCAAGTGCAATTAGGGTTCTTATAGTGAGAATATACTGCTCTGTGTTTTGCTGTTTCAGAGGTGATAACCTCTGAATCTGGACTTTTGCTCTTCAACAAACTTCAAGATCTAATTCTTGGCTACGTAACGAGATAAAGAACATCTCAATTTGATGTGCGTAGCTCAAGATATCCACAAAACAAGCACCTGCTATCAATTTCACTATCACCTGCAACACTGCTGCTCTGTATTTTGCAGTTTCGGTGATCTTGCACTGAGAATCTGAATCTAAATTCTTCTACAAAGTTCTATTTATCTTTACAAGCTACGCACAGCAAGTTGAATTATCGTATTCTGATTTGTAGAACTCAAGTTATGATCCAAAAACTGACCTGCTTTTCTACTGAATGTAGATTCGCCTTCTATAATAGTCTGCGTTTTTTGAATTTTCGGTAGTCTAAAACTCCGAACCAGATTCTGCGCCCTTCTGTGATGTTGTAGCTCTCTATGTTAGCTACGCACAGAACTTTAAAACGCATCAATCCGAGCTTTGTAGCTCAAGTTATGATCAAAATACTAAACTGCTATCAAGAGATGCCGACCTGCACTTCTACCCCTTCTGACCTAAGCTTCCATTGAAGCTTCTTGCACACTAGCCTTTAGCATGCTCTGATACCAATGAAGGCCTTTGGTGTGCAGAACAAAAGGAGGAAGGAGGAGATGGAGGGAGAGAGAAAAGAGGAGAGACGCTCGGACATGTGTGGGAGCTTCGAAACCCACATAATGAACTCTCTTGAGGCAATGCTCTATATATAATGTATATATATGAATATGGGGGTAAGGTCACATGACCCGTACATCCCCAACACTTAGTGCTAGTAGACTGCTACTAAGTTACAACCGAAAATGAGTTGCAACAAGGGGAGGTGGACTTGATGGAAAAATTGGAGCGAGGAGAGAGAGAAATCAGTAGATTGCAAAAAGCAATTTGCAAACTCAGTGATGAAGCAAGTAGGATCAACGAGGACTTCCAGATGAAATTAGAGAAGATTAAATGTGCTCAACAAAAGAGTGATAAGAAAGTGAAACAACTTGGAAAAGAGGATGCGAGGCTCAAAGGAGAGATCGATAGATGGATGAGTCGGAGAGAAGGTGAAAGACAGAGAGGTGTGGAGGAAGATAAAAGAATCAATAGAATTCAAGAGGATCTACAGACGATGCTCGAAAAGCTAAGGGCAATCAGAGGAGAGATGGACAAGACAAATGTTTTGAAGAGGACAATAGAAACCTAGGGGGTCATGTAGAGAAGAGTTTTCAAGAAGTGAATCAAAGAGTTGGAGGAGTAGAATCAAAGGTGGATGAGATAGAAAACAAGATGGACAATCTAGGGAGAGGAATATCAGAAGAGATAGGTCTTTTGGTGAAGAAGCTTGATAAAAATGAGCAAGAAAATAAAGATGGAATCAGGGAGTTGGAAGGGAGACACATGATGGTGGGAGAGAAAATCAAGAGGCTATACAAATTATTTGGGATAATAGAGAATGTTCTTCAGAAAAATGAAAAGAGGATGCATGAGTTGGAACCAAAGAATACGAAGTTGCAAAAACAGATGATGTATGTAGATTGCAAAATAACACAACATTGAAATGATATGGACCTAAATACACAAGGATTGAGGGAACTAACTATGAAGGTTGACCGATTAAGAAATATAGTAATGGATAGTGCCCAAGACCTTACACATCTTCTTGCCTGGGTAGAGGAACATCTATCATCGAGGTCAAATCATATTGAATCTTCACAAAGAGAGTTTAGAGATACAAGAGAAATTGGTTGAGGAGGTGAAGTGGAAGAGTGAGTTTGGGTAAGGGTTATAATCAAGAAAGGTAAGAGGAAATTGAATAAAGATAAAGACAAGGAGATGAACAATAGAGATTGGAAATTAGGTCTTGTAAAAAAAAAGGGGGCAGAGAAAAGGGAAAAAACAGAAGAAAAAAAAGGAAAGAGGAGGCTAAAGTGGATAAAGAAGAAAACCAAAGGCAAAAACTTGGGTAAGTGAAAAATAGAATGAACGTGACTAATGGTAAAGGAGGATTGGAAACGAGTAGATTCAAAATGTACCTAGTAACCTTGTGTTGAGATGATGATCGAAGAAAGAGTTGATGAGGGATGGAACTAAGTAGGACAAGAAGTGAAGATAAGGATTGCAATGAGCATTCATGATTTGATCTATGTGCTGATCAGGAAGTGGGTAAGATACTTTCGAGTATGGAGGAGGTAAGTGAGGAGAGCTGGAGCAGAAGAGTTAGGGAAAAATGAGGGAAATTAGAAAAAACAACCACACTAATTTGCATGAGAGAATGGTAGGGCTAATTAGAGTAGATCATATCAGGCTTTACCACATAGTTTTTGGCTTGAGGTTGTTATGTGTGCAGCATATGTACTTAACATATGTCCCACTAAAGCCTTGCAGTCTATCACTCCATATGAGGCTTGGCATGGTCGCAAGCCATCTGTTGCTCACCTATGTGTTTTTGATTGTTTGGCATATGCATTAGTTCCTGAACAACAATACAAGAAATTGGATGATAAAGCAATGAAATGTATATTTATTGGGTACAGTTCTGAAAGCAAAGGCTGTTGTCTGTATCATCCATAGACTAAACACATTTTGGTTAGCCATGATGTTGTTTTTATGGAAGTTCCTATTCAACCACAAAATGGTTTTTGCACACTTTGGGTGACAACAAATTAGATGCACCTCTATCATATTGTACTCGTTCTGGCTCTCATAGTGCTTCTTTTGCATCAGATTGCTATGCTATGGATGCATCCAGTCTCTATGATGAGAACGAGCCTGTTTTGTTTGATGAAGCACAAAATTTTGAAAATTGGATGGCTGCTATGCAATCAACATATGATGCTATCATGAAAAATAGTACCTGGTCATCATGTGACTTGCCTCCTAGAAAGAAGGCCATTGGCACCAAGTGTGTATACAAGCTGAAGCGTAAGCCTGATGGAGTAATTGGCAAGTATAAGGGTAGGCTCAAATGGTTATGCACAAGAAAGAGGCATTGATTTTGATGATACCTTTGCACCTACATGCCGAATGGCTATTGTTCGTAGCATATGTATATATCCCTATTGCCCTAACGGGTTACTTATCTTTGTACCTTCTAGTGGTAATACATTCAATATTGTGTGTTGTGCTCCAAGCTTCTTCTTCTTCCTTGTGTTGTTGGCGTGCTTCGACAGACCTAAAACTCCAATAGGCAGATAGTCTTGGATCTATATATGAAAACATTGAAGATCATAGGTTGATAGAAAAATTACTTGTAGGATTGAGAGGATATGAAAGATGGAAACCTTTTGTACTTTCAATTGAAATTTCATTAAATCATTTTGTACCAAATCTAAATCAATTGCTTGGATTGATGCTCACATTTGAGCAAGACCTGAAGTCAGATAGAGACAGAGGATGTAGCTCTGCTATGCATGCAAAGAATAAGAAGAAAGGAGATAAAGGTAAAGCAAAGGACGAAGAAGAATCGATTCTCAAGCCAATTATGTAAAAGGAAGAGGTAATAGCAAAGGTAAAGGTAGAGGAAATGGAAGATGAAAAGGTAACCAAAATAACAAGAAGAAGACATGTTGGATTTGTGGCTTGAGCAATCATGTGGCTTATGATTGTTGGCACAATCAACAAGGCTCAAATCAAAATCAATGTAATAATGGCAGAGGCAGAGGTGGAAGATATCAAAATCAATTTCAAAGAAGACAAAATCAAAGAGGTGGCTATGATAGAGGGGGCTATGATAGAGGTGGAGGAAGAAATTGGGGACATAACCAATCCTATAATAGCACCTTCTATAATAATGCAAATGATACATAGAATTAGAATCATACAACATTAATGATGAATTCAATAAGTACATCAAAGAAAGAAGATCTCAAGGTATTCTATATTGACTCTGGTTGTTCTAATCATTTGTTAGGTAATATAGAATTAATGTCAAAATTAGAAGGAATGTCTAGCCATATAGTTCAAACAGGTGATAACACAAGACACGATGTGCATTCAATTGGAAAAGTGAAGTGCAAGAGTGGAGAAAATTTGCTAACCAATGTTTTGTATGTTCCCATAGTACCTAAGAATTTAATTAGTGTGGGACAAATAGTGGAGAAAGGTTTTCAAGTCAGATTTACAAATGGAGTATTTGTGGAAGATCCAAAGAATGAATATAATCAATCTGTCTATGGTAAGAAAGAAGGTAGACACTCTTTACCATGAAAGTGCAAGGGAACATTAGTCAAGCGTTACTCACACATGATGATGAAGTGATTATAGAATTAGAAGTTTGGCATAAGAGGTTAGGATATTTCAATGAAAGAGGAATCAAAGCTAGGGTGGCAAACCAATCTGTACTAGGACTACCAAATGTGGAGAATCAACATATGATTCATAAATGTGAAGCATGCCAAATGGAAAAGGCACATAGATTAACATTTCAAAAGAAAGGATTCAAGCATGATGGATTACTAGAGCTCATACATAAAGATGTATGGGGACCAATAAAAGAAAGATCAATCAATGGCTCTAGGTATTATGTTCTTTTTATTGATGATGCTACAAGATGGATGACTCTTTATGTTTTGAAGGAAAGATGAGAAGTGTTTGGAGCTTTCAAACGTTTCCATGCATATGCAAAAAGGGTTACAAGACAAAAGCTCAAGAGACTTAGGTGTGATGGAGGGGGAGAATACTTCTCCCGAGAATTCAATGATTATCTATGGAATCTAGGTATTAAGAGAGAAATAACTTGTAGGTACACACCTCAACAAGGCTGAGAATTATGTGTTCATTGGGTATGATGAAAAGCAGATGGGTTATAGATTATGGAATCCTCTAACCAAACAACTTCTTGTTTCTAGAGATGTGACATTTGATTAATAGAAGAGTTGGTATATAGAACAAAGTCTTTTACACTTATGTGTTCCTCGAGTAGCTTTGATGTGAACCTTTTCCCTATACATGGGCACTTTTTACTCTAGTGCTGGCTAGAGGTTTTTTCCCCATGTTACCACATACTTGATACTCTCATATGTGGTGGTACTTTGTACTTAGGGATATTATTCAGCTCTTACTTCAGTTCAGTTTTATCAATCAATAGAGAGAGCTATTCCAGCCATCATCTGCTTCGTGTGTGTTGCTGCATTTTTGCTTCTTGTGTGTGCTTCTTGTGTGTCTCTCGCACTTCTATACACACCCAACAAAGTCATTGTTATAAATTATGGAATGTGTTGAACAAGACATTGTTGGAGTGTTAATTTATTAATGTATTAATGTGTTTTGATGTTTTTGATACAGCAACTGAAGGTTCATGAGGGTGTGAAAGGCATGAAAGGGCAGACATCAATAATCTGACTTTAGGGTAGACATCAATAATTCGACTTATAATTTATTTAGTTTGTAAATAAACCCACGTAGAGGGTTCTATTGTTAGAAACAGTTAGAAAAGTAGTGGTTAGAATAAGCATCATTGTAGACTGCAAGTTCTGATATTGAAAACAAAGGCTTTCTACAAAAGTTACCAACTTTTACTTTCACACATGCTTTTTGAAGCCGGTCTCATGTAACCACTATTTTGACATAATAAAAAATTCCTATAAATACATGCACTCTGTGCACTGTCGAAACAGAGTGCATGGAGGGAGATTGCACCCAATACTGCGTTCTATCTCATCTCCTGGCATGTCCATTTTTCTATGTGTTTTCTACATCAGTAACCTTTGTGTGCGTCTGAGCAAGATCCTGATAACAATGGTATTAAAGCTAGGTTTGCATCACTATGGAGGGGTCTATTTCTGTTTATTTTGGCAGTTGATCTCTGTTTCATTGTTCTTTGTTCGTGATTTGATTTTCATTTCGATTCCGATTTCTGTTTTTGTTTCCGATTCTGGTTTTCGTTTCCATTTTCGATTCCCATTTCTATTTCTGTTTTCTATTTCAGTTTCAATCACAGTTCCAGAACCAGAACCTACATTTACTCCTTCGGCTACTCCAAGGCATTGACTATGGCATAGAACTTAGGCATAACTAAGGCATTACTTTGGCATTTTTGGCACCCAATGCTCCTTTGGTGATCGTTGGTAGCCATTGGCTACGTGCTAACCAATTTTAATTTATGATTGGTAATAAGGAGTTTTATATTCACCAGGGTGGGAGGATTTGAACCCACAACCTCAATCAAACAAGGGAGGTGTTTTACCACTACACTATCTCTTTGCGTTGTCACTCTAGTTCTATTTTCTTATATTGAACACAACTTTCATCTCTTTTTTACTTTTTCAATTCCCAAGAACAACCCTTCTTTTACATTTTAATTCAAGCAATCTCAAAAATTGTTTTTACATATCTAGGAAGAGGGTTTTATTCTCTACATACTCATAGACCCTATGAATACCATTGAGGATTTTGGTGATTCACCTCTACCCGAGGTACCACTCGAGCAAAAACTCAAGCTCATGCGTCTTGAACTTCGAGGTGCTTAGAACGAGATTCGAGAACACGACAAAGTACTCCAGAAAATGCAAATTAATAAAGATAACCTTACATGGGTGGTCAAAGCTATTATCTCTGCCCAATCGGATGGCACACATTTCAAGATTGGTGTTAAAAATTACCAATTTTTATGGTTTGATGGTCATAAGGATGGCCCTTTATTTCTTTCGTGGTTGTCACAGTTTGATGATTTTTATACTGATGAAACATATGCCGAAAGTGAAAAAGTCAAATTTGCCACTAACTATTTAGTAGGAAAAGCTTAGCTCTGGTGGAATGTCTTGCACCACAATACAAATCATCCAACAAAATGGAAGGCTTTCCAAGATAAAGTGAAGGATTCTTTTCTTCCTCCTCAATATCATTTACATGTTCGATGTGCATGGACAACGTTTACATGGAAGGAGGGTGACATGATCACTACTTACACAGAGCAATTATGGCAAAATTTACTATTGGTTCGAATGCTTGAAGATGTACCAAAGGATAGCTTGCAGCGGAAATACGAAGATGGTTTGGAGGTCGGAATCCAAGCCAAGCTTCACACCCTACAGACTACAACTCTCAAACTTGCTATCTCTTTTTCCTATGATGCAGAGAAGGGATTCCAATCCATAACCAAGTCGATCCATCTACAACAATTATGTCAACGACCACTTTTTGTTAAACCCACATTTCCTATGAAGCGTAATTTTAATGACCCATCTTACTCTAGTTTTCATCATCCTCCACAATCTAACTAATCAACTCCACCTGTTTCTTCATCTCTCTAGCCTACCAAACCACCTAGCCTCCAAACTTTAGTGGTGGATGCTGTTATGAATTATGGAATATGTTGAACAAGTAATTGTTGGAGTGTTAAATTATTAATGTATTATGGAAGATGTTGGCCAATGCATTGTTGGATTGAAATATAGAATAGCCAATGCATTGTTGGATTGTAACATGGAATATGTTGAACACTGCATTATAATTGTTAGAGTGTTGAATTATTTTATCAACTGAGGTCAGTTGCTTGTCAACTGGGAGGCATGTTGTATATTATTGAACAATGCATTGCTAAAGTGTTATATTATTAATGTATTAATATGTTTTTGATGTTTCTGATATAGCAGCTGAAGGTTTGTGAGGAGTGTGCAAGGCGTGAAAGGGCGGACATCAATAATCCGAATAATTATTATTTAGCTTGTAAATAAACCTGCGTAGAAGGTTCTATTGTTAAAAAAGTAATGATTAGCATAAGGATCATTGTAGACCGTAGTTTCTGTTATTGAAAGCAATGGCTTTCTGTAAAAGTTATCAACTTTTAGTTTCATGCTTGCTTTTCAAAGCCGCCCTCTTGTAACCACTCTTTTCGACGTAATCAAAATTCCTATAAATACATGCACTCTGTGGACTGTCGAAATAGAGTGCATGGGGGGAGATTGCACCCAATCTGCGTACTTTCTCGTCTCTTGTTGCGTTTATTCTTGTGTGTGTTTTTTCTGCGTTCATAACTTCTGTTTGAGCGTGAGCAAGATCCTGACAACAGATGCCCAACAGAAATGACCATGTATCACCTGCGAGAATTGTGGTAAACCTGGACATACAAATATAAAGTGCCGATTGTGACCTCTTCACATGAAACCAAATTGCAGCTCATTTGCATAACATGGAGGCCCATAATGAAGAAATTCCTCCTATTTGGACAGAGGAAGCATTGGAGAAGGACTTAAGTACCTTGGGTAATGATATCTCAATTCATTCTTTACTTTGCATGCAGGGTAGTATCAATAACAAGCTGGTTAATATTTTACACGACGATGGTAGTTCACATGATTTCATTTCACATTTATTAGTACAAGAACTTAAATTAAAAGCATTTCCTTCCTTGTATAAAGAAGTGCAAGATGTTATGATTAGCATAGGCCCATATGTAGATGCACGAACATTTTTAATTGCACCTTTGTAATCTTACGATGTTATACTCAGTATGCCTTTTCTTCATCATTATAACCCACACATTGAATACCATACACATACCATTAACTTTGAATTTAAAGGTCAAATCATTACTTTGTCTGCATGACATGATTTCCAGCCATTTCTATTGATTAGTCATACTCAAGTAAAACATGCATTTAGGAAAGGATTCAATTCATGCATTGTTTTTGTCAATGTCATCAATGATTATACTCATACACTTCTTGATTCACATAAATCTCCCTGGTAGCTCTCCTCCTCATAAAGCACCTTATAGACATGGCCCACTACACCAAAAGGAAATAGGAAAACAAGTAAAAGAGCTACTATAGAAAGGAGTTATAAGGCCTAGTTCTTCCGCATTTGGAGCACCAGTTCTCTTAGTAGAGAAGAAGAATAAAACTTATCAAATGTGCATTGATTATAGAGCCCTTAACAAGATCACAATAAAGAATAAATACCCTATTTTTCGAATAGATGATCTTTTAGATAAATTACCAGGAGCTCATGTCTTTCATTTAGAACTCAAACCGGCCATTATGAATCTATGGTAATGCCCTTTGGACTTACTAATGCCCCTGCTACATTTGCACAAATGATGAACAACATTTTTCTTGATTACCAAGCTTTCGTTCTTGTATTCTTTGAAGATATACTTGTTTACAGTAAGAATGATAGTGAGCATGAGAAGCATCTTAAAATAGTTTTTCATTTACTATGAGAGAACACGCTTTACGCTAATCCCGAAAAGAGTTGCTTCTTTCAATGTAAGCTAGAATATCTAGGACATATTATTTCAAGTGAAGGTGTGCATGTGGATCCAAAAAAGATTAAATTTATAGTTGAATGGCCTACACCACAATCAATCAATGATGTTCGTTCTTTTCTTATGTTGGCTAGTTTCTATAGGAAGTTTGTTCAAAATTTCTTATTTAAGATTGCCTCTTACCTTTTTATTGAAAAAGAAAATAAAATTTGCATGGGGACTTACCCAACAACAATCCTTTGAAAAACTCAAACATGCACTTTTACATGCACGTGTTTTACAGTTACCTAATTTTTCACAACCCTTTCATGTTGTTACTGATGCTACTAGTTCAAGAATAGGTGTTGTGTTAATGCAAAATGATCATCCTATTGCATTTGAGAGTAGGAAGCTTAAGACCTTAGAAAAGAATTATAGTACATATGATAAAGAATTGTTAGCAGTTGTGCATGCTTTGCAAATTTGGAAACACTATCTTATGGGCTCTAAGGTCTTAATCAAAACCGATCAACAGGCTATTAAGCATTTATTAAATCAGCCCTTAATCTCTAATCATCATCTTAAATGGGCTTCATTCATTCAAAATTCCAACCCATGATCCAATATCAACTTGGTAAAGCTAATGTTGTAGCTGATGCTCTTAGCTGTTTTCCTTCACATTTTGTTGTTTTGCATAGTATTTCTGCCATCTGAATTCATTCTTTTCTAGAAATGATTTCCACTTATGCATCTGATTTGTATTTTTCATGTGCATGGCATGATTTCAACAATGGGGCATCTTTATCTGATGAACAATGTACATTTCATCATGGTTTACTTTATTTTCAACATAGATTATGCATCATGTCATAAACCAAATCTCTGTTACCTTCAAAAAATCCGAGGGCTAAAATATATGGTGCCTGTACCTTGCGGAAGGTCTTGAATACGACCATCATCAGCTCGAAGATTTTCATACACATCGTGGCGGTGATGTCCGGTACGTTCTTTAAGCATGTAGACCAATGAAGTATTGTAGAGATCATGTATGCTATGATGGGTGGTGCTCTAGGTGGAGCAAAATTTGGATAATTAACCCAATTCGAGCATCCTTTATTATTGCAGACTTTGATGGCAAAAGCTTTCCATGATTTGCAACGGACTACTGGACAATAACATGGGTTATATTTAATATATAATGGCATTGTGGCCCATGTGCGCATCATTTCTGGATAGAATGTGAGTAGTCACTCCCGCCAGTTGGGTTGAAAAATTGAGCTGGCAAGTGCGTCTGCTGGTAGATCATCAGGCTCAAATTGGGTGGCGAATGTAGGCTCTTTTCTTATATGCCTTTTAATCTCCGCATTATAGTCAGCTAATAATACAAAGTAGGGCTTATACTACGTTTTTGATGTGGTAATCAAGCGTTGATGTGAGAGGTTACGAAAGTAAGAGGACTTGAGAATATTTTCTTCTGGATTGGAAAGGGATTGGATCTACACGGCAATTTGGGACTTTGATCTCAAATGTGTCTCGTCCCTCTTCCGTGACATGCCCACCAGGTACCGACATCGGGTCATAAGGCTCTTCAAAACTCTCTTCGACCAGGATCTCCACCATGGTTTTGGGTTCTCGTTCTTCAATAGGAGAGGGTGGCCTCTCATATTGTAGGAGTTTGGCTTTTAATTCTTCGACCTGCTTTCTTAAGGTCTCTAGTCCTTCAGTGGATAGCTGAGGGATGGTAGGCTCGGGTTGAGATGTGCTGATATTGGCCAACTACTTTTGGAGATCTATACATTCCAATTCCATCGTTTCATAGGCTTCGCAAGTAAGATTCGTATGTCTTCTGAGGGGACCGCTCTATACTTTGTAGGGCTAATTTTTGTTCTCGAGGTCCCTTCCATTGCAGCTTCTAGATTATCTTGGTTTTGCTATTGTAACCTCTTGTTCTCTTCCAAAGCCACAACCATATGCTTTCGTAGTAGACCTAGATTGCGTCCTAATTTAGCGTTGGTGAGCATCTATGCTTGCAACACATTTTCCAATTCTTCGACTGCTTGAGTATCCACTTTTAACATCTTGGACTCCATTTCTGTGTGTGCTTGTTGTAGAGTGGAGTATTCATCCTAGAAGGATTCATGGTCGGCTTCCAAGGAGGTGACTCTTGCTTGTAATCTCTGTGATTTTGCTTAGAAGGCAGTGTTTCTATCACATAGTATATATATATGGGAGTTTGAATGACACATGGATTCCTATGAGAAAAACTCCACAATGGTAGCAATCGATAAGATGGCTTCGGGCGTGGTTGGGAGGAGAGCCGAAAGTCTTTGTGTAGTCCGTCAGCAACCCACGAGCAAACCAACCAAGGGATGATGTATTAGTGGTATTAGAGCAATGATTACGATCGTCTTCCGCGCTGTGCGTCATAGGATTTGAACCCAAACCACATGGATGAGAGAGTTCCAGCCTAGCCACGCTGCCCACGCTGCTTGATTGTTGAATATTAATAAAAAAAAAGATCTATTGGATGAACCTGAGGTCGGCAAAAGTTCTTGACAGTGTATAAGCATGTACCGAGAGAATAAGCTCTCTCTAGCTATGCGTCGAATGCCTCTGCACCATCTTTACTTGACGGGCAAAAAAATTTTGATTCCGTATTCTCTTGCTGAGAGAGAGAATAAGAGTTGGTGTTACATCATAATCATGATGAGTAAACATCAGTTACGAGGATGGGTACTTAGGGATTATCTGAATCTCAAAGGGAATGCTTTCTACATTCATATGGCAAACTACAGGGAAGAGAAATATTAGAGTTTGCACAAGTTCACTTCTACCCATTTAGTTAGATAATCGGTAGCCAAAATGATATACTCAGCATGTGAACTCTTGGCTGGGGGATTAAGAGGACCAACAAAGTCTATTTCCCACTTAGAAAATGCATGTCCACCCATCGTAGGTTTCAATGGCATCTCATCTTCTCGTATCGGGTACTGAGTTCACTGATATATATCACACCTCTTCACATAGGTATGTGCATCCATATGAATTGTTGGCCACCAAAGACCTACAACTAGTATTGCTTTAATCACCCTATCTGGTCCAAAGTGTCATCCTGCTACACCTTGGTGAGTAGTCTCTAAGATCTTGAGGTATTCACTCTCATGGACACACAACCTAACATATATGTCTTTTCCTCATTTGTATAGAGTACCACCTATGAGTTTGTAATCTAGTGCTTCTTGCTCTAAGCTTTGCTATCTGGCAAATGTCATTTCTTGAGGGAATGTTTTCATCCTCAAAAATTTACCAATGATTCACTCCAATCTGACACCAAAGTTACCCGATATAGAGTGGCATGCTCCACAAGTGGTCTAGTGTTGCAGATTTGGCATCCCTCACACAATTTATGTACATCTGCTTCCATTTTTTACCAATACACACCTAATCTTTGTAGGGTCTGTAGGGTTCTACGCTTGGAATAATGTTGCTAGAGTGTACCTACATGTGCTATTTGCAACCACTTTGCTCGTCCTCATCTACATGACAAGCTAGTATGCCTTGATCAGTGTGTTTATACGTACTACCTGCCATTATGTGGTACTTTTGAGATTTGACTACCTCCTTGTCTTTTGCTCTCGATACATGATGTTTAAGTCCAAATGTTCGAATTGGAACCATGTTCTTGGCCCAACCAGGCACTACTTCTAGATTGAACAAGTAAGCATCCAGAAGGTCATTTGATACTCCTACAGGGGACTCTGCTGAAGTCAGTCAAGAAAGGTGATCAACTCTTAAGTGAGTCCTGCCTTTCCTAACCACAAGTTCAAAGTTGTATTCCATTAGTAAGAGGAACCATCTTACTAATGTGCCAGTATTGCATGGCTTGTTCACTAGATAGAGTAATGCTTGATGTTCTCTAAAAAATTTAAACTAATTTTCAAGCAAATAATGTCTAAAATTTTTAACCGCATATACCATGCCTAATCCTTCTCGCTCGTTGGTGGTATAGTTTCGTTCAGCTACATTCAATTGTCTAGTGGCATAAGCAATTGGAAGATCCATATTACCTTTGCCAGTAGGTTGTTCCAATACACACCCAATTGCATAATTGGATGCATCCATGTATACGTGGAAGGACTTGTTCCAATCTGGTGTAGTCAAGATTGGTGTTGAACACAGTCATCTATTAAGCTCATTAAAAGAGTTTTCGCATTCGTCCATCCTCTCATTCTTCTATAAGGCTATCAACTCTTGTTCCTCGTCCTCAGTCAGGTCATGTCTTGTGTATGTGCATCTTTCTTCTCCTTCTTCTATGGTTACAACAACTTTCTTTGCTGTCTCTTTGTTATCATAGGCCTCTCCTGCTAGGGCTTCTCGTTTTGGCATCCTTACCATGACTAAGCAGAATGTGACTGACTTTGTCACAAAAATCAAGGACATAGCTGATCAGTTAGGAAGTATTGGAGAAGTAATAGATGGGGAGCAGATTGTAAGGCAAGTCATCAATGGCATAAAGCAGATGACAAGTGGGAGGCTTTCACGACAACAATGGATTTGTACATGGATATGCTCTTATCTTCTATCTCATACTTCTTGAAATTTTCAGGCACCTCAAACAAATTTTCCTCCTCATTTGGTGAGGCTTCTCTCTTCTTCATTTTCTTGCTTTCACTCTTGGCGGTCACTTGTGTAGTCAACCTCAGAGCATTTGTAAGTTCTTCGTGCTCTTAGGGATGAGCTTCTACTTCATGTAGGTATTCCTCTTTTGATGCACAAAAAGGGTCCATAATGATTGAATCTAGATATGAGTCACTTGCTTCCTCAAGTACATCAGTGCTAGGCTCACATTCCTCAAGAACGGAAACACAAATGATTGGTTCTATAGTGAAGATTGAAATGTCATAGCCATCTTCATCACAGTGGGGTGTCCATTGTTCTTCATTGATGGCTACATCCATTGTCGCTAGGATCTCTGCCCAACCATGAGGTTCAAACTCTTCATCAGGAAATACTACAAGTGCATAAGCTGGGTCCCAGATTGATCTCTAAGTTTCGTTTGCACCCACCTCTCTGCCATTCTCTCTTTTCTCTTCTTCTTCTACCATTTTGCACATCCATAGGTGAGTGTCTTCATGCATCCATGAGGATCCTGATCCTATGGAATGCATTGACTGTATATCATCTATGGCTCTATGGATGGGATTCCACTGTATAGGGGGCACATCTCTATGAGAGTAATCCTTGAGATTGAGTTTGGTTGTAACACCTAAGTGCTACAAATACAAGGAATTGGTTCCCCAATCCTGCACTACTTGCAACTGCCTCATGAATGGTCTTCCCAAAATCATCTCATAGGCCTGATTTTTGTTAAAGTTTCATATAGCAAAAGTATGCACAAACTCTACACAAGTAGTGAGAGTTATCATGTCTATCAATCGAAGGTGATGGGGATGGTGGTGGTGGTGATGTGTGAGAGTGTGTTTGAGAGGCAAGTTCAACTATCTTGGCATTTTTTTCTCTTAGGATTTCCTCAAGCTCACTCATCTTCCTCGACCATTGTCTTTTCATTCTCTCTTGGCTATCTTTCCATTCTCTTGACCTTTCCTTTGTTAGACTCTTAGTATCACTAACCACGGAATTCGTTTCCTAACCTAAGCCATGGTTTTGTTGTAATGCTTGAGCTCTCGTAACCACTTGCACTAGGGTAGTGGAAGTTACACTTCTAGTAGGATCTACAATTAACCCAATCACATTGATAGGAGTGATCTTTGGTGTATTGTGTGGTTTCTTTGGGCAGTCACAAAATAGGTTCTCTTTCCCACAATCTTGATAGAAACCTTGAATTATCACTAATTGGGGTTGCACATGTGTAGGTATAGGGCAATCATGAATGAAGTGATCACCTTGGCATCTATAGCATGGTCCTCTAGGTGCTTGGGGTCTGATTTGTCTAGCTTGGGCCCGAGAATTAGGATTTCCATACATGACATTAGCGTAATCTAGCTCCCCACTAGATTCACTAGGATCTTTATAATAGTATGTTTCATTATGCTCAAGTGACTACATATAGTAAGTTTGTGGGCTTTCAACATGAGTAGAGTCAAAATTGTGATCATTCTGATCACAAATTACAAAAATTTGGACATAGATATTCCTAATACTCCTCAAGCTCGAGGACTCCTTGGCTTGAACAAAATGGAGTATGAATAATGAAAAAATGGTATTTACTATGGTGTGAAGTGACCAAAATCACTATTTGGGATGTATTTCTTCATGAAAAGTTATGTGGCCTACTTGTCGGATCTGGATTGATTGCTTTGCTTGCTTAAGCATGCTTGGCTCTCCCTTTGTTCTGACTCCCTTTGTTGGCTTCCCTGTCTTGTAAGGCCTAGACTGCCCTAGCTGCTACCAACAACAGGTGAGCTAGTGTGTGAGTGATTGCATGGTCAGGGTGTGAGAGCAAGTGAGTTAGTTTCTAGTTGAGTGTTGCTGTGAGTGAGTGAGATTAGGAGTGTGTGAGTGAGTTTGTGTGTTCAACTCAGTGTGTGTTTGAATGAGTGTGTCTAAAAATGAGAGTGAAAGGGTGGGATTGGAGGAGAGAAAGTAGAGCAATGTTGAGAGTGAAGCTTAGGCTAAGAAGGAGAAAGAGTTTGTTTGATCAAGGGACGAAGGGGGAAAGCTGACTACAAGAATGGAGCAAGAGGAAGAGGATAGATTGTAGTAGTGGGAAGCCGTGAGGGAAAGAGGAAGTGTGTAAGGGCTAGTGTGAGAAAAGATGGTGTATGAGAGCAAAGTAGGAAGAGAGAGGGAAATAATTAGGGTTGTGTGTGCCATATGTGAGAAAGAGGGATAGTGAAATCCAAAAGTGGAGAAGAGAAGTAGAAGGTGAAAAATAAGCACAAAAGACTAGTGCATATAGGAACCATAAAAAAACATTTCCATGCAAGGTTGGGAAAGAACCAAAGAATAAGCTACAAGATAAAAAATGTGGGCCACATCGGACATCATTGTTGATGGGGGATGATTCTAACACCCGAATGCAAAAATGGAAGATGGCTGCCCTCCACTAGGTCCACAAGCAGTGATATATGCTCACTGTTCTGAACTTTTCTCTGCACCAGTACAGAGAATTAAAATGAAATTTTTCAACCTTGTAGTAGACTGTAAGAGCTACCCAAAAAGCTTTAAATCATCCCGAATGGGTATTCCAGCTAGGAGAACCACCCTCTACAAAACAGGCTACTTGTTTGCAACACTCTCTGCCTATGTGCAAAGATATTCCTTCATAAAGTTGGCAATTTCTCACAACTCACTCAGCCAAATAACTTGAAACTTTGGCAAATTTTAGGAAATTATATGAGAGACCAAATGAGCCTTGAAATCAATGAAAATGAGTACAATGAGAGAGCAAACAATGTTACACTTATGTGTTCCTCTAGTAGCTTTGATGTGAACCTTTTCTCTATACATGGGCACTTTTTACTCTAGTGCTAGCTAGAGGTTTTTTCCCATGTTACCACATACTTGATACTCTCATATGTGGTGGTACTTTGTACTTAGGGATATTATTCAGCTCTTACTTCAGTTCAGATCATCGTCAATAGAGAGAGCTATTCTAGCCATCGTCTTCTCTGTGTGTCTTGCTGTGTTTGTGCTCCTTGTGTGTGCTTCTTGTGTGTCTCTCGCACTTCTACACACACCCAAGAGTGGTATCAGAGCAGGTTCAGCTTCTTCTCAAGTTTCGAATTTTCACGTCGCGGTGCGTGTGCACTTTAACCGTGCAAATCGACTTCGGAGCATAGAAGTGTGAATTTCAAGAGCCTGAAAACATTTCCAGCAGGTGCACTGGGGTTTTACCCCCATTTCAAAGCCATTCATGCAGTCAAAATTGCCATCAGGATGACGGTTTGTGAGCTGAAATTTCAGCACTCATTTCAGCTTTCATCGAAGTGAAGATTTTGTCACATACTTGTTCCTTAGTGAAATGGCGGGCAGCAATGACTTGTTTGGCATGCTTCAAGCTGAAGATAAGCTTGATGGGACCAACTATCCAATGTGGTCTTACATGATGAAGCATGTTCTTGTTGCAAAACAACTTTGGAATATAGTGGCAGATGTAGATCGAAGACTGGTAGGTGCTTCTACTTCACAGTCTACTGTCACAGATGGAGCTTCTTCTTCGAGTACAGTGGTTTCTCTTTGAGTTCATCAAAACCAAAGCCTCAAGCTTCCTCTTCCACTCATTCCTCTAATGATAGTGATTTGCAAAAGAAGAAGAGGTGCAAATATTGCCGGAAGGCTAGCCATACTATTGATGAGTGTAGAAAGCTTGCTAAACGCAATGAAAAGAAGAAGGAATCGGGCATGTCTATTGCTGAAAATTCAGCAAATGCAAAGAATGATGAAGCTAACATGGCTCAAGATTTTTGGGCATGTGTCGTTACATGTCATTATGATGCTTCTTTGCATTCTAAATGTATGGTTGTGAGTGAGACTGATTCCGATTGGTTCTTTGATAGTGGTGCTTCAAAGCACATAACATCATGCAAAAGATTTTTTTGCCTCTTTGAAAGATGCACCTAAAGGAGGGCATGTGGTGTGTGCAAACAATGCCTCTTATCCTATCATTGGAGTAGGAGAAATTGAGCTTACGGCTACAAATGGAGGTGTGATTCTCTTGAAAAATGCATTGTATGTGCCCGGTATCAAGAAGAACTTAATTTCAGTTCCGTTCATTGCCAAAGATGGACTTCATGTACACTTTGTTGATGATAAGTGTATGGTTCATGATTTCAGCAATGGCGATGTTATTGTGATGTCCGGTACATTATGTAATGGTTTGTATCGCATGGATACATACAAGAGGGCTGCTCGAATGCCTTAGTTACTCATACTTCTTCCATGACTGAAATGGAGCTTTGGCATGCTCGTTTTGGTCACTTGAACTTCAATAGTTTGCTTTACTTGCAAAAGAAGGATATGGTTATTGGCTTGCCTACACTTGAGTCCATTGAAAAGCATGCATGTGAAGGTTGCATTCTTGGAAAAATGCATCGTGCTTCTTTTCCAAAAGATGGTCATACACACACTACAAGAAAATTACAGCTTGTTCATAGTGATGTATGTGGTCCCGTCAAGACTCCATCTTTTGGGAAGCATGTATATTTTGTTACCTTCATTGATGATGCTACTCGCCATACATGGGTGTATCCTATGAAAGCAAAGAATGAGGTATTTTCTTGCTTCAAAGCATTTTTAGCTATGGCTAAAAATTTTTCTTCACAAAAGCTTTTGACTCTACGCACGGATCGTGGTGGTGAATACATGTCATGAGTTTAGTGCTTTTCTTCATGAAAGAGGTATTTCACACCAATGTACGTTGCCATATACACCTCAACAAAATGGTGTTGCCGAGCGTAAAAATAGAACTCTACTTGAAATGGCACGATGTATGGTTAAAGGAAAGCATCTTCCTTATAAGTTTTGGATGGAAGCGGTCATGTGTGCAAATTATGTGTTGAATCGCTGCCCTACAAAAGCATTGAGATTCATCACTCCTTATGAGGCTTGGAATGGTCATAAGCCTATGGTTAGTCATATGCATGTGTTTTGTTGTTTGGCATATGCTCTTGTGCCATCACAACAACGTCACAAACTTGATGACAAGGCAAAGAAATGTATATTTGTTGGTTATAGTGCTGAAAGTAAGGGATATTGGTTATACCATCCATTGACGAACACAGTTATTGTGAGTCGAGATGTTGTATTTGCTGAAAATTTAGTTCTCCCTCTACTTGAATGCAAAAAAATGCCAACAGTTAGCTCACAAGATGTGTTCGATACACTTCCTTGTTCTTCCATGCCAATCTGATGTAGTAATCTCCTCTTATGGTGTGCTTGAAGTGGTTGGACCACTTATTTCCATGCTTTGTTGTTGCTCTTTGAACTTCTTCTCGGCTTCATATGCATCATCAACCTGTAACACATCTTTGCTACCATACCAAGGCAACAAATCATCAAATATTACATCCCTAGATACCTTAAGATCTTTGGTGAAAGGGTTATAGCATCTAAAACCCTTTTGCTCAGAAGAATATCCAAGAAATATACACCTATCTGTGTTCGGGTCTAACTTGTGTGTCAATTCTTGAGGTATGTGAACATAACACACACAACCAAATACTTTGAGATGTGAAAGGTTGGGTTTCTTACCAAACCAAGCTTCATAAGGTCTAACCCCATGTACTCCTGAGGTTGGACACATATTCATAATGTATATGGCTGTATTTGTTGCATCAGCCCAATAAGAGCTAGGAACGTTCATTTCATTTAACAAAGATCTAGCCACTTTTGCTATGTATCTATTCTTCCTTTCTGCCACCCCATTTTGTTGAGGTGTATACCTGCAGGTGAATTGCCTTTTGATGCCATGGGCATGTAGAAAATTTGAAAATTCATTTGAAAAATACTCTTCCCCTCCATCCGATCTGAGAGTCTTTATATACTTCCCTGTTTCCTTCTCCACTAGGTTTTTGAACCTCTTGAAAATCCCCACAATCCTTTGCCCATAAGGTAGTTGCTAACTCTAAATTTCCATGGTTGATAATTGCCTTTCTCTAACTTCTCTATCTGTGCATTATACTTAGCCATATTGAGCTCTAAGATGCTCCTCTAGTTTCTCCTCAAGTGTTTGTATGCTTTAGAAGGTGTGGATATTACCTTTTGATAGCTTCTCCATTGCTAACCTTCAACTAGTTGAGATCTCGATTGATGTAGCCCCCTTTCGATGTCTTCTTGCTTTGATGAGTCCTCCTTGTGCTTCCACGAGTTGGATTGATTCCTTCAAGTCTTCAATATTGCAACTGATGTCTCCAAGCCTCCAAAATGGCTTTGATACCACTGATGGGGGATGATTCTAACACCCCAATTCAAAAATGGAAGATGGCTGCCCTCCACTAGGTCCACAAGTAGTGATATATGCTCACTGTTCTGAACTTTTCTTTGCATTAGTATAGAGACGTAAAATGCAATTTTTCATACTTGTGGTAAACTGTAAGAGCTACTCAACAAGCTTTAAATCATCCCAAATGGATATTCCAGCTGGGAGAACCACCCTCTGCAAAATAGGCTACCTGTTTGCAACACTCTCTGCCTATGTGCAGAGATATACCTTCACAAAGTTGGCAATTTCACACAACTCACTCAGCCAAATAACTTGAAACTTTGGCAAAGTTTAGGGCACAATATGAGAGACCAAATGAATCTTGAAATCACTTAAAATGAGTACAATGAGAGAGCAAAAAATTCTCTACAATGTGGTACAATCAGATTTGGAAAAGCCTAACTACACCTCTAGATAGAGAGGAGCAAAATCATGAGAAAATGAGGTAAGCAAGCAAGGGGGCTGCTTGCTGGAGTTTATGACTTCACTAAAATAAGTGCGAAACTCGCGGAATGCATACAACTCAAGAAAAAAAGGTGGGATGATGCTTATATAGAGTTTTACTTTTCCTACAATCTAGCTAACCACCCACCAATCAGTTTAGGTGCACTTTTTGATGGCTGATTTGATGAGATTTGGATTTGATTGAGCTTGGTGGAGCTTCTAAGTTTATTCCATGACTTTGGGTCCTCCTTTTTTATTGGTCCACTTGCAAAATTCGTGATTGAGCCTTTTTGCATGATTGAGACTTGATTTTTAACAATTGTGGCTTGAGGGTGAAATAAACTTGGCAATTTACGAGAAATAGAACCAAGGTAGCTAGATGTAGGTGCAATTATTGGCACATTTCTTTGGCACTTAGAGTAACTTCAAAAGAAAATTTAGTTTCTATAATATATTTCTTAAGAACAATATTTTGATAGATGTTATATGCATAAACACACAGTCCCAATCACACATACAAACATACTTAAATAATGCTCAAAAGTCTTTAATTGACTCTTCCAAATCATTAAAATTATAAGGATCACTAGGAAACATTTCATCATTTCTATCATGGATGCCATCTTCTTTTACAAATGCATTTGAAATATATATTCAAATATTTTTATTCTCCTCATCATCAACATTCCTAAAGATCTTTTTTGACAAAGTTAGGAATGATCAGATGGAATGGAAACATGTATTTGCAAGTGTCATCCTAGAAGAGCATTTATATATTTATTTACTTTTTGCATCATACTTTTGTATTCTACCTCTACAACTATGTTCTTTTCATGAAGATGGAAAAATATGATTTTCCCATTCAGCACAAAAGTTAGCATCAAACTCAATGACAAGTAGTTCAAATTGGGAGGCCTTCTAACTTTGAACAAAAATTTCATTAGACTAGAATTAATGTTTTCCATCAACATATTTCTACCTAGCTTGAATCTTACACAAAAATGAGAGTGATCCATTATGAAAAAGTTCATATGAACAGCAATTATCTAGAAAAAATAAGTTTTTTAGTCCATATTTTTATGTTTCCAAGTGTTCCAACTTCTAAAGCACTCCCTAAAGACTTACATTATAGTCCCCAAACCCATCAATAGATTTCCATTCGCTAAAGAATAGCAGTTTGTAAAAAAAGTTGAATCAACTTATTCTATTTGGTTATGCTAAAAGTTGAGTGTAAAGAAATCTCTTTTTCTTTTGCATTTGATAACCAATATGAAGTTCAAAAAAGTTCAAGATTTTATTTTTTCAAAAAATATATGAGGTGGTTTATCAAATCCAATGAGAATGCCATCAAAGCATCAATTATGTGACCAAGAAAAATCAAGCAAGTTGGTGTAAAAATAGGATACGTAAGTTTCCAAGACAGTCAAATGTACTCTTAATTAACTGGAATAGTATTGGTCAATTTAAAGGAATAACAGATTTCATTTAAATGTAATAAAAATTATCAATCTTTGAGGTGTAATGAATACGTTACTCACTAATTCCAAAATTCACGAGCTAAATACGTACATGCATTCGTGTACATAACTACATACAAATGAAATTATATCAAAGTTTGAAACATACTTCCATTGTGCCCAAAATCCATCCTAAAATTGATTCATTATCTCAGGTACCTAATGCTTTCTCCTTTTATATACACAAAAACACATAAATACATTCATAAATATAAAATCTTTTTATTTCATTGGTATAACATTGGTGAGTTCAAAGGAATAATAGAATATACATTTAAATGTGATTTAACTTTGAATCCTTGAGGTTTAAGGTATACACAGATCTTCTATAAATCATATGGGATGTCCACTACTATGGTTGATGCTTTAGGTCCCTTTGTCCACTTCGTAATTTCTTGTACTCTTGTCTTTTTCTCCCCTACCTCCTTTATGTCATCAAGAACAGTAGCCATGAATACATATGTACATACATACATGCATACATACATACATAAATGCATGCATACATACATACATACATACATACATACATACATACATACATACATACATACATACATACATACATACATACATACATACATACATACATACATACATACATACCTACATACATACATACATACATACATACATACATACATACATACATACATACATATTGGCCAATTTAAAGGAATAATAGAGTATGCATTTAAATGTGATCCAACTTATCAATCCTTGAGGTGTAAGGAATAAGATACTCACTAATTCACTCTTTTATAGATGGAAAAATTCACACCTACATACATACATGCATCCATGCATACATAACTACATACAAATGAAATTGTATAAAAGTTTGAAACATAATTTCATTGTGACAAAAATAGGACATCACATATTTGATTCTCTGTTAAATTTATTCATTAACATAAGTATCCAACATTCTTCAATTCAAAGGAATAATAGAATATGCATTTAAAGGTGATCCAACTTATCAATCGCTGAGGTGTAAGGGATAAGGCACGCACTAGAAATCTACTTCCATTGTGCCAAAAGTTCATCACATATTTGATTTTCTGTTTATTTGATTCATTATTTCAAGTATTTAATGCTTTCTCCGTTTATATATATATACATATATATATATATATATATATATATATATATATAGAATCGTTTTATTTTATTGGTACAATATTGGTAAATTTAAAGGTACAAATATGCATTTAAATGTAATGATCTTATCAATCCTTGAGGTGTTATGAATAAGGTACTCACTAATTCCTCATTTTATAGATAGATAAATTCACACCCACATACATGAATGTATCCATGCATACATAACCATGTACAAGAGAAAGTGTATCAGAGTTTGAAACATACTTTCATCATGCCAAAAGTCCGTCACATATTTGATTTCTTGGTAAATTGATTCATTATCTCAAGTACCCTATGGTTTCTCTTTCTATATACAAAAAAATACATATATATATTCATACCTATAAACTCCTTTTATTTCATTAGTGTAATATTAGTGAATTTAAAGGAATAATGTAGTTCTATCCAACTTTTTCATATAGAGTCATTTTTCTACATCATGGTCTTTTAATCGATGTCCATGGCTGAAAGTAGTGATGTATTCTGTATGTTGGTTGTTGAGGATAAGTTGGACGGTACCAGTTACTTATTGTGGGCTTATATGATACGTCATGTATTTGTTTCATAAGGACTGTGGAATATTGTGCAAGGTGTTGAAAAACGTCCTATTTCGTTGGGAAGCATAGTTGTTGAAGCTGATGTAGATGGCATTGAAGATGGTGATATTCTTCAGGTTCTTGTTTGTGTTGCAGTTCCTGTTGTACCTACTGCAAAGAAAATTTGTTGGGATGGCAGAGATGCTTAGGCACATGCATTGATAGCCTTGTGTGTTAAACGTGCCATTATTCCTCACATTGGCTCTTGCATAACAGTTAAGGATGCTTGGGATACACTTACCACTTTATACCAGTGTTGAAGTTCAAGACCAATGATAGAGCATAGAAGCACATCAAAGAAGTAGACACACAAGAAGAGGGAGCAAGTAGGGAGCTCCAAGAAGTACATGTCCAATTATCAGAAGAATCCCCTACAAAAATAGTGATTTTGATCACTCAAACCATTGTAAATATCATTTTACCTTTTTGCAACTCCATGTTGTGCAAGCCGAGGAGTCCTTGAGCTTGAGGAGTATTAGAACTATCATCCTACCAATTTTCATAATTTTTAGACTTTGTTTGAGCCCTCAAATAAGCCTTGGAACCTAATTTTTAACTAGGCCGGACACTAGGTCTGGACAGGGCCAAAACTAGTCCAAAAACTATAAAAAGAGCTAGAGAACTCATTTTTGAGGGAGCTTCTTGTAGATTTCAGTTTTGTAATAGATTTCTTTTGTAATCAAAGTCCTTCCATTGTTCCTCTCTTTGATCTTACCGTGTGCACGTGTGTGTGTATGTGTGTGCATGTTTGTGTGCTTTCACTCACGCACTTGTGCCTTCACTTGCTCGTGGTCTTCATACCGGTCCTCACGTCTCCGCGGATTAACAAGTAAAGGAGGTGGTGCTTACGCTTGAGCTACACCAAATTTTGGCGCCATTGCCGGGGAGAGAGCTTCGAGGACGAGCGTTGTGATGGTAAGATCATAGATTTGCGATGTTGGAAGGTAAAAAAAACTATCATTTTTGTTCATTTTCTGATTTTTCTTCTTCATCTTCATCATCATCACCATCTCCATCTTCTTCCATCTTTATCTTCATAGAAATTTCTTGTTTTTTAGTGCATTTTCACCATTTTCATACCATTTTTCATGCATTATTGTGTGAGGAGGAGTTAGGAAGTGCAAGAGAGTGCAAGCAATGTGTTTTTTCATGATTTTCTGCACATACAGAGCTCGCCATTGCTCGGCGCTCAGAAATCTCAAGTTCCCGCCAAAAAACACGATTCTGTGATGAAAAACGCAATTCTGTGAAAATTCAAATTTTTTTTGAAAATCGGGATTCTCTGTTTCCCGCCTAAAAGCCTTTTGAAAAGAACACGATTCTGTGGTCATTCTCAGAATCACGATTCTGTGGTTGTGCTCAGAATCGCGATTCTCTAAATTTTGGAAACCACGATTCTCTGAGACAAAATCGCGATTTTCAAAACACGATTCTGTGAAAACACGATTCTATGAAAACACGATTCTGTGAAAACACGATTCTAAGCTCAAAATCGAGATTCTCAAAAACACGATTCTCTACTCAAAATCGCGATTCTCAACAACACGATTCTCTGCTCAAAATCACGATTCTCACAAATCACGATTTTTAGCAAAAGCACGATTTTGTGAAAACACGATTCTATGAAAACACTATTCTGTGAAAACACGATTCTGTGAAAACACGATTCTCTGCTGGAAATCGTGATTCTCTTGATTTCACAAAATCGCGATTCTCTGATTTCACAGCATCGCGATTCTCTTATTTCACACAATCGCGATTCTCTTGGTTTCACAAGATCGCGATTCTCTGATTTCACACAATCGCGTTTCTCTTGGTTTCTCAAGATCGCGATTCTCTTGAGGTTCACAAAATCGCGATTCTCTTGAAGTTCACAAAATCGCGATTCTCTTGATTGCACAAAATCGCGTTTTTTTTTTCCAAAAGGTCCTATTTGCCTGTTTTGACCCCTAGGAGCCTGATTTGACATAACTTTTTCATCCAAAGTCCATTTTTTGAGCTCTATAGCTCGTGGGAAAGCTCGTTTCGAATCCTACATGGCCTCAACTGTTTTTTATAAGAATAATGTGTTAATTTTCAGGTAGGATAATTTGAAGTTGACCCTCAAGTGGGACCAGGAAACCAAGGGGGCTCCAAAGGATTTTTTTGCAATACCAAGAGGGAGAAAAATTGCATCATGGGAAAAAAAAAGCAAAAGAGAGAAGAAAGGGGGCTAAGATGGGGAAAGAGAAGGGAGATGAACATGAAGTGCATGAAATAATCTCACATGAGGATGAAACATCTAGAGAAAAATTGCAAGGAGTCAAGGAAACGGGGGAAATGTCTAAGGGGGTTGGATCCTTATTTGCAACAAGACAATATGATAATACTTTTGTGGATATCAGAATAGGATATGACCATAGAAGGTTGGGTGTTTATATCAATCCTAATTGTGAGTGGAATTTAATTCATATTGACCTAGTGGTCATTATCTTAGAGAACATTCAACCAACAACTCACTCTTCTATCCTCATGGATGGTGAACATTATGATTGCATGGGTCAAGTTGTGTTACATGTTATGGTGGATAATATGGAATTTTTTGAAACATTCTTTGTCATGGATTGTATAGATGAAGACTTGATCATTGGCACCCAAAGGTTCATTACACAAAATCATCAAGAATTGAGGTGTCTTCTCCACCTATTACCCGTGCTTCTACATATATGTCTATGGAAAATCCTAATGACTATCCACCTGATGATAATTGGGGGCAAAATCATCTTTTCAAAGAGTGTGCTTTTCATGAAAAAATTTTTCTTTCTACTCATGTTTTTTAATCTAATCCTTCTTTGAGTAAATCACAAGAAACCTTGGAGAATGGAGAAATGGAGGACTCAAAGTGTTTGGGGGATGTGGAAGGACCCTCTCTTCTTGTAAATTTGGATTCTCCTCATGAAACCATAAGCAAGGATGATCTACACTCATATGATCAAGAAGGAGATGATCAAGAAATACCAGGTATCATTGATGTGGAGAATAATGTCAAATCGATGGTCAATCATGACAATGCATCACCCATTTGTACATCTAGAGATTCAATGTGTAATACCGATAAATGTATCGATGAATCTCTAGATCAATCTCCAACAACACTACCCATTGACCCCTTGCATAAGTCTGATGCATGTATAGAAGATCAACCTTTGTTGCATTCCCCATGTAAAGATGAGTTTTCTCAAAAAACTCATATAGAAGGCCCAAAAGACCCTTACATCAAGAAACAAAAATCACATTTTCTTGGTAATGTCAAGCAAATTTGGGTGGCCAAGAAATTACTTACAGCTCAACCAAATCGCACTATGATATGGGTACCAAAGAAAGCCCTTGTACAAAATCAGCCCCCTCACACTAGAGTTCAAAATCTATGGTCTAGACCTACCATGACGTATCCTCAAGAAAGACCACTTCTAATCAAAGGACCCAAAGCAATCAAGCCTGAACTCAGAAAGAATCCAGGGGGGGACTTCAAGGCAACAACCTGCACAACAAAGACACCAAGGCGAGGTAAGGGACTAAATCAAGCACATAGCTCCAAAAAAGATCAAAGAACCTCTTCTACAAGGATATGGGTATGGAAACCAAAAGCATCGGTAGGCCCCACAGAACCACAGTGCCAACCACGCAGGATCAAAGCCTCAAGAAAGCATCCAAACATGGAGCCACCAAAGGAGATCACTAAACAAGTGAAGAGCAATCTCAAATGGATCCCTATAAGGAGGAAGTATCAATTGTCATTCGGGGATCCAATGGATACTTCTAACAAAGGCTGCCATAGCATCTGCAAATAACATCGAAAGCCTCGACGAGCGACAACCATGTGCTCATTGCGCAACCCTGTCTTATGCACCATTCAGGTCATGCATTTCCAAAGTATGCATTATTATAGGGCCACATTACATGGCCGTGCATAGACACATTTGAGAGTCCTATGCACAAGAGCACATTGACATAAGTCAACTATGTTTTCTGATACTAACATTTGTCTTCTTGCTTATGAAATGGTAGTAAAAAAAAAAGAGAGAAAAAAAAAGAAAAAAAAAGAGCTTGTTCCCAGGTTTGGTTTATGGAACATGAATAAGTCATGCTTAGTTGAAGGTGGAACCATGGCTTGGATAGAAGTGTGTCTCGGCTAGCAGCTACTATTATTGTTGCCTTATCTGGTAGATGTCAAGCACTTGGCAGGAACATGGCATCCACAACTATTGTTTCCCCTTACCATGGTAGGAGGGAAGAGTTTGAAGGTGAGAAGACTCCTGCTTAGGGTGAGCTAAAGAGAAGGAGTGAAACTAAGCTTGGTGTAGTTACCCAATGATGTTTGCCAAGGAATATAAAGAAATTCAATTCTCAATATTTGGCAAATGTTGCTTTGAAGAGAGGGGATAGGGCGCGACACTCAAAGAGTTTCATCAGTGATCCATCAACATGGACACTCATCAAAAATGAAAGACGAGCTGATGGCCCATCACAATGTTGGGTGTACAACATGAAGAGCAGACTATCGATCGACCTTTCATGGTAAGAATCCTCTACTTGGGTATCACGACAACACTGCTAGATTAGGAAACCTCTTCATCAGCATACCCTTGAGCAATCCGCTCAAGACCTACTTTCTTGCACCATGTTTTCTAATGCATTTCCCTAGTATGCATGCATAGGGCTACATGACAAGGCCATGCACAAGGCACATATTTTCTTCAACCCATGCACCAATACATTTACCCATCATTCAATATGGGTTACGAGTACTTGACACAAGTACAATGAACATCACCTTTGGAAGTTCTTTAGGATATCACAAGGACAACATCAATACCTAAGAAGCAAGTCGAAGCCCGCAGTTGCTCCAACTCAACCTTGACAACCTCTTTTGAGCAACGAGCCGATTTTTGGGAGCTCACAAGGAAACTGTCTCGCTAGAATCCAAGGAAGCAACACATACCAAAGAACTAAGCCTTACAATAACTCACAATGACAAAGGAAGAATCAGACAACCGAACCTGCTACAATAGATAGATAGAAGGATCTTGTTCACATAGGATGGACACTACCTCTCAAAGTGCTACATGGAACAACCACTACAACAAGGGTCTGTTAGGGACGACACACTCGAGAGGGGGGGGGAGTGTTGAAGCTCAAGACCAATGACAGAGCATAGAAGCACATCAAAGAAGTGGACACACAAGAAGAGGGAGCAAGTAGGGAGCTCCAAGAAGTACATGTCCAATTATCAGAAGAATCCTCTACAAAAATAGTGATTTTGATCACTCAAACCATTGTAAATATCATTTCACCTTTTTGCAACTCCATGTTGTGCAAGCCGAGGAGTCCTCGAGCTTGAGGAGTATTAGAACTATCATCCTACCAATTTTCATAATTTTTAGACTTTGTTTGAGCCCTCAAATAAGCCCTGGAACCTAATTTTTAACTAGGCCGGACACTAGGTCAGGACAGGGCCAAAACTAGTCCAAAAACTATAAAAAGAGCTAGAGAGCTCATTTTTGAGGGAGCTTCTTGTAGATTTCAGTTTTGTAATACATTTCTTTTGCAATCAAAGCTTTCCATTGTTCCTCTCTTTGATCTTACCTTGTGCGCGTGTGTGTGTATGTGTGTGCATGTTTGTGTGCTTTCACTCACGCACTTGTGCCTTCACTTGCTCGTGGTCTTCATACCGGTCCTCACGTCTCCACGGATTGACAAGTAAAGGAGGTGGTGCTTACGCTTGAGCTACAACCAGGCAAGGAATGAGGCTCATGTTTCTTACCTCCGAAAATAGTTGGAGAGTGAGCACATGAATGAAGGAGATTCCATGGACAGTTTTCTAACAAAGATCAAAGATTTGAAGGAACAGATGATTTTTGTTGATGAAGTCTTGCTTTACAATTCACTTATGCATAGTGTTATGAATGGCCTTCCCGATTCATATCAGAGTTTTGCTTCCACTATTCGTTTGATGATGGAAGGCAATCCAAATGCCTTAACATTTGAGGATTTAGCCTCTGTTATGTTGCAGGAAGATCAGACTAGGTAGAACAGGTCCATTATGCATGTTGCACATCAAGCTTTCTTGGGTAGTCAAAAGGGCAAAGGTAAATGGAGCTCTTCTACTAGTAAGTGGAAATCTGCTAATTCTGCACAATCAAAGAAGGAAGACAAGAAGGGAAGAAAACAAAAAAGCAAAAAATGTTTTGCAAATACTGTAAAGGAAATGATCATGTCATAAAGAGAAAACTGGTTGCTAAAGAGGCAAGAAAGAAAGAGGTTGGAATGGTTGTTGCAGAGGCCTCTACACCCAAAATAGAGTCTGCAAAGATCTTGTGCGGAATGAAGAATGGACATTTACCATTGTTTGCATTTTTTACCAATCTTCTCATGAATAGTGTATGTCTGTAGTAGACTAAGATATTTGGTACTTTGATAGTGGGGAGACCAAACATATTACCTTGCAATGAAATTTCTTCACTTCACTCGAGCTTGCCCCTACAGGAAATACCTTCACATGGGCCAACAACTCCTCTTATCCTATTATTTTCGAATAGCAGTAATAATGCTACTATCAATAAAGACTTTCAAATAGCACCATGTCCTATATATATTTTCTATCAACAATGCACTTCACATGTCTTTAATCATGTGGATAATAGGTTTACAAGAGTCATTGTTGGAACTCAATGTCAAGCACGAGCATGGAAGCACATCAAAGAGGTGGATACACAAGAAGAAGGAGCAAGTAGGGAGCTCCAAGAAGTGTATGTCAAATTTTCAGAAGAAATCCCTACAAAAATAGTGATTTTCATCACTAAAAACCATTGTAAATACCATTTTCCATTTTTGTAACTCCATTTTATTCAAGCCAAGGAGACCCCGAGCTTGAGGAGTATTAGAAGTATCATCCTACCAATTTTCACATTTTTTAGAAGTATCATCCTACCAATTTTCACATTGTAAATACCATTTTCCATTTTTGTAACTCCATTTTATTCAAGCCAAGGAGTCCCCGAGCTTGAGGAATATTAGAAGTATCATCCTACCAATTTTCACATTTTTTAGATTTTGTTTGAGCCCTCAAATAAGCCATGGAACCTAATTTTTAACTAGGTCGGACACTAGGTCTGGACAGGGTCAAAACTAGTCAAAAAACTATAAAAAGAGCTAGAGAGCTCATTTTTGAGGTTAGCTTGTGAGAGAATAGAGCTTTTGTAAGAGATTTCCTTTGCAATTGAAAGCTTTCCACTGTTCCTCTCTTTGATCTTACCTTGTGTGCGTGTGTGTGTATGTGTGTACATGCTTGTGTGCTTTCACTCACGCACTTCTGCCTTCTCTTGCTTCTGGTCTTCATACCAGTCCTCACGTCTCCACGGATTGAAAAGTAAAGGAGGTGGTGCTTACGTTTGAGCTACACCAAATTTTGGTGCCGTTTTTGGGGAGAGAGCTTCGAGGACGAGTGTTGTGATGGTAAGATCGTAGATTTGCGACATTGGAAGGTAAACAAAAACTGTCATTTCTGTTCATTTTCTGATTTTTCTTCTTCATCTTCTTCATCTTCTTCATCATCATCATCACCATCACCATCTTCATCCATCTTCTTCGTCATAGAAATTTCTTGTTTCTTAGTGTATTTTCACCATTTTTATACCATTTTTCATGCATTATTATGCAAGAAGGAGTTAGGAAGTGCAAGGGAGAGCAAGCACCTGTGTTTTTTCATGATTTTCTACACATACAGAGCTCACCATTGCTCGGCGCTCAAAAATTTGAATTCCCCACCAAAAAACACGATTCTGATTGAAAATCGTGATTTTCATAAAATTCAAAATTTTTCAAAAAAATGCGCTTTTCTATTTCCCACCTAAAAGCTTTATGTAAAGAACACGATTCTGAAGTCATTCTCAGAATCGCAATTCTCTGGTTGTGCTCAAAGTCACGATTCTCTAAGATTCTCAAAAAACACGATTCTGAGGTAAAATCACGATTTTGGGAAAACACGATTTTCAGTTGGCTCAAAATCGTGATTTTCACAAATCACGATTTTCAACCAAAAACACAATTCTCTGTTGGCTCCAAAATCGCGATTTTCAAAAACATGATTTTCATCTAAAATGGCGATTTTCATGATTTTCAAAAAACACGATTTTCACTAAGGTACAAAATCGCGATTTTTAGAACATGATTTTCAATCAAAATCGCAATTTTTTGGTCATTCTCAAAATCGTGATTTTCAAGCCAAACACGATTTTCTGTCAAAATCGCATTTTTCACGATTCTCACTCAGAATCACGTTTTTCACGATTCTCATTCAAAATCGCATTTTCACGATTTTCAGCCAAAATCGCATTTTTTGGGCATTGCTCAAAATCGTGATTTTCATAAGTGCTCAGCATCGCGATTTTCATGATTTCACAAAATCGTGATTTTTTTTGTTGCTCAACATCGCGATTTTCATAAGAGCTCAACATCGCGATTTTCAGACCCCTAAAATCACGATTTTCATTAAAAATCGTGATTTCCAAGGTTGTTCAAAATCGTGATTTTCACACAAAATCATGATTTTCTCATAACATCCTATTTGCCTATTTTGACCCCCAAGAGCCTGATTTGACATAACTTTTTCATCAAAAGTCCATTTTTGAGCTATATAGCTTGTTGGAAAGCTCATTTCAAATCCTACACAACTTCAACTTTTTTGTATAAGAATAATGCATTGATGTTTAGATAGGATAATTTGAAGTTTACCCTCAAGTGGGACTAGGAAACCTAGGGGACTCCAAAGGATTTTGAACCATACCAAGGGGAAATTTTGGACTCTTAACCAAATCTTATAAACCTGAGATCTAGTAGACACCTAGGCAAGGATAGACAAATCAATAGATCTTCTGAGGCTAGTGTCAACCATACAGCTAAGTCTTGGGCACAACTAAGTGGTTATCCTTACGTACTAAGTTCAGACACAAGTGATTCAGAAATGTCTTTTAGCATGGGGAAACCTACAGGGAGCTCAAGCACTGCCTATCTACAAACACCAGAAGGCCCCTATAAGACATAGTTGGAATATATTTGGACTAACCGATTAGGTGCTCGCATCTATGAGGATGGCCTGAGGCAATCAGTGGTCTAGCTCAAAAATCGAGATCAACCCTTTGGACTTGAATACCCAGTAGTCAAGTTCGAAGAGGGTTCATACATTGATAAGGAAGGAACCATGTATGTGGTTACTAACTTGCCAGATAGGACAGATGAGTTTGGAAGCATCATTTCTGAGAGTGAGATAGGAGACCTAGAGCAAGGAGATGTAGGACGAGAACCCAAGACTCCTAGAGGTAAGTCAGTTTTGACCAGAGTGATCACTCCAGATTGGATCCCTCAAGACAACAAAAGCATAGAATTATTCTTAAATAGAGAAACGGAGGAAGCCTTTTGGAGATTCAAGCAAGATCAATCTAGCCAATTAAGCATAGTCATCATCTACGAGTTCAAGGATCCGGAGACACTAGGCAAAGTTGTCTACCTAGATAACACGCCAGAGAAAATGTTCTTCCCTCCACCAAGATCCAATGTGTCACATGGCCTCCAAGTGTAGGATCATCCAAGGCTCATGAAAACCAGAGGGAAAGAGCCAAAGAGAGGCCTGAGGTAAGCTTTACACACAATGTGGGTAGAGATAGATCAAGATTTGAAGGTGAAAGACATGAAAGAGAGAGACATCGAGCACATAGGCAACAAAGAGATGAACATGATTTTCCATTGCTTAGACCCCGAGAGCACCGAAGAACCCTTCGACCCTCTCAAGTGGTCAAGACATTAAAAAATTACTTTTATGGTTTAGGAGATCCTTATGATCATGTGGCCGAGTTCAAACAAGTGTTAAGAGCTGAACAGGTTGAGGACTTGTTCAGCCTGTTTGAGGCATTTGGTTTGGCTCTTAAGGGTACTGCCTTAGCTTGGTTTCAACCCTTGCATAGTCAAAACTATCGTGATATAGGTCAACTGCTAGAGGAATTCATTGTAGAATTTTCCAAGAGTGGTATCAGGCATAACACATCATCCTTGATCCACAGCTTCAAGCAGACACCCCAAGAGATAGTGCGACTAGCAAGAACAAGGTTCAAACATTGAGCACTAAGTTAAGATCATATGTGTACTTGAAAGAGCCTAGATCCATGGAAGAGTGTGTGCGCATGTGCATTCACATAGAAGACAACTTGGGTGAGGAGTTAGGACTATCTAAACTCTAAACGGACTCTGACGGTTCTACTAGTCATACTTCCAAAACCTCGACTGAGATAGATGAGATAGTTGCTCAGGTTGCAAAGAAGCTAGGAGTTCAAAATAGACAAACACCAAGGATCATCCCATTGAACCGATGTTATACTTACGGGGGGAACCACATGGCTAACATTTGTCCATTGCAAAACTAGAACGTGAGAGAAAGGAATGCCCCATAGTGCACTATTGAAAGGAAATACATGAACCATACAGCTCAAGATTGTCCCTACAGTAGGCAGGCTATCAGAAAAAACTATCAGCAACCTTACCAACAAGGAAGGTATCAGAACCAATACTAGTAGCCATATTATAGGCCACAACAACAGTATCAGGCACAATATAGGCCACAACCAGTCCTAGGAAACCAACCGCCAGCTCCTGCCAACGTGATTTCAGTTAATATGCAGTGGTAGAAGAGAACCTTAATAGAGCATTGGTGCCTTTAACCCCACTGGTCTCAGAGAATGACCATCATGCTCAGATTTCTGACTAATCCTATGAAGATAGTCCAAATGCTTATTACACAGAGTCACCTGAGCATAATGAGAGTTACTCGTATCAATATGAGGCACCACCTATGGAACAAAATTGGGAGCCATAATATTCCAATGTCATGTACACAAATCCTAACCCTAGGCCCCAATTGAGACAAATGAGACCTCAAGCCCCTATAGGACCAGGTTTTAGATGTCAGGGCAACCATTTCATTCGTGAATGTCCCCACTCAACTGCTCTAGGACAGAACATCACAATACAAGGCTTTTGTCCTGAGTGTGGCAAAGACCATCTCCCCAGAGATTGTCCAAGAAACCCCTCTAGTGTGCCCAAGGTTACACCCATTAATGTGGTAGGCTTAGTGGTCGATTCAAGTTCAAGTAGCAATAGTGTGGCTCCTATACAGGTAGTTACCAGGGCACAAGCCTTAAAACAAGATAAGCCAATTGAACAATCAGAGTCAAGTGAATCACGAGAGCCTAATAAGAGGAAAACAAGAACATGGAAATATACCAGGGAGAAGGCCAATCACAAGTGGAATAAAAAGTTATCGGAACTAGAAGAAAGCCTAAAAGAAGCGAAAACAAAGATTGAAGACATTGCATCTCAAAGTCCCTCGCATGCCGAAACTCCATCCACACCACCTCATCCCACCCCACCACCCATTGTACATAAACCACAACCAGGGTCTGTTCTCGCAGATCAAACCCCAGAAGGCTTGGACATGATGTTCAAGGCCTACCAGGCTCGACTTCAAGAAGGGCCAATAGCTGCAAACCTAGATAAGAGTTACCCTAGAGCTGACTTAGAGATTGAACAGACAAAAATGTGCATGAAAATGGTGGAGCTAGCTCATGCTATGCTCGAGACTAGTTAAAAGTTCAATACGACAAACTCTTTCAAATCGGATTTGCATTTCCAAGGCTTGCTAGAAAGATTAGAGCAGTTGGTAAACAAACCACAAGTTTCTTTACCTCCACAGGCTCAACCAATTGTTGAGAGAGAAAGCTCTCCACCAATGAAAGCTTATGTTCTTGATTCCATTGATGGGAAAACACCTCTTTCAATTCAACAGTACTCTCAAGAGTTCTTGCGGGGAATACAAGAAGAGAAATGGGCCAAGGAGAAGGGTAATCCCCCTCCTATTCGTGAAATTGATGATCTTCATGATCAATTTCCCCAAGACATTCCATCCATTTATGGAGAACAAGCGGAGCAACAAGAAGATGAGAGATTAGATTTCGAATCTGATTCTTTACAAGAGTTGCCTCAATTCAGAGAAGACTCAGTGGTTCCAAGAAACACTGATGTCGTGAAGAACACTAAGGTTCAATGCCATCTCACTGTAGAAGAGCTACTCAAAGCAAAACCTGAGCTATGGAATCATGTGAAGGATCAGGTTCCAGAACTTGATTCCAAAATGCTAAAAGTAGGCTCTAAGCAAAAAGTTCCAGAGATACCTCTCGATAAAACAGGAGACATGAGCGAAGGTGAAGAAGGTAATACTTATCTTTCGATCACCTACCAGGGTTACACAACCAAAGCAATCGTAGATTCAGGTGCTGGTGTTGCTATTGCAACCACTTCCTTGTGGAAGCAATGGGGCAAACCCACATTAAGACCAACTAGAATGAAGCTTCAAATGGCAGACGGTAATTTTGAGAGACCTCTAGGATTGCTCGAAGGGATAACTCTAACCACTTGTGGTGTAGAGTTTGAACACACATTTGCTATATGTGACTTTGAAAAAAATAATGTCTATGAGATGATCCTGGGAAGGCCCTTTCTATGATAATTGCAAATAGTACAGGATAGGGGAACCAACTCCTTGTACTTACAACACTTAGGGGTCACCACCAAGTTCAATCTAAAGGATTATACCTTCAGAGATGTACCACCTACAGTGGAATCCTATCCACAAAGCGAAAGAAGATTCTATCTTTGTGCATTCTGAAAGCTCACCTGATCCATCCTGGTTGCACGGAGATACTCATTTGTGGATGTGCAAGGTCATGGAGGAAGAGGAAAAACGCTTAAAGGCGAGAGAAGAAGGAACTTTGCTAGGAGATAGACCGATTAGAGACCCAACCTACACACCGATGATCTTTCCGGATGAGGAATTTGAGCCTCATGGCTGGCCAAAAATCTTAGCCATCATGGACATTGCTGTCAATGAAGAACAGTGGACACCTCATTGTGATGAGGAGGGTTATGATATTTATGTGTTCATGTGTCAGCCCTTGCTAGAAGAATGTGACCCTAGTGATGTCATAGAAGAAGAAGAGAATGACAAGGATCTAGAGTCAATTGTGATGGATAGTTGCTTTAACTCAAAGAAGCAATATCTAGAAGATGTAGGAGTGTTTACCCAAAAAGAAGAAGAACCTCTTACAAGCATTAAAACGGTAAATTCAAAGGATGGAAGTGAGAGCAGTCAAAAGAAAAAGAAAAGAAAAGCATTAAAATAAGAAGAGGAGGAATCATTGTTCGATGTACCAGAAAACTTCAAGAAATATGAAGTTGAAGACCGGAAAATTCTGGTACGAATGCCTAAGAGAGAGGCCATCATAGGAGAAGCGTATGATAACAAAGAAAAGACCAAGAAAATTGTAGTAACCATTGAAGAGAATGAAGAGCGATGTACATACATAGGAGACGACCTAAGTGCAGAAGAAGAAATAGAGCTTGTAGCTTTATTAAGGGAATATAGGGATGTGTTTGCATCACACTATAGAGACTTAAAGGGAGTAGATCCGAGAATATTCTCTCATACGATCCCCATGACTGCTAATGCCAAGCCCACCAAACAGAAGCCCTACATATATAATGACACTTATGCAGCTAAAATAAAAGAAGAAAATGATAGGCTCATTGAATATGGATTTATCTGTGAGATTGAGCATACTAAATGGGTGTCCCCCATTGTTGTGGTGCCCAAGAAGAATGGGAAGTTACGAGTGTGCATTAACCTTAAAAAAGTTAATGCTGCTACGATTCGAGATAGTTATTTACTTCCAATCACTGAACATCTATTGGAGCATGTTGCAGGCAAGGAATTTTATAGCTTCCTTGATGGATTTTCTGGTTACAATCAAGTAGCCATTGCCCCAGAAGATCAACACAAAATGGCTTTTGCCACCGAGTAGGGAATCTTTGCATTCCGTGTGATGCCATTTGGGCTAACCAATGTGCCTGCAACATTCCAAAGGCTCATGTCTCATGTATTCAAAGAGTTCTTGCGAAAGAGCTTAGAAGTATATGTGGACGATTTATGTGCTCATTCCCAAGAAAGAAGATACCACATCCCTGAGCTCAGACAAATCTTCAACAAGTGTAGAGAATATCGAGTGTGTCTAAGCCCAGAGAAGTGTGTATTCATGGTATGAAAAGGTAAAATCTTAGGTCATATTGTTTCTAAGAATGGAATATCAATAGATGAGGATAAAGTTAGAGCCATAGCAGAGCTGCCAAGGCCGAGGAATGTTAAAGAGGTACAAGCTTTTATGGGTCATTGTGGATATTATCGCAGATTCATCCACATGTATGCTATCATAGCTAAACCTCTTTATGCCTTGTTGACAAACTTTGAGTGGAACGATGAATGCGAGAATTCCTTCAATGAACTGAAGAGACGTTTGTGCACAACACCAATACTGACCACCCTTGATTGGAATAAACCATTGTGGATGCATCCAATCATGCCATAGGATGTGTGCTAGCACAACCCACAAGTGAAGAAAATTTAGATTTACCCATAGCATATGCTAGCAGACAGCTAACCGTAGTTGAACAAAACTATACCACAATTGAGCAAGAGGCTTTAGGCATGGTATACATTGTGAAGAAGTTTAGACACTACTTATTGGCCAAAAAATTCAAGTTTTTCACTGATCATCAAGCTTTGTTATATTTGGTTAATAAACCTTGCAATACAGGACGCTTAGTAAGATGGTTTCTCTTACCACCACAGGGAGTGTCTGATGACCTACCGGACGCGTATCTGTTCAATTTAGAAGTTGTCCCTAAATGGGCAAATAAGTTGGTACCTATCCTAACCTTTGGACCCGCAAATAAGAATGTGAGAACAAACAAAGAGGAAATTGTAAGATATCAAAAATATCAAATATTCGCCAGAAGCATGTATAAACAAGATACAAAGGGTGTACTAGCTTGTTGTGTCGAGGACGATGAACATAATAGTTGGTTGCAACAAGCCCATGAAGGATTGCTCGGAAATCACTATTCTAAACAATGAACATTGTAGAATCTAAAACGTTTAGGAGTGTATTGGCCCAGCATGGACAAAGAAATACATGAGTGGATTAAGAATTGTCCAATGTGCAAAGAGAGACCCCTAGTGGAGCATGCTACTCTTTATCATGTATCGTTAATTCCAAATTGGAGTGCTCCATTGGTAGAATTCATGAGATCAGGGACATTACCCAAAGAGGCTAGTCTAGCAAGAAGAAGAAGCATGGAGCACGAGGCTCAGGACTATGCCTTAGTTGGAGACAACCTATATCGAAGAGGCAAAGATGGTTACTTAAGACTGTGCATTCATGAATCAGATTATTTGAAAGTCTTAGAAACGGCACACAGTGGTGTTGCAGGTGGACACTTTGGTCCTGATCGAGTAATTAAGACCATTCTATTTTCAGGACTTTGGTGGCCAACTCTTCATATGGATGCACATACCTATGTGAAGAAATGCGACACATGCCAACGTGCACAATATCCTATCAGGAAAGATGAGATGCCTTTGAGACCAATGATGGGAGGACATGAATTCTCGAAATGGGGCATAGACTTCATAGGTCCTATTAACCCCCCAGCTAGAAACTCCCATGCAGAGTATATTATTGTAGCCACAGATTACCTTACAAAGTGGGTAGAAGTAAAAGCCACAACAAAGAATGATGCTCAAACAACAGCTAAGTTCTTATTTGAGAATGTGTTCACAAGATATGGACTACCAATAGAGTTAGTGAGTGATAGAGGCACACACTTCTTGAATGAAGTCATTGAAAATCTTCTCCAAGAATTCTTGGTGATACATAAGAAGTCTGCCCCCTATCATCCACAAGCTAACGGACAAGCTGAGAGCACAAACAAGATCCTATGTAATGTCTTGACCAAGCTTGTAAATAACAAACGCTTTGATTGGGATAAAGAACTTCATCATGTTGTTTGGGCTTACCGAGTTGCCTATAAAACGGTGTTGAATGCCACCCCATTTCAGATGGTCTTCGGATAGAATGTTGTGCTACCATTGGACTTCCTAATACCAACTTTAAAAGTAGCACAAGAGCATGAGTGGAATGGACATGAATTTTCCTCTAGGATCTTTGATCTTGAATGTTTAGGTGAGACGAGGTTACGAGCGGCTGCAGGCATCTATGCTGCAAAGAAAAGACAAAAGGCTTATTTTGATGCACACATCAAGGATAAAGGATTGAAAGAGGGAGACCTAGTGTTGGTTTATACACTAAAACAACATGCTCGTAACTTGGAAAAAAGAGGATATGGACCCATGATCATTAATAGAATTTCCACTAGTGGTGCCGTTCAGTTGGCCACTCTAGAAGGTGACGTTTTGCCAAATTATATAAGTGGATGTAGGGTCAAGCTATATCAAGAACCTCTTACAGAGGATATGTTAATGAGACTCAACACAGCCAAGAAACGAAAAGAAGAAGAACTAAGGGTTAGAGAAGAAGCACAAACAGAGGCTAGAGAGTGCATAAGGTGAAATAAGTTAAGGCGACTAGGCCTAGATGTCAACTCAAACACCCCAAAATATCACATGGACATGTGCAAAAAATCGGGCATAATTACTTCTCAAATAATCAATCAACAACCCTTTGTGACCTTAGAGGTAGGACACAGAGAGAATTTAAGGACTCTGAGAGCATTGATTGACTCAGGTGCAACAACTAGTGCAGTTAGACTTTCCTACTGCCAAGACTTGCAGTTGAACATCAATCCCATAGAAGCCTATCTCATAGGATTGGGAGGTGTGGAAACACCTTGTTTGGGCGACGTAGAGCTTCCCATCTATCTTCAAGTTGTTCTAATGAGAATCAAAGTGCTAGTGTGTCAGGATGAGGACCTTACTGAACCACTTGTCTTGGGTCAAGATTGGATATATGACCATGCAGTTAACTTGAACCTAAGAAGTCAACTTTTTCAAGTTTGGATGCATGAACAATGCATTACATTAGAATAAGATAACTACATGATCACAAATCCAAGTATCACACATTCTCTTAGTTCTTCTAAGACTAATCTTGTTGTATATTATTGAACAATGCATTGTTAAAGTGTTATATTATTAATGTATTAATGTGTGTTTGATGTTTCTGATATAGCAGCTGAAGGTTCGTGAGGAGCGTGCAAGGCGTGAAAGGGAGGATATCAATAATCCGAATAATTATTATTTAGCTTGTAAATAAACTTGCGTAGAAGGTTCTATTGTTAGAAAAGTAATGGTTAGAATAAGGGTCGTTGTAGACTGCAGTTTCTGTTATTGAAAGCAATGGCTTTCTGTAAAAGTTACCAACTTTTAGTTTCACGCCTGCTTTTCGAATCCGCTCTCATGTAACCACTCTTTTCGACGTAATCAAAATTCCTATAAATACATGCACTCTATGGACTGTCGAAACAGAGTGCATGGGGGGAGATTGCACCCAATCTTGCGTTTGGTCTTGTCTCTTGTTGTCTATATTCTTCTGTGCGTCTTCTGCATTCGTAACCTCTATGTGTGCGTGAACAAGATCCTGACAATAGTGGTATCAGAGCTCTACACGTGTCAATACAGAGGGTTCTGTTCTCTGTTCGCAATTCCGATTCCGATTCCGTCTCCGTCTTCGTCTTCGTCTTCGTCTTCGGTTTCTGTTTCTATTTCTGTTCCAATTCCAGAACCAGAACCTACGTTTTCACCTACGTTTGCTCCTACGTTTACTCCTAAGGCAAAGAACTTAGGCAATAACTTAGGCAATACATTGGCAACATTGGCACCCAAGGCTCCCTTGGCGACCGTTGGCAGCCGTTGGCTACGCGCGAGGCAATTTTAATTTTTGAGTGGCAATAGAGTGGTTCAGATTCCCTTAGGTAGGAGGATTTGAACCCACAACCTCCTACTTTCAAGGGAAGTGCTTTAACACTACACTCTCTCTTGGAGTTGTCACTCAAGTTCTGTCCTCATAAATTTAACATAACTTGCAGTTTTTCTCACTTTTCAAGGCGGCACGGTGCGACGCGACGCGGCGCGTCTCAAAGTACACTTCTGAGGGTACACTTCTCAGGGTACACCAGGGTACATCGAGACAGGGTACATCTTGTCAGGGTACATCAGGGTACATCCAGACAGGGTACACTCTGCTAAGGTACATTTCTTGAGGGTACATCCCGAGAGGAAAGCACTAGCTTAAGGGTCCAAGAGCACCATGGAGGATTATAGTAATTCACCTCTACCTGAGGCAACACTTGAACAACAACTAGAGCTTTTGAGGCATGAGCTTCGAGGAGCTCAGAACAAAATCTGGCAATGTGATGAAGTCCTCCAAAAGATACAAAACGAGGAAGACAACCTTACGAGAGTAGTAAAAGCTATTGTTTCTGCCCAATCTGATGTCACTCATTCGAAGATTGGTACTAGAAACTACCAGTTTCTACGATTTGATGGCCGAAAGGATGGGCCTTTAGTCCTTTCTTGGTTGTTGCAGTTTGATGATTTTTATACTGACGAGATGTATGCTGAAAGTGAAAAAGTTAAATTTGCCACTAACTATTTAGTAGGTAAAGCTCAACTCTGGTGGAATGTCCTACGGCACAGTACTGAGCGTCCAACAACGTGGACGGCTTTCCAAGAAAAAGTGAAGGATTCTTTTCTTCCTCCTCAATACCATTTGCATGTTCGACGTGCATGGACGACCCTTACATGGAAGGAGGGTGATACGGTTACCACCTACACAGAGTAGTTCTGGCAACATTTACTACTTGTTCGAATGCTTGAAGATGTATCAGAGGATATCTTGCAACAGAAATACGAACATGGTTTGGAAGTGGGAATCCAAGCTAAGCTTCACACCCTACAGCCTATAACCCTCAACGAGGCTATATCTTTTGCTTATGATGTAGAAAAAGAATTCCAGTCCATAATCAAGTCACTCCGACTACAACAACCACGTCAACGACCATTTTCTGTTAAACCTACATTTCCTATGAAGCGTACTTTTAATGCCCCATCTTACCCTAGTTTTCCTCATCCTCCACAATCCAATTACTCAACTCCACCTGTTGCTTCATCTCTCCAACCAACCAAACCACCTACCTTTCAAATTTCAGCGGTGGATGCCCAACAGGAGCGACCACGAATCACTTGCTGGAATTGTGGTAAACCTAGACATACAAAAATAAGGTGCAGAGCGTGACCTCTTCACATGAAACCGGCTACAGCTCAATTGCACAACATGGAGGTCCATAATGAAGACATTCCTCCTGTTTGGACAGAGGAATCATTGGAGAAGGACTTAAGTACCTTGGGTAACGATATCTCTCTTCAGTCTCTACTTTGCATGCAGGGTATAATAAATAACAAACTAGTTAAAATTCTACATGACGATGGTAGTTCACATGACTTCATTTCACATTTATTAGTACAAGAACTTCAATTACAAACGTTTCCTTCCTTATATAAAGTGAAAGCTGCATTTCAAGGTAGTCGTTATAATGTAACACAAGTGCAAGATGTTACGATTAGCATAGGCCCATATGTTGATTCACAAACATTTTTAATTGCACCTTTGCAATCTTACGATGTTATACTAGGTATGCCTTTTCGTCACCATTATAACCCACGTATTGACTACCATACGCATACTTTTAACTTTGAATTCAAAGGTCAAGTCATTAGTTTGTCTGCACGGCATGATTTTCAATCGTTTCCACTGATTAGTCACACTCAAGTAAAACGTGCATTTAGGAAAGGATTCAACTCATGCATTGTTTATGTCAATGTCATCAATGATTATAATCATATACTTCCTGATGCATATAAACCTTTCATGAGTACTTATAAGGATTATTTTATGTCTGAGTGTCCCTCTGAACTACCACCCTCTCGAGGATCCTTTGACCATAGCATAGACTTAGTCCCTGGTAGTTCTCCTCCTCATAAAGCACCTTATAGACATGGCCCACTACATCAAAAGGAAATAGAAAACCAAGTAAAAGACTTACTACAAAAAGGACTTATAAGGCCTAGTACTTCCCCATTTGGAGCACCAGTTCTCTTAGTAGAGAAGAAGAATAAAACTTATCGAATGTGCATTGATTATAGAGCCCTTAACAAGATCACGATCAAGAATAGATACCCTATTCCTCGAATAGATGATCTCTTAGATAAGTTACGAGGAGCTCGTGTCTTTAGTAAAATTGATCTTAAATCGGGTTACCATCAGATTCGTATGACACAAAGTGATATTTTTAAGACTGCATTTAGAACTCAAACTGGCCATTATGAATTTATGGTAATGCCCTTTGGACTTACTAATGCCCCTGCTACATTTGCGTGAATGATGAACAATATTTTTCTTGATTACCAAGTTTTTGTTCTTGTATTCTTTGATGATATACTTGTTTACAGTAAGAATGATAGTGAACATGACAAGCATCTTGAAACAGTTTTTCATTTGTTACGAGAGAACACACTTTATGCTATTCCTGAAAAGAGTTATTTCTTTCAGCATAAGCTAGAATATTTAGGACATATTATTTCAAGTGGAGGTGTGCATGTGGATCCGAAAAAGATTAGAGTTATCGTAGAATGGCCTACACCACAATCAGTTAATGATGTTCGTTCTTTTCTTGGGTTGGCTAGTTTCTATAGGAAGTTTGTTCGAAAAGATTTCTTCTTTTGGCCACACATGAAAAAAGATATTGCACATTATGTTTCTCAATGCATTGTATGTCAGCGTGTCAAACGTCATCATGGATTTCCTAAAGTAATGTTATCTGATCGTGATATTAGATTTTGTAATCATTTTTGGGTTGCCCTAGTTCAACATTTTGGTTCTAAAATAGATTTTAGCTCTGCATTTCATCCTGAAAGTAATGAACAGAGTGAGGCTAAAAATAGTACTATTCTTGATTTATTGTGTTGTTATTCATTAGATAATCATAATAACTGGGATGAAAAGTTGCCATTGCTTCAATTTGCTTACAATAACACTGCACACACCACTATTGGTCGTGCACCTTTTGAAATTGTTTTTCATAAAAAATAACAGCTCCATGAACATTTCCATGCATGTATTTTTACATGGCACATGCCTATTTTTTTTATTCAGTGATGAAACATGTGACTGGCCATCCATGTTTATTCTTTTATCAACTGAGGTCAGTTGCTTTTTCAACTGAGGGGCATGTTATAACTTATGGAATATGTTGAACAATGCATTGTTGGATTGTAACATGGAATATGTTGGCCAATGCATTGTTGGATTGTAACAATTATAACTTATGGAATATGTTGAACAATGCATTTTTGGATTGTAACATGGAATATGTTGGCCAATGCATTGTTGGATTGTAACAGTAACATGGAATATGTTGAACAATGCATTGTAATTGTTAGAGTGTTAAATTATTTTATCAACTGAGGTCAGTTGCTTGTCAACTGAGAGGCATGTTGTATATTATTGAACAATGCATTGGTAAAGTGTTATATTATTAATGTATTAATGTGTGTTTGATGTTTCTGATATAGCAGCTGAAGGTTCGTGAGGAGCGTGCAAGGCGTGAAAGGGAGGATATCAATAATCCGAATAATTATTATTTAGCTTGTAAATAAACCTGCGTAGAAGGTTCTATTGTTAGAAAAGTAATGGTTAGAATAAGGGTCATTGTAGACCGCAGTTTCTGTTATTGAAAGCAATGGCTTTCTGTAAAAGTTACCAACTTTTAGTTTCACGCCTGCTTTTCGAAGCCGCTCTCATGTAACCACTCTTTTCGACGTAATCAAAATTCCTATAAATACATGCACTCTGTGGACTATCGAAACAGAGTGCATGGGGGGAGATTGCACCCAATCTTGCGTTCGGTCTCGTCTCTTGTTGTCTCTATTCTTCTGTGCGTCTTCTGCATTAGTAACCTCTGTGTGCGCGTGAACAAGATCCTGACAACAAATCTTATAGAAGAAGATGTTGTATGTGTCCAAAGCTCTATGATGCAGAAGGATGCTGCCTCCAACAAACGAGTCGGAGACCCATTGAGACTCCCTTCTTGTACGAAGTCTCAACCATCTATAGTAGTTCAATCACACAAGGAAGAGAAACAGTACATGATAATTGCTATATCCAATAGAGAATAGGATTTCAAGAAGAAAGTAGTGTTGGGCATGAAGCAGATTTGGATACAAAAAGGAGAGCAACCACAAGCTTTGCCCCCACAATCCCCATCCAGGAAAATCAACCAGGCCAGAAGACAAACGAAGAAGCTAGGACAAGCTCAACCACAAGGTATCCGACAAGTTTGGGTGCCTAAAAAATTAGCTGCAGCTCAACAAGGGCAATCACACATGTGGGTACCCAAGAAACTCTTACATGCACACCCTGTGCTCTCCACCATGCAAAAGGTCTCAACAAAGAAGCCAAGGAGAGAAAAGGGAAAGAACCAAGCACAGAGACCGAAAGAAGATCAAGTCACCTCTTCAGCAATGGAAAGAAGACAATTATCAAGGATATGGGTTTGGAAGCCAAAAGCACCCAAGACCCCACACAACCAAAGAGCCAACCACGAAGGATCAAACCCTCAAGAAACCATCCAAACATGAAGCAGTCAAAGGAGATCACTAAACAGTCAAAGACCATTCTCAAATGGATCCCTATAAGGAGGAAGGATTAGTTGTCATCTCGAGATCCAATGGATACTTTCAAGACAGATGGCATCAACATCTGCGAATAACATCTAAAGCCTCAATGAGTGACAACCATGTGCTCCTTGCACAACCCTGTCTTTTGCACCATTCAAGTCATGCATTTCCAAAGTATGCATTCGTACAGGGCCACATTACATGGCCCTGCATAGACACAATTGAGAGTCCCATGCACAAGAGCACATTGACACATGTAAACTATTTTTTTGATACTAACCTTTGTCTTCTTGTTTTGAGACATTGTTCCACAAAAAAAAGGGACGGAAAAAGCGAGAAAAAAAAAAGAAGAAAAAAAAACAGAAGAAGAAAAAAAAGAAAGAGAAAGAACTTGTTCCCAAGTTTGGCTCATGGAACATGAATGAGTCATGCTTAGTTGAAGGTGGAACCATTGATTACTGGGCATTTATCAATTTGGATAAAAGTGTGTCTTGGTTAGCAGATGATATTATTGCTGCTTTATCTGGTAGATGTCAAGAACTTGACAGGAACATGGCATCCACAACTTTGTTTTCCCTTACCTTGGTAGGACGGAAGATCTCGAAGGCCTGGAACTTGAGAGATGCTTAACTATTGTATGTCTGAGAGCATCCAAGGTGGTATCTACAAGTGGTAGTTTTGGTACCCTGCAAATCCTTGTATGTATACTGGATGAGAAGACTCTTGCTTAGGGTGAGCTAAAGAGAATATTTGAAACTAAGCTTGGTGTAGTTACCCAATGTTGTTTGTCAAGGAATATAAAGAAATTCAATTCTTAGTATTTAGCAAATGTTGCTTTGAAAAGAGGAGATAGGACCAGGCACTCAAAAAATCTCATCAATGGACCATCAACACGGACATTCATCGACAATGTTCCATCACAAATGCTGGGTGTACAACATGAAGAGATAAACATCGATTGACCCTGCACCATGGTAAGCATCTTTACTTTGGCAACACCATAACCATGATAGATTAGGAAACCTCTTCGACGGCATACCCTTGAGCACTTAGCTCAAGACCCCCAATTTTTGCACCATACTTCTTCCAATGCATTTTCCAAGTAAGCATGCATAGGGCTACATTACAAAGCTGTGCACAAGGCACATATTTTACTCAACCCATGCACAAACACACTTACCCATCCCTCATTATGGGTTATGAGTACTTGGCATGACTACTATGAACATCACCTTTGGACGGTCGAGAAGACATCACGAGGACAACATCAATACCTAGGACGTGATTCATAGCCTGCAGTTGCTTCAACTCAACCTTGACAACCTCTTTTGAGCAACTATCAGTTTTTGGAAGTTTACAATAACACATTCTCACTGGAATACAGGGACGAAGCACATACAAAGGATGGACACTACCTCTCAAAGCGCTACATGGAATAACTGTTGGGAAAGATGGATGGACACTCTAAGAGATTGAGTAGGTACTGCCAAATCCTGCTTTGTACCAGCCCTTTCTTGCTTCAGAGTTGATAAGTGGACCTCCTTAGCTTTCCAATGACACCATAATATGGCCTATGTACTTTGTAAATGATGTGTGTAAAGTTTGAATCAAAACAGATGACTTTGAAATTGAAGATCTCAAGAAAACCTTCTATTTTTGTCTTGACACCTGCTCGATCTTTTGCTCCGTATGACCAGCAAAGTAGGAATTGGAAAAATTACTTTTAGGGTTATCTAACTATCTTAGCAAGCTAACTATATAGAATGATATAAAAAGATAAACTATGCTAAGAGAAATCAATTTAGCAAGTAAACCTTTACCCTCGATTTTTTAGGACTGTTGCAGACAATGATCAGTGATCACCTCGACAAGAGTTTCTCTGAAATGGCTGAATATAATCTCTTCAAATTTTGACTGCATGTAGACAACTTCTATCTGAATCCAACAAACTTTAGATCTTTGAATTTGGTGAAGAAATGACTGAGATATGCTCTCCACAAGTTGATAGACTTTCAAGTACTATGACAGAGAACTCAGAAATGAACAATGAAGATGTATGTATTAATGAACACTTGTATACAATAGCATTGGCATGAAGATCATTGCCTAATGATGTAGATAGGTGTGGGCTAGAGTGTAGGCCTCACATACACTCAGAATTGACAGTAATGAGCTCGGGAATGATGAGTCTTAACCGCGACTTTTTCATGATCACTTTTATAATGATTGAGTAAACTTTTGAATTCAAATTCAAACTTTTGGCTCTCTATGATTAAGCTTCCTATATACTAGGAGATATTCCATCAATCAAATCTACCTCTTTTCCACAAATCTCTTTTGGTAGGTGTTTACAAAGATTCCAAGTCAAATCTGACTTTTACAAAAGAAGTAAAATGGTAATTAACCACTAGCAATAGTTCCTATGCTTCTCCATATGTGTATGGACTTCAATGTATCCATCAAGCCAAATGTGTAGGCTTGTGACTTGCACCAATAGCTCCCCCTCAAGCCAAACATTTTGGCTTGGTCTTCATTCTTCATTTTTCATGTATATCCTGCAATCCAATCATTGCTTTGAACCTGCAAAGTTTGGTTCCATCCAAAGCTTTAGTCAACAAATCTGCACACTGCATGTTGGTTGATACATAGGTTAGTTGAATGTCCTTGTTTAATAACTTCTCTCTCACATAATGTTAATGGACCTCTATATGTTTGGTCCTAGCATGATAGATAGGATTAGCTGCAAGGTGAAGTGAACTTGTATTATCTCCAAAGATTATTGGTGACCTAGTATATAAACCCAATTCTATATACAATAGCTTGATCCATATGGCTTCTTGTGTGGCATTAGCCAATCCTCTATACTCTGCCTCTGTAGAAGACAAAGCAACAATAGGTTGCTTTTTTGAAGACCATGATATTGGCTTATCACCTGCAAATGAAATGTATCCTGAAGTGCTCCTCCTATCATCCTTGCATCCTGCCCAATCTGCATCTGAATAGATCTTGATATCAATATCTGAAGTGTAAGGGAAATACAAACCATGATTTTGTGTACCCTTGAGATACTTCAAGATTCTCTTGGCAGCTTCCATGTGAGGTATTCTAGGCTTGTGCATAAACTGACTTAGCACACTAACTCCATATGCAATGTCTATCCTTGTTAAGGTAGCATAGTTCAAGCTACCCACCATGCTTTGATAACCTGTAATATCATTAATTTCATCACCTTCATGGGCACTTAGTTTTAGGTTTACCTCCATTGGAGTACTTGCAATTTTGGCATCCTGCAAATGAAACTTCTTCAACATATCCTATATGTATTTTTTCTCAGTAATGTATATTCCAGAGTTAGTATAGACTAACTCAAGCCCAAGAAAATATTTTAGTAGACCTAGATCATTGATCTTGAACTCCTTCATCATCTGGCTCTTGATTTGTATGATTCCATTAACATCATTACCTGTAAGTATGATGTCATCAACATAAACACATAGGTATATTACCTTTGAATTACTTCTCTTGATGAATAGAGAAGTGTTTGCCTTGCTCATGACAAAACCTTGGTCTTGAAGGTAAGTGGTCAACTTGTGATTCCATGCCCTAGGTGCTTGTTTTAATCCATATATAGCTTTATTCAATTTGCACACATATGATACCTTAGTTGGATCCTCATACCCAGGAGGTTGTGACATATATACCTCCTCTGAAATCCATCCATTTAAGAAAGCATTTTTGACATCCAATTGGTACATGTTCCAATTTTTTGATGCAGCTATACTCACCAATATTTTGATAGTTGGCATCTTGGCCATAGGAGAGAATGTCTCTTCATAGTCAATGCCTTGGGTTTGTGCAAAACCCTTGGCTACCAATCTGGCTTTGTACCTGTTAATTGACCCATCAGAATTTCTTTTAAGTTTATAGATCCATCTGGATCCTATTACCTTCATGGAGTCCTTCTTTGGTACTAGCTCCCATGTGTCACTTTCCTTGAGTGCTTCAATCTCCTCATCCATAGCTTCTTTCCATTCTGTCTTGGTTATGGCTTCTTCATATGATCCTGGTTCTTCAATTGACAAATCTTTGGCAAGATAAAGAGAGTGTTTAGTAACAAGAGATGTATCATACCCATATCTGATAGGTTTTTTGCTCTCTCTTTATGATCTTCTGATTGACTGATTTGAAGATTCAAGTATGTCTTCAAGCTTCTTCATTTCGACTTTGCCCTTGGACTTCCATGCCTTGAACTCTTCAAGGTTAATAATTTCTTCATCATCTGAATTTGATTCTTCATTCTGAATAGGTTCCTCCTTAGCAAGACTTGGAAACTCCTCCTCCAAGTCATAGGGTAGTTTAAATTTCTTGCATTCATTCTCATACCAAGAATCATTTTCATCAAAGACAACATCTCTACTAACCATGAATCCCTTATTGGAAGGGTTGTAAAACCTGTACCCTTTTTTATTTAGGTCATATCCAATAAAGATGCACTTCTCAGCCTTAGGGTCTAGCTTACCTCTTATCTGAGAAGGAATGTGTACATATGCTACACATCCAAATATCCTGCAATGGTCAAGTGAGGGTCTTTTCCCATGCCATGCTTCATAGGGTGTCATCCCATCAAGGGATTTAGATGGTAACCTGTTTATAAGGTAAGTGGTGGTAGAAACACTCTTTGCCCATAGATAGTTCGGTAACTTTTTTTCATTCAACATAGACCTAGTTGTTTCAACAATCAACCTATTTCTTCTCTCAGCTACCCCATTCTGTTCAAGAGTATACCTTGTGGTGGTTTCTCTTTTGATGCCTCTGTCTTGCAAGAAGTCTTCAAATTCATTGGAGAAGTACTCACCTCCTCCATCTGACCTTAGTCTCTTCAAATTATGGCATGTCTGATTCTCAACTAGTGCAAGATATTTTTTAAAGCAATTAAACACTTCATCCTTGTTCTTCATGAAGTACAATACAATCCATCTGCTATAATCATCAATACAAGATACATAGTACCTTGATCCTAATATTGAGGGGTCTTTGCTTGGTCCCCATACATCTGTATGGACAAGTTCTAGGTAGTCCTCATGCATGTAGCCTTTCCTTGAGAAGGGTAACCTGTGAGACTTCCCAAATTGACAAGCACTACATTTATATATCATGTGTTGTTTGGAAACATTGGGTATTCCAATAACACATTGATCCCTGCATATCTGCTTCAAGGTTCTTTCTCCTACATGCCCTAATCTTTTGTGCCAAATCTCAAGCTCTGAAGGTGTTTGATCTTTATAACTATATAGTGCAATATTCTTTGTGTCTTCTAGCTCAAAAGTGAAAAGTCTACCTGATTTTTCTCCTTTAGCAATCCTCTTGAACCCTTGCCTTAGATCCTCCACAAATGCTCCAAATTGGTTGAATCTAACCTGCAAACCTTTCTCCACAATCTGTCCAACACTCATCAGATTTTTGGTAATGGTTGGTACATAGAGTACCCTACTCAACAAGTTCTGATTTCCATCACAAGTCTTAACATTTCCAACCTTAACTACTGAGTTCTTGGTATCATCACATGTTTGTACTTGATGCTTACCTTTTGGTTCCTCAAGATTAGAGAGTAGTGCTACATTGCCAGCCACATGATTTGAACATCTTGAGTCAATGTAGAATAGGTGGTCATCATTTGTACTTGGTTTTGAAGTCATGTTCATGATCAGAAGAGAATCATCTTGCTCTTCTGTATAGTTGTTGTAGTCTTTTCTGGATTTGAATCCTCCTTGGTAGTTGCCATTGTAGTTGTTGTTGTAATTGTTGTTGTAGTTGTTGTTGTAGCCTTGGTGTTGGTTGAATCTACCTCTTGACTGTGAATATCCACCTCTTTGAAATCCTCTTTGAAACCCTTTGTAGTATGATTTGATAAACCACAAATGTTACATGGTGAGGAGTTATAGGATCTCCCCCTACCTTGCTTACCTCCTCTGCCCCTTGCTCTTGATGATCTACCTCTCCCTGCATAGTTAGCTTGGGAGGTAGAGCCTTCATCTTCTCCTTTCTTGTTCTTGCCTTTATCTTTAGCTTTACCTTTATCAGTGTATAGGGCAGAAGAGCTATTACCTTTGGATGTATCTCCATTCTTGTTGAGCTTGGCTTCATGAGTGAATAATTGTCCCATAAGAGTGGTAAGGTCTGGAATCTGCATATCCATGTAAAGGTCCATGGCAGTGGTGAAGCTTTCCCATTTGTCATCGGCTTTGATCCCATTGATCACTTGCCTTACAATCTGTTCTTCTTCAATCTCTTCTCCTATGCTTGCTAACTGATCTGCTACATCTTTGATCTTGGGCACAAATTCTGAAACAGCTTGCTTAGGTTGCTTCCTTAATGTGGTAAATTCAATCCACAACTGATTTTTTCTAGCCCTTGTGTTGGAAGAGAAATAAGATGAAAAGGTTTCCCAAGTCTCTTGGGATGTCTTACAGTTCCTAATGTGTGGCAAAAGAAAATCAGAGATGGAGTTGAGTAAATAAGACCTTGCTAATGCATCCTTAGCACACCATGTGTTGAGCTTTTCATGTTCTTCCTTTGTTGGCAATCCTCTTGTTTTGAATGAGGGCAATTCCTCATCTCCTGAGATGTATCCATAGAGACTCCTTCTATTTTTGTCTTGACACCTGCTGGATCTTTTGCTCAGTATGACCAACACAATAGGAATTGGAAAACTTCATTTTAGGTTTATCTAATTAGCTTAGCAAGCTAACTATTCCAAGTGGAATGATGTAAAAAGATAAACTATGCTAAGAGAAATCAATTTATCAAGTAAACCTTTACCCCCGATTTTTTAGGACTGTTGCAGACAATGACCAGTGATCACCTCGACGAGCTTTTCTCTGAAATGGCTGAATAGAATCTCTTCAATTTTTTATAGCATGTAGATAACTTTGAGCTGAATCCAACAAACTTTAGATCTTTGAATTTGGTGAAGAAATGACTGAGATATGCTCTCCACAAGTTGACAGACTTTCAAGTACTATGACAGAGAACTCAGAAATGAACAATGAAGATGTATGTATTAATGAACACTTGTATACAATACCATTGGCATGAAGATCATTGCCTAATGATGTAGATAGGTGTGGGCTAGAGTGTAGTCCTCACACACACTCAGAATTGACAGTAATGAGCTCGGGAATGATGAGTCTTAACCGTGACTTTTTCATGATCACTTTTATAGCGATTGAGTAAACTTTTGAATTCAAATTCAAACTTTTGGCTCCCTATGATTAAGCTTCCTATATCCTAGGAGATATTCCATCAATCAAATCTACCTCTTTTCCATGAATCTCTTTTGGTAGGTGTTTACAAAGATTCCAAGTCAAATCTGACTTTTACAAAAGAAGTAAAATGGTAATTAACCACTAGCAATAGTTCATATGCTTATCCATATGTGTATGGACTTCAATGTATCCATCAAGCCAAATGTGTAGGCTTGTGACTTGCACCAACAATAACCACTACAACAAGGGTCTATCAGGGACGACGGACTCGAGAGGGGGGGAAGTGTTGGAACTCAAGGTCAAGCATGAGCATGGAAGCACATCAAAGAGGTGGATACACAAGAAGAAGGAGCAAGTAGGGAGCTCCAAGAAGTGTATGTCGAATTTTCAGAAGAAATCCCTACAAAAATAGTGATTCTCATCACTAAAAACCATTATAAATACCATTTTCCATTTTTGTAACTCCATTTTGTTCAAGCCGAGGAGTCGTCGATCTTGAGGAGTATTAGAAGTATCATCCTACCAGTTTTCATAATTTTTAGACTTCGTTTGAGCCCTCAAATAAACCATGGAACTTAATTTTTAACTAGGCCAGACATTAGGTCTTGACAGGGTCAAAACTAGTCAAAAAGCTATAAAAAGAGCTAGAGGCCTCATTTTTTAGGTTAGCTTGTGAGAGAATAGAGCTTTTGTAAGAGATTTCCTTTGCAATTGAAAGCTTTCCATTGTTCCTCTCTTTGATCTTACCTTGTGCACATGTGTGTGTATGTGTGTGCATGCTTGTGTGCTTTCACTCACACACTTGTGCCTTCACTTTCTCATGGTCTTCATACCAGTCCTCACAGCTCTGCAGATTGACAAGTAAAGGAGGTGGTGCTTACGCTTGAGCTACAGTCATCAACATCAACAAGGAGGGACTCATGGAAATGAATGAAAGAATAAAAGTAAGTATGGCATAGATGCATCAGATTTTATGTAATTTAATCACTCAATTTTTTAAGTATAATAGGTTATTTTATTTTGTAGTATTTGATTCAAGAAGATGTTCATGAGAAGAAAAGGTGGAATCAGAGCAAAAAGTATTGGAAGGGATTCTTCTATATGCACTATATGAAGTCATTTAATGATGAAATCATATGAATAGTGCACATGCAATTTTCACCAGAGGCAAGACTAGAGATGATCAAGTGCAAAGCATTGTAAAGATCCCTCCATAATGATCCCCTTATGTCCAACAAAAATAAATCTATCTTAGTAAATAGTAAATCTCCTATACTAATTTTCTCTCAAAGATTTGAAGATCACAACGTAAATGGACGTTCCCAAACCATATCCCTAAGGCTAGATGATGCCCATTTTCCTATGCATAGTTTACGGTTGTATCATACTCACCCTCTACCTTGGATAAGAATGTTAGTTTATTTTGGAACTCATCCATATTGATGGAATATGACATCTCTTCATATTGGTTAATTGACTCACTCAAGGTGTTCAAGGGAGTTCTAGGAATAAATTTAGACAAAATTATATTCTCTCTCCTAAAAGACTATTGATGTTCTTATCTCATGATTCATTGTTTCATTTTTGTGCATTAACCATTTACTTTCTACCTAGTGCCGTTCATTGTCTCAAAATCATATAAGTGAATCCTTCTGTGTACACACATGTCTATGAACCACAAGCATTTGAATTGAAAACTGTTGGAGTTTGAGGTTTGTGAAAGCATGCGAACAAGACAAGGAAGAAGAAGAAGCTTGGATCACAACACACAATATTGAATGTATCATCACTAGAATGTACAAAGATAAGTGAGATGTTAGGGCAATATACGCATATACAAGCCGAGGGAAAAAACCTCCTAAAGAGGGAGAAAAGTGCATCGGTAGTCCTAGTGTGTTCACACACGCCACTACCTAAATATATCAACAAATCCCCCCCTAGAATTGATGCATTGAACAAGGAGCTAGCACTCATATATAAGGAAGTGCCAAGCTATGTGGAATCAATCCAAAAAAGGAAGTAAGCACAAAGCTTTGCGGAAAGCTTCAAACTTCTCCCTAGGCAAAGCCTTCATGAAAAGGTCTGCAATGTTCTCCTGCATGGGCACATATGCCAAGCTGATCTCTCCAGCAGAGAACCTCTCCCTGACATAATGATAATGCACCTCAATGTGCTTAGTGCAAGCATGGAATACAGGGTTCCTCGCAACTGCCAATGCACTCTGACTGTCAATGAAGATGGTGGTGACAAAAGACTAACCAACACCCGAATCAGCCATAAGGCGTTTGAGCCACACATGCTCAACAGTTATTCTAAAAGTTGCCCTATACGTAGCCTCACAACTGGAAGTTGCCACAGTAGGCTATTTCTTGCTCAACCAAGATATACATGAGCTACCAAGCATGAAGCAAAAGCCACTAGTGGACACACAAGTGTCATAGCAACTAGCCTAGTCAGAGTCAAAAAAAGCATGTAAATCTAGCGGTAGTGATCCCCCCCTTGGGATAAAACAATCCAAGTAGTCGGGTACCACTCAAGTAGCGAAAGATGTGCTTAACCGCCCGCCAATGCTTGATACCTGCGCAATGCTATGAGACAACAAACTAAATATCTGGCTAAGTAATGCATAAGTAAATCAAGCATCGATAGCTTCTCAATAAAGAACAACATCAAATGCATCTCCAACATCATGAAGACTCAATCATAAACTTGTCTCCATAGGAGTGGCAATAGGTTTGTAGTCTTCAAGGCCAAAAAGTTGCAATAATATTTCAATATATTTGGTTTGACACAAAGCTATTCTACCATCAACTTGCATAAATTGAATGCCCAAATAATGATGTGAATGCCCCAAATCATACAGAAGACCAGTGAGCAACATGCCATCAACATACACAACAATGATCAGAAGCACATCATTAGCACACTTAACATATAATGTGCTCTCTGTTGGACTGTTCTCAAAACCATGTGCAATTAGATAAGCATGTATCTTTTCATACCAAGCACGTGGTGCTTGCTTTAAACCATATAATGCCTTCTTTAACCTTCTTTAACATTGAGAAATGCAGTTTTAATGTCCAACCTGCAAGTGCACAGATGCTATGAACAATAGTCATTCGGCAAGTAGGAGCAAAGGTCTCATCAAAATCAATTCCTCTTTCGTGAGCATAACCCTTTGCAACAAGCCTAGCCTTATACATGTCAACTATTCTATCATGCTTATGCTTTATCTTGTATACCCACTTAATGCCAATGGCCTTCTTGCCAGGAGGCAAATCACACAAAGACCAAGTACCATTCTTCATTATAGCATCATATTCAGATTGCATAGCAGCCATCCAATTTTTTCAATTTTGTGCTTCATCAAACAAAATAGGCTCATTCTCATCACAGAGACCAGAGGCGGCCATAGGATAGCAATTTGATGTAGAAAAGGAATTACAAGAGCATGAACAAGTATGATATGACAAATTGATATCATGCAAAGTCTACACTAGCCATTTTGGCATAGTTTTGCCTCCTCAATATCAACTCTCTCATCAAGAAGTGCATCACGTAAATCTATATCAGAAATAGAATGATGTGCATCATCACATGAAACCTATAAAGGTTGAGAAGTTGCCTCATTAGGACCAGAGCTTGACTTTCCACCTGTAAAAAGCGACAGCAAAGTATCATACATGTCTTTGGAGCTAGCTGATGTCTCCTTAGTACATGAAATCAATGGTTGAATAGCATCTTCCACAAAAATAACATCACATCTAACCAAAATGCATTTAATCTATGGATGATATAGATGATAGCCTTTTCTTTTAGAACTATACCCAACAAAAATACATTTCATTGCTTTATCATCCATTTTTTTGCATTGTTGTTCAGGCACTAATGCATATGCCAAACAAGCAAAAACAAATGCAGACGGCTTGTGACCATGCGAAGCCTCAAATGGAGTGATAGATTGCAACCTTTTAGTGGGGCACTTGTTAAGTACATATGTTGCACACATAACAGCCTCAAACCAAAAACTATGTGGTAAAGCCTGACTCTTGACCATACACCTTGTCATTTCCATGAGTGACATGTTCTTCCTTTCACCAAATCCATTCTTTTGAGGTGTATATGGCACTGTACATTGATGTTTTATCCCACATTCAAACAAAAAAGCATTAAAAATTGAAGACATATATTCCCTTTCCTTGATCACAATGGAGGGTGCCCAGTTTACATGCTAACAGATTTTCAGCTGGAACCAAAATTGTTTAAGCGTATAAACACTTTAGACTTTGCTTTCAGTGGATATACCCATGCATGCTTAGAAAAATCATCAATGAAAGTCAAGAAGTAAAGGTAGTTTCTGAAAGAGGATGTGTGCATAGGACCACAGACATCACTGTGAACAAGCTGTAATTTTTGAGTAGCTCGAACTGAACCATCCTTTGGAAAGGAGGAACACTACATTTTTCCCAACACACACCCTTCACAGACATGTTTATGGGGTGCCTCAAGTTTGGGCAAAGAGGACACCATTTCAGATTTCTTCATGTGTAACAAACTAGCAAAATTCAGATGATGACCTAAGCATGCATGCCAAAGCTTTGCATCTGGCATAGCCTGAGAATCATGTACTACACATGTTGAATCATTCACAGATTTTTCATAGTCTATGAGCTTATATAGCCCATGACATAAAATGTCAACAGCAATTATCATGTTGCCCATTTGACAGATCATGAATTGTACATCTTTCATCAACAAATTTCACAACCAAGCCAATCTTGGCTAAAGCGAAAACCGATAACAGATTCTTCTTGATCCCTGGCACAAATAAAGCATCCAAGAATGTAAAAGGACTACCATTAGTAGTAGCCAAAATGATCTTACCAACTCCTATGACAGGATAAGATTTGTTGGCGCATGTGACAGTATTCCTTGTAGAGGCAAGCTCGAGTGAAGTGAAGAAACTGTGCTGCAAGGTAATAAGTTTGGTTGCCCCACTGTCAAAGTACCAAACATCTGAGTCTACTATAGACAAACGCTATTCAGGAGAAGATGGGTCAAAACTGCAAATCATAGCAAATGCCCATTCTTCCTTCTACACTAGATTAGCAGACTTCTTTTGCAACCAGTTTTGGACAATTCTTTATGACATGATCATTTGCTTTATAGTACTTGCAAAACAATTTTTGCTTTTCTGTTCTTTTGTCATCTCTGTCATCCTTCTTTGATTGTACAGAATTAGCAGATTTCTGCTTACTAGTAGAAGAGCTCCATTTACCTTTGCCCTTCTGACTAGCCACGAAAGCTTGATCTGCAACATGCATAATGGACCTGTTCTTCCTAGATTGATCTTCCTGCAATAGAACAGAGACTAACTCCTCAAATGTTAAGGGATTTGGATTGTCTTTCATCATCAAACAAAGAGTGGAAGCAAAACTCTGATATGAATCAAGAAGACCATTCAGAACAGTCTGCACAAGTGAACTGTCAGGCAAGACTTCATCAGTAGAAATCAATTGTTCCTTCAAATCTTTGATCTTTTTCAAAAAACTATCCATGGAATCTCCTTCATTCATGTGCTCACTCTTCAACTTTTTTCGAAGGTAAGTAACACGAGCCTCATTCATTGCTTGGTATAAAGTGGTAAGTGTATCCCACGCATCCTTAGCTATTTTGCAAGGGTGAATGTGAGGAATAATGGTAGATTTGATAGAAAAGGCTATCAATGCATGTGCCTGAGCATCTCTACCATCCCAACAAATTTGCTCTACACTAGGTGTAGCAAAAACCGTAGCACGATAGGAATTTGCAAAATATCACCATCTTCGATGCCATCTGCATCAGCTTTAATACTTGTATTTGCAATTGTAATAGGATGTTTTTCAATACCCTGCACAACATTCCATAGTCCTTTTGTGACCAATATAATCTCATGATCGATAATTGGTACTGTCCAACTTATCCTCAACAACCAACATGCAGAATACATCATTGCTTTTAGCCATGGCCATTGACTAAAATACCATGATGCAGAAAATTGATTGTATCTCAAAAAGTTGAATAGAACTACCCTATGGAGTTCTACTAAACCTGTAGAAAACTTCGAGATGCTTATATTGGTGAACCAAAATATGTATATATCTTTGGCACAAAAAGATGAAATGACCTACACAAGCACTACAATAGTGTGTTCGGAGGCCAAAACAAGCTCAGATCGTGATTTCGACACCATAGAATGAAGATGTTTTGATCTTCTAATCACCTTGAGTATGCTCACCAAATTTCATGAGATTCTGAGACTGTGGTAGGAGGGGTCTCGATGATGCCCTAGATGAAGCAACGACCTGATCTGACCAATTGTTGGATTTTGAGGTATGTAGAAGCACGTGAACAACACAAAGAAGAAGAAGAAGCTTGGAGCACAACACAATACTAAATTTATTACCACTAGAATGTACAAAGATAAGTGACAATCTAAAGAAGGTAAATGAAGCAACCATAAGAGACTATTATCCACTATTGATAAATGTTCACTTATCAGAATGGGTGGTTGGAAAAGAGGTATACAATTCTCTTGATGGATTCTCAAGATACAATCAAGTATCCACAGCCCATGGAGACCAACACAAAATAGTGTTTGCTACAGAATGGGACATATATGCCCTTAGGATAATGCCATTTGGGCTTAGCAATGCACTAGAAAGCTTTCAATGAATCATGTGCCATGTGTTCAAAGAGTTTCGTCAAGAATGTCTTGAAGTATATGTGGATGACTTTGGCACTAACTCCAAAGTCAGAAGACATTATATACTAGATTTGAGGCAAATCTTTGAAAAGTGCATATTGTACAAAGTATCTCGAAATCCTGAAAAATGTGTTTCCATGGTATGTCAAAGCAAGATCCTAGGGCACACTATCCCAAGTATGGCATTTCCACGGATGAAGAGAAGATTAAAGTCATAGAGAATCTACATAGGATAAAGAATGCAAAAGAGGTACAAGCCTCCATGAGGCACTATAGTTACTACAATAGATTCATAATGTACACTGTAATAGCAAAACCTCATTATGCTTTCATAAACCACTTTGATTGGATTGACAAGTGTGAGAATTCCTTTCAGGATATTAAGCAACAATTGGTGTATGTATACATACTTAAGATCCATGGTTAGAATAAACCATTTCACATCCACGCGGATGCACAAAATTATGTTATAGGACAAATAAAAGCCTAATCAATTGATGATGGTGAAATGGATTTCCTTATAGCATATGTAGTAGCTGAATAATGTTGAAAGAAATTACAATACTAAGAGAGAAAATCTTTGCATGTGTATGCTATTTAAAAGTTTTGATACTTTTCCAACAAGTTAAAAATCTTTGTAGACCACTAAGCACTCTTTTACTTGATAATTAAACCTTGTGTAACTGGAAGATTTGAAGATGGCTCTTTCTCTTGACAAATATGATTTTGAAGTAGTGGTAAAGAAGGGGAAAACACACATCAAACCCAACCATCTATTGCATTTGACCAATGGAGAAGCTACTAGTGGAATCAATGATGACATTCCATATGCTTACTTTTTCAATGTGGAAGTGGTTCCTAAGTGGATATAACCCTTGATTCTTGCTCTCACCTATGGATCTGCCCACAAAGATGTCCAAGTGTCAAAAAAAAAGATTCAAGAAATGCAAGTTTTTCAAATCAATGTAGATTGTATATACCATCAAGACAACCAAGGCATCATATATTGTTGTGTGGAGGAAATTGAGTAATGTTTGAGAGATTAAAAAAAAGGATCATATGCACCCATTATTATCATACATGCACTTTGCAAAATTGCAAAAGAGATATTTTTCAACAATAGACAAGGATGTGGTTGACTATGTAAAAAATTGTAAAGGTTGATTGCATCGCAATTCAAATGATGATGCCACTTATTATAGACTTGCCAAAAATTCTGAATGGATTCAATCCTTGGTTTGCTTCCTTAGGATGGACATGCATCTTGATGACCTATCAACTTGTAGGAAACATCCCTTTGAAGAAAAAACAAGAGGGTACTCATTGGTCATAGATCAATTGTATAAACGAGGCAAGTATAGCTTCATTAAACTTTGCATCCATGAGTCATAGTATTTACCCTACTTGAAGCCACCCACTCTAGCATGGCTCATGGACATCTTTCTCTAAAAAGAATTATCAAAATATTGATGTTCGAAGGCTTATGGTGGCCTACCATGTGAATGGATGCTGACATTTTTGTATGTAGATCCCTCCCAGATGAGGCTCTCATGCTAAGTATATCATTGTAGCTATTGATTACTTGACCAAGTGGGTTGAAGTTAGAGCCACCCCTAAAAATGACACAAACACACAAACACATGGTGACCAAATTCTTATTTGAGCATATCTTTACGTGCCTTGGGCTTCCCATAGAGATCAAAATTGATCAAGGAATGTGCTTTGTGAATGAAGTGATTGAAAATCAACTCAATGAATACTTGATCACACACTAAAAATAAATGCCATACCATCTGCAAGGAAATGGCCAAGTTGAGAATTCCAACAAAGTCCTATGTAGTATAAAGATAAAATTGGTAAATAATTTGGGATAAATGATTGCACCATGCAATTTGGGCCTATTTGGTTGTGTAAAAGACTACTCTATGTGCATCCCTTCAATCCTGTCAATGGAAAACATGACATTTTGCTGATTTATTTCTTAGTGCCAACTCTCTGAGAGGTATATGAACATCGATGGAGGGGACATGAACTCTCAGATCTTGTTGATAATTTAGAGCACTTAAAAAAAACATGACTCAGGTTTGATAGGCATGTATGAAACTAAGAAATGATAAAAATCCTACTTTGATGCTCACATCAAATACAAACAATTGTAAGAAGGAGACTTGGTGCTAGTGTGCACTCTAAAGCGACATGCAAAGAAACCCCATATAGAGATTATCAGCCCCTCATGATACATCACATAACACTTAGTGGTGTTTTCCAATGGACTTCATTGGAGGGTGAGATAGTCCCCAACTACTTAAGAAAGTATCGAGTCAAACTGTATCAAGAGTCTCTCATAAAAGAGGCACTACAACAACTACAAAAAGTTATAGACCACAATGATAAAGATCAGCAAATATAAAAACATTCTCAAGTTAAAGATATAGCAAATATTGAAAAGAAGATTGTTATGCCAACAATCCTATGCATATATAGACTAACTTCAAGTCATTAGTATGGGAATGTGCAAGGTTAGTAACCCTTTTGGAACTTTTATTGATCATCGATCACAGATGTGGGCCTCATGAGGACATAATTCTTCAATGCGAATGAAATTCTCATTGATATGGGAGTAATGAGCAACGTGCTCCATCTATATTATATTCAACGGTTGGGGATAAAGATGAAACCTTTTCATGCCATAGGAATCATAGGATCACAAATGCATTGTTATGGTGAAGTTTCATTACTAGATGCACCTTCAACAAACCCTCTCAAGGCATAAAGGGCTCGACAAAGAAGCACCTTAATTGATTATGAACGATTCCACTAACGCACCACACAAGACAAATTTGGGTACCAAAAGTGGTGCTTCAAGCACAATTGCAAGGAATTGTCATTTGGATTCCCAAATCCAAATCATTTGTGGCATTATCTTTCTATAAGAGAGGCACAAGACATTCTTTAGTCAAATAGGAAGTAACACAACTACCCACCCAACAAGGGGAAATTTTGTGACTAAGAAGAACCCATCAATCTTGCTCAATGCATCAGAATCACATACACAAGTCTAAAAAGTCAAAGTCAAAATATATTGAAGTGTTAAAATAACCCCCTAAAAACAAATCGCCAAATCTAGTGGGGCCTCCCCGTTTGCATCATGACAATTTTGAAGCATCTACAATAAGCATGTTGGTAGGACCACACTCCAAGGTCTTTCATTTTAGGCATTGAAATTCTTAGATAAAGCACACATGGTGGAAGGTTATATAAGTGAGGCTTTCGACTCAAGCTAAGCATCAAACATGCCTCTTCATACGTGAATCCTTTGCCTTGCACAAATATGTCTTTTGCACCATTCTTGCAAATCTATGCACTTCAAGTATGCATTCAATAGAAGGCCACATTTCATGGCCTTGCATGAGACATGATGGTGATATCCCATGCACATGAAAGTTGCAATGTCAAGTGAGGTCAAATGTCGCATTTGTAATATGATGTTTTTTATTGGAGTTTTCTTTCAAGTAACCACTACATCCATGTTCTAGGGATCCAACCTATTGTTGATGATAAACAAATATCATACCTATGCCATTGGAAAGCTACTCATCCAAATGGCATCATATTCATCTCACACATTTTGTAGCTAGATATAATTCTTCTATTTATAAGAGGATTCATGATTTCATGGTGCAAACACTCACGGATCCAAATAACAATCAATGATTATATACATCAATCAGGGGACATACAAGCTACAATGGAATGGCAATCACATTGCTATTCAAGGAATTATTTTTCTTTAAGATTTATTGTCTATCAATGGTGTATTCTTAAAATAGTCATACAATCCTCTTCAATGTGTATTTGGTGATCCTTGTGTTTTATGTGCCCACTTTTCCAGTTATCATGAATTTGACATAGTTCATGGTTATTATAAATAATTATGATGTAGCACGGCTAGTTGTAGTACACATTACAAGTGCATCAAGCAATGAAGTAGAAGATTTCTAGGTTTTGGATATCATAGTCTCAATTTTCAAGTCTACAGCAACCTCACAATGCCTTGTTGTAAAACTTCAAAGGCCACCCAACTATCATGCGAAATATTTCCACTCTCTAAAATAGGATGCTCCAATAGCAAACCCTTGATCATGATTCTCTTTTTTCACACCATTTCTTCTATTCTTGCACATAATTATTTGGCGATGCTCACACTCTTACCACATTCATGAATAATGGAGAAAGAAGCTTTTGTTATGTGCACTATGGTAATCAATAAGAATCTGGAAACCCCAATGCTCTTGAACATCCACACTTCTTTACAAGATATCCACATCTTTTGAGGATGAGAGTCTAGGGAGGGAGGAGTTGTTGGTAGAAAGAGAAAGTCAAAGTCAAAAGGTGGTATCCAAATAAGTTTTCGTTTTTGAAAGTATATGCAAATCTCCTAGAGTCAAGCAAAAGAATAAAGAGCCTTATTGGAAGGAGTTCTAGATAAACTTCAAACCATTGACATGTGCCTATTTTATTTGAGTTTACCTTCATAAGCAGCTTACAAACATCTCTTTTATAAATATCTCATCTGGAATTGATAACAAAGTCTTTTAGGCATTGGCAAAGGTCCATTGAGCTTTATATGAAATACCAGTTTATTGCTACTTTCTAATTACTCCAAACATATAATGCAAAGACTAGTCCATTCCTCCATTAATCACTTGACATGGACAGGGATCTTGAACCTAGACAATAAGGTCTAACATGAGCTGAACTGAATTGTATCTGTTTCCTGAAAGCTTTCCAAGATTGACCATGGACTCCGCAGATGTCATGATTCAATGCATATGTAGGCTCATATCATGCTACTACCTCACGAGGTACTACCAGGCTACCTATCTAGTGGCTATCAAACTTCAAGTTCACCCAACTCAATCTCCCTGAAATAGCCACTTCTACCAAACTTCAACTTGAAACCACGAGACATGTGACTCGAGAAATCATGACTCGCCATGGCGTTGAAGAGAACAGTCCCCTCATTATTTTGCTGGGGAAAACATATTCAACATGAGAACTAGCCGATCGTCTCTGTCAAGTCATGTACAGGTTCAAGTTGCGCTCACGTAGGATTCGCCGATCGTCTCTGTAATTCGCCGAACATGAGAATTCGGCGATCGTCTCTGTAAAGTCATGTACAGGTTTAAGTTACAGCGCTCATGTACGATTAAGCCGATCGTCTAGTTGCATGCAGGTCAACCGAGTGCGACAGCTTACAAAACGCCCAGCGTAGAAGATTGGAAGATAAGGGATGACCATCCAAAGCTTACAATAAGGGATGCAGACCATCCAAAGCTTACAATAAGGGACGCAGACCATCCAAAAGCATACAACCTCCATGCCAAAGTTTGTGAAAGAGTGACACCTAATCTTCAACCCTAATGAAGTCTACCATAAACATGTACGTGGAAGGCAGCGGCTTTAAGATTTTGCATACTGGAATAAAATTCTATCTCTCAAATCTCACACAAAAGCAAACTGACATAACCTCACAGTTTAGGTGGTGTTTAAAAACACCTAAACATACACCAGGTCAGGCATCGACAAGAACGAAACTAGCATCAGCCGCCGAAGCCATAGAGAGTGCGACCCTGACGCTTCAAAGCGTACACAACGTCCATAGCCGTAACGGTTTTGCGACGAGCGTGTTCCGTGTAAGTCACAGCATCCCGAATAACATTCTCCAGGAAAATCTTGAGAACGCCGCGGGTTTCCTCGTATATGAGACCACTGATACGCTTCACGCCACCTCTGCGAGCAAGGCGTCGGATGGCAGGCTTCGTGATACCCTGAATATTATCTCGCAAAACCTTACGATGCCTCTTGGCCCCACCCTTTCCGAGACCCTTACCTCCTTTTCCCCTTCCAGACATTGTTACTGCTAAATCGACAGCCGAACGTCGCAAGCAGGAAAGGTATCTTACCTGCAGATGAGATGCGGAGATGGTTCAGGTGGCGGAGACGCATGTATTTAAACATCGCAGAAAAACGGCAATCACGCAGGCTGGCGCTCCCGCTCTAAATTTGAAATTCAAATGTTGTTCTTCTTTTTTTTTTTCTTAATAGAAAAAGTTCGGCCGAAGTCTAATCTCCCTTTGCTTGAGAAGAACAACTCTAAAAGTGAACCCGCATAGTACCTATGGAACACCCCCTATCCCACAAAGCAAGGATTAGACTGCCCGAAGACAAACACTAGGAAGAAGTTGAAATGTGGGTCATTGAATACCAAATAATGGCAATGTTTCTGAAGAACAATGGATCCCATCTCATTCATATTTTTCAATCGAGTGTGCCATGTATGCAAAGGTTGCACTACACATTGGGGTTTCTTGTCTTTGCGTATGCATGCACTCAAGCTTATCTCTACTCATTTCGTATGAAGAGCCATTGAAGTTCGTGTGCCACCACCTCTTGTCACCCCTTTGTGGAGGAAATGTCCATTGAAGATGCTCTAGTGAATTATCTATCTCATGGTGATAGTTCCTTCTGTTCATATCATCAATTCACAAGTCCAATCCTAACATCGAGCTTCATGGCTAAAAGATATGAAAAGAATATTGGTCTTTTTTGTACTATTGAAGATGGCATGAATGTTTTTTGGTTGCAGTGAGAAGGGAAAATTTTTTTTGAGGTACTTGTAGCACAAACAAGAATTTCGTCAACCCCCTACCCTATCCAATGTGCCTAATAGACAGAATTTTTTACCTTTGTGAAGTGGAGATGTGCAAGAAACATTGCAATGCAATAGACCATGAGATTAATGAAAAAAACTATAGCAAGGCCTACTCAAGAAGTTTTAAGATCTTAGATTGCTGCCAATTGGGAAAGTAGAAACTTGTTTGTTCAACACATATGGTATCTTCCCAACAATTACGTTCTCTTTTTCTTAGAGCATGTTGATAATGCCCTCAAAGTCATATCAAAATGCTAATGGTTAATAACGCCTATCACTATTTCCTTTTTCTCCAAATGGTTTAGTGGATTTAATCGTAGGATTTCTAAGCCTTCCAAGCTCCCCCTTTCGATAGATTTCCCACATCTTCTTGTGGGATTCTACCCATGGTTAAGGGATTCTGGTAGAATGTTGGGCAAGGTCCTTGGGCAAAAGTTCATGTGCAGTATTAATCCCAAATGGGATCCTCAATTCCTTATAAAAGTAGTTTCCAAATATATAAAATTTTTGCAAGACATCAATGAAAGAAAAGGTAAGAATGTGTCTACAGTAAAATGTCTTACTTGAATTACAATAGTGAAGTCTTAAGGAAAACAAATCAAATCTCTAACCTTAGTGATAATGATGATATTTTGATGAAACTTAACAATGAGTTTGATGTTCACTTACATAATCATGAAGAAGGATATTTGGTATGCCTTCTCAAGGATCGCAAGATTTAGGAGATGTTTCCATGAGACAAGCTAATTAGGAATCCCTTCCTAATATGTCCAACCTAAAAACCAAGATAAAAGTTGGAAAATTTATGGAAACTAATAAAACTTTTGTTTCCTTTGTTAAAGCATCCAATATTATAAACGAATAAGGTGCTCTCAAATCATTATATTGGTTAGCTTTAAGAGAATAAATGTTCTCTAATTAATTATGGTCTTTATTATGCTTTTGATTGCCTCTATTCATATGAATGCATGTTTGATTTGTATGTTTCCCATGTTGTTTAACAAGAGTGTTGGTAGTATTTTTCTACCTAGTAACTTTAGCTCTAGTAGATACTTCAGGTTGGAGTTGGATTACAATTCCTTCCTCTACAAGGAATACAAGGCTGGATCCAACTTGACAAGGAAAAAGCAATTTCTCTCCTTGGCACTAATTTCCCATTTCCACGTATTTTTGAGTACACAATAAAGAAATCTAGCCTCATCTAGTTGATTTTTCCCCAATGTGAAGAGCTATTGCTTGTGGTCTTTTTTGCCTTGTAGGCCTTTATGTCAGCCATAGGGGACCAAACTTCTAGTGTAGGGAAAAATTAATGTTTTCCTCCCAATTAATCCTTCCTTTGAGTGTTCAGTGATATTTATGTGCAAGTTTTAGGGTATATGTGATCATGTGGTGGTTCCCAATTGATAAGTACTCTCAAAACATTACATTCACTAACTTTAAAAGAATTGATGATGTATGTTTAATGCAAGTCTTTATTATGCCTTTGATTGTTTTTGTTGATATGAATGTAGGTTCGATTGTTATGCTCTCTATGGTGTTTAGCAAGTGTTGTTGATGTGTTTCTTCCTAGTAACTCTACTCCTAGTAGATGTTTTGACTTGAAGTTTAGTTATAATACCTATATCTACAAAACACAAGAGATTGATCCATCCTATCAAAGAAAAAAGTACTTCATATCCTTAGCATTATCTCCCATTTCCATCTATCTTTTAGTTAATGTGAAGAGCTAATGCTCATGGTCTTTTTTGCCTTGTAGGATTGTATGTTGGTCAAAGGGCATCAAAATTCCAACCAAGGAAAAGGTCAATGCTTTCATCCTGATTTCTCTCTCCTTTGAGCTTTTAATGCATATTTTTGTACATACTTTATGATTTTTTGTCATGTGCTAAGGGTTTACAATTAAGTGCTCTCAACCCATTATATTGGTTAGCTTGAAAAGAAGAAATGATGTATAGCTAATTATGATCTTTATCATTCTTTTGATTGCCTCTATTGATATGTATACCAATTTCATACTTATGTTGCTACGGTGTTTAACAAGACTGTTGTTGTCATTTTTCTCCCTAGTTACTTGAGATCTAGTAGATTCTTTAGCTTTGAAGTTGGATTGCAATACCTATATGTGCAAAGAATACAAGATATGGATCCAACCTATCCAAGAAAAAATAATTTCTCTCCTTGGAAGCAAGCTCCAATTTCCACTTATGATAAAGATTCCATGTGCTGATGCAGCCTAGTATATTTTCTCCGATGTAAATAGCTATTTCTTGCTATCCTTTCTTCTTGGCAAGGCTATATGCTAGTCAAAGGGGACCAAACTTCCATGCAACAAAAAAATTGATGCTTTCATCCCAATTTCTCCTTCCTTTGAGTATTCAATGATTATTTTTCTGCATACTTTAGGATTCATTGTGATTTGCTAAGAATTCCCCATCGGGAATTGTTGTTTCTTTTGTTTTCTAATGACTGCCAAGGACCATTTTTTGGACCCATTATACTAAATAGAATATCAAGAAAAAATTAAAATGAGCTCAATCCTAATTCTAATTATTTTTGTTCAATTTCTAGGTGTTGATAACATCCACTCGATATATCCTAATGGAAGGAGTTATTGTTTGTGGATTTTTCTACCTTGCACGTCTACTTGCTAGGCTTAATGGATTAAATAAACTACAAAAGAAAGAGCAATCAAATTTACTCCTATCTCTTGATATTATGTTTGGGTTTCAAGTAGCTACCCTTTTTTCTATTTGCTTTAGTGAACTAGAATTTGAACACTATCATTGGTTATGTTATCAAAATAATTTGTGGTGCTAGAAAGAGGATGCAACACCTTGATTGCATTACTCAATATTTTCAACAAGGTATTGATTACGTCCATTTGACATTTTAGTTGCGATGATTGGTTTCAAAAAAATTTGGCACTCATTCTTGACAGATACTATCATGGATCGAAACCATCGGTGGATTGCTGCATCTTTTAGGGGCCCTCTTCTATTCACTATTGCTTTGATTTATGCTCTTAATCTTGACACAAAAAGATTGGATAACTTGCACTCTTTAGAGTCTCAGCCATTGGAGGTCATCCTCTGTGGGGACTTTAATATGGTAGAATTCTTGTCTGATAGATGGGACCGAAGGGGATGAGTTATCGATAGCATTTGAGAAAGATGCATGGGACATGGTTAAGCTACACCATGATCTTGTGAAAGTTAAAGACATACATTTTTTCTCTTGGTCGAACCTCCAGTTAGGCAAAGATTTGTGAAAAGCTAAACTTGATACAAGCTATATCTCATAGAACATCATTCACAACAATAGTCTCCCATCCCTTCCTCAATGTGTGGACTTAGTTTTATCTAATCACTACCCAATGATTCTCACCTTCAAACCACATCTTAGACAGAGTAAGGCCCCTATTTTCATGTTGATCCCTCAATCCTCTTCCTTCCTTCCATTCATCAGGTGATCTCCATGACCTAGAGTGAGGCCTTTAGATGTTATACCTCTTCGACTAAGTGCAAGAAGATAGTGATCAAGCACTCCCAAGTTCTATTTGTCAAGGCCCAAAAAGAAATCCTTAGCATTTGATGCGTGAGAAGGGAAAATCTTTATCATCAGCTACTATGTTTGGAGATGGAAGTCAATAATGGTAATCCCCACCTCCAACCGAGACTCTAGAAAATTAGAAGCAAATTAAGATACAAAAAGGAAATTTAAAGAAGGAATATGCATATTTATTTTAAAGATTGGTGGGTGGAGAAAGCAAAAACACCAAGTAAAGAGAGATGTGTAAGCTCGTAAAGAAGCAACTCAAGGAAGAGGTCCCTTACATGGTAGATAACAATGTGGTGGAGTTCACTTTTGCAAAAGAGAATATTGAGTTATAACCAACCACTTCACTCAATGCATGGGGGTGTCCATGTCGCTCACTTCTCAGAGGCGAGATTGCATCGCAACCATCTTGAGAATCAAATAAAAAATAATTCTGCAAAATAATGTGCATCTTCTTGACTCCCCTATCAGCGACACAAAGATTTTATAAGTTATTGGTGATCTTCCTAGTGGTAAAAGCCTGGGTCTGGATGGTCTCACCAAATGAGTTCTTCAAGACTTTCAAGAGTGACTTCGTGAAACCCCTTCTTTTGGTGTGGAAGGAGGCCTTATACTTCGGCACTCTTCTTAACTTTCTCAATGAAGGGGTGATTAAGATAATTCACAAAAATGTCATGTTGATATATAAAAGGGAATCAAAAGTAGTATGGTTATGCATAAAATTAAGTACATGAAGTGCATGAATGTCAAGCATGCTTAGATCAAAGGAATACTTGAATAATTTATAGCATGCAAGAACATGCATTTGCATGCAACCACATTCATTTTCATGAATAAACATCATTTTTTTCCAAGGATATGAAAATAAATATGTTCCCAAATATAAGCAAAAGATGAATATATTAGCACAAGTGATCAAGGATGTCCTTACACAAATATCTAGTTAAAGACAAAAGCTATCATATGTGGTACCTTACAACTCTTTTTTAGTACACCTTACTCAAAAAGGATGCACCCATTTAAAGAAAATTGGTGTAGCTAAGGGTTACAAAACATAAAACAAACATCTTCCAAGTTACAAATGTTTAACAAAGTAGAAACTATATTATGAAGCAACTCAATGGCATGCTATGCATAACGAAAATTGCAATCCCCTTAAATTTAAGTGGTGAAGTTGGTCCAACAAACCAACATAGGACCAGCCATAGCTCTTTGGATATGTAAAGTAGACCTTGTTGTGATTAGTGCAATAAAACCCAATAGGTACTTTGGAACATCAACAAGAAGATGTTGATGCAAAATAGATAACGTGTACTTTGATTATCTCACAAAGACCTTCTAAAAATGGATGGAAGTGATGACGTCAAACACAAAGAGCAGTCAGCACGGTTACAATCTGAAATATTCCTCTTAAGTGAGTGTCATAAACAGGGTTGGCTTGCTAAAATGCATAAAATCCCTAATTTATATCAATCAATGAAGAAGCAATCACCTTAACACTGATTGGATGTCATCTCGATTTATCAGGGATGTGTAGAAAATAAAATTGTGAAAATGCAGATTCCTTTGAATCTACTGAATCAAATGACTTGAAAATTTATACACAAACTAGACAATGATACCTTTCAAATGAATTCTTAATCATTTGATTTGGAGCTCTGTAGAGAGAGCAGAAAACTCTACAAGTTGACTGATTTTGAGGAAGAAGGAGCAGAGAATTGAAGTGGCACCAAGCAATGATCAAAGGGTATATGTATTGCTTCAAATCAACACTCTACCTAATGTACAAATGATTTGGAGTTTTTATATAGACCCTTGAAGATCTATCCATGCCTTTTCTTCATGAATTCAATTTCAAAATCAAGCGGGTTTCGTAGTTTAGATTGATTGGCATCTTTTCCTACAATCTAGGAAAAGAGAAAGTTGAAGTCATATCTACTTCTTGATTGATTGATTGATTGAAAATCAATCTCAACCACTTCTAACTCATGACTTTTAGTCCTTTTACTCTTTCCTTTTACAAAGGTAAATACCTTGAAACTTACAAGAAATGATCATGAGTGATCAACCAATTAATACAAAGAAATAATGTGCACATAAGTGCTATTCTTCAAGGTACATATATGGCACCATCCAAATTATAAATTTGATGAAGATCATATAAACTAAGCATAGTGCAAGTTTGATGTTCCAACATGTAGCACCACCATTGTTCCACACCACTCTATTTTGTAAGGCCTCCATTATGAGAAAAAGACATGTGAGAGTGTTGGACATTGGTAGGTTCCTCACTTTGAGGTCAGATGAGGTCTAGAGTAGATCATAGATGGATAGTTAGGAAGGTTTCTAAGCCATTGGATTTGGGATTGATCTTATGTGAGGATCAGCCTATATTATGGGCTAGAAACAAAAATAGCTTTCTTAACTTGGACAAGGGTCTATTTTATGTAGGCCATTGGATCTAGACTTGATCCTAAGTGTGGATTAAGCAAGATCAAGGTTTACAAATAAATTTTTGTTGATCCTACCTTTCTACCATTGTATTTACCCCAAAGCTCAATGGTGGAGATAATTTTTGGCATGGATCAAGCTACCACGACCCTAAAACATGGGTGGGCTAACTTAGGCTTGGAGGACATTATAATGATGGTCCCCTACCCATGTAGCAACATACTTTGTGGTGTCTGAAACCATTAGGGTGTCCATCTTAGTACCCATTATGTTGACCTATGGCCCTTCACCCCTAGATTCTATCTAGATCACCATTTAAGCTTCATATAGGGAGTGTGTTGGCAGCAGTCAGGGAACCGAAGGAGCCACAAGACAAAGCGGGTCGGAACGAAGAGATAGCACAAGCAGACACAGTAGCCAAAGAAGATCTGGCAAGTAGGCCATCTAAATTTTTCAAACATCAAGGAGTGGAGCACACAAGAAGAAAGAGCAAGTAGGGAGCTCAAAGATGTGTACGACAAATCTCAGAGAAAATCTCTACACAAATAGTGATTCTAATCACTAAAAACCATTGTAAATACCATTTCGTATTTTTTTAGCTCCATTTTGTGCAAGCCAAGGAGTCCTTGAGCTTGAGGAGCCTTAGAAGTGCCTACATATCAATTTTAGTATTTTTTAGACTCCATTTAAGCCCTCAAATTGGCCTTGGAACCTAATTTTTAACTAGGCCGGACACTAGGTCTGGACAGGGCCAACACCTAGTCAAAAACTATAAATAGAGCTAGAGAGCTCATTTTTGAGGTTAGCTTGTAATTGATATGAACTTGTAAGAGCTTTTTGAAAGTAATCTAAGAACTCCATTGCTTCACACTCTTTGTCTTGCTGTGTGTGCGCGTGTGTGTATGTGTGTGCATGGTTGTGTGCTTCTCACTCACGCATTTGTGCCTTCACTTGCTCGAGGTCTTCATACCATCCTCACGTCTTCCCGGATTGACATTAAAGGAGGTGCTACTCATCACTGAGCTACACCAAATTTTGGCGCCGTTGCCGGGGATCGAGCTTTGAGGACGAGCGTGTGATGGTAAGACGTAGATTTGGGACGTTGGCGTTGTAGGTAATTTCTTCACTTTTCTTATTTTTCTTTTCCTCATCTCATCACCATCATCACCATCATCATCATCACCATCTCCCACCTCCATCTCCATCATCGTGAAAATTTTCAGTTTTTGATCATATCACCTTCTCCACCTCATTTCCCTCATTCCACTTGTGAGAGAGAGTGAGAGAGCAATATTGTGTGCCGTGTGTTTGCATGTTTGTTGAGTTTCTTACAGGTTCCAGCAGCATCATCCCCTCCAACACGTTGCGCAGGTACGGAAATGTGCAGAACTGTCTCGCAGTCGCCAGCTTCTGTCGATCGCGATTGACAGAAATTTTCATCCTTTGGTAAAACTGAGTGGACCACAGTAGTCTAGAGACCTTGCACAGCACAGATCCACAAAACTTTTTGGAAAAATTGCAAAATTTCAGTCCATTGCGATTGATAGCCAGTCAATCGCGATTGACACTGTCCATCGCGACGGACAGCCTGTCCATCGCGATTGACAGACCCCGACGGACACGTGTCCATCACGACGGACACCCCTGTCCATCGCGACCGACAGAAAAATCGCGATTGACACCCCCTTTCGCCGAGATTCCTGTCCATCGCGACATATAGAGCCCCGATTGACACAAATTCCCAGAAAAGCCCAAAAATTTCAGTCCATCGCGATTGACACCCATCAATCGCGACCGACAGCTCAGTCCGTCGCGACTGATACCCTGTCCATCGCGACTGATAACTATCCATCGCGATTGACACCAGTCCATCGCGATTGACACCATTCCATCACGATTGACCCCAGTCCATCGCGATTGACACCCATCAATCACGACCAACAGCCCTGTCCATCGCGATTGACAGCCCAGTCGATCGCGATTGACAGCCAATTTAGGCCAATTTTTTAGGGTTTTTAATTTGAGGATTTTGGCTAATTTTGGACATGGATCATGGACTCTAGAGCACATAAGGAGGCTATAGGCAAATAACCCGAGGAAAACCTGTTTGTCTGTTGGCCTGTTTGAACCCTGTTTTAATCCCTGAAGCCTGAACCGACATAACTTTCTCATACAAAATCCGTTTGCTGTGATTCTTGTTTTGTTGGAAAGCTCGTGGGAAGTACAACCAAAACTTCCACTCGTTATGTGAAAATTAATATCAGGATTATTAGATAGGGTATTTTGAAGTTGACCATACCTCGAGGTAGGAAAACTGAGGGATCCTTGGGATTGTTTTCCATAAAAGCAAAGGATAATTTGGTATGTGAGTTACATGCATGAAAGTGGTCTATGGTGTCATTTGAATCTAAGTCTTGAGCTAACCGTGGGACTTTTACAGGTCCAGCAAGAGCACTTGAGGGCATTCTAAGCAAGAGTAAGTGCAAGCTTGGGAACACGCGTCCTGGACACACCAGGGCAACCAAGAAGGAAACAAAAGGTTGGAAATTCTCAACTCCCATTGTCAATTCCTAGCTTAGGCTAAGAACGACTAGAGGTAGGAGTAAGCCAGGGCGGTGATAGGCATTTATCAAGTTGAAGACTACCTAAATACTCAAGTTCAAGCTAACAAAATAATCTTTGCACGGTCAAGAACTCTAAAGGAAAAGAACCTAACGTGGAACGATCAACTTACAGTGCGAAAATTAAATCAAATATTCCTGACGACGTGATTTTTGACAAGAGCATAAACACGGTAACCACTAAAAAGAATCAAGTAACTGATACAAAAGAGCTCAGCAACGAGGTTGTACTTGGGTGAATTTGGGCTATTCAATTAGGCTTATGAACCTTAGATCAGGGCGACATCTAGGGAGAGATAGACAAAGTCTTAGGTCTTCAGAGGCTAGTGTCAACCACACTGCTAGGTCTTGGCTAGTGTCAACCACTCATACTACCCTAGCTCTGAGACCAGTGAGTCAGAGATGTCTCAAGGCATGGACCGACCTACGGGAAGTTCAGGAGTGCCATACTTGCACAGGGTAGAAGGCCCGTACAAGACGAAGCTGGAATACCTTAGGACCAACCGATTAGGTGCTAGCATCTATGAGGACGGTCTAGGAAGATCCGTGGTCCAGATCAAAAACCCAGACCAATCTATTGGGCTAGAGCACCCTGGACAGACGAATTTGGGAATGTGATCCCAGAAGCGGACTTAGGTGACCTTGAGCAAGGAAACATGGGTACAGAACCTAGAACCCCTCGAGGCAAATCGGTTCTCACTAGGATTATCACACCAGAATGGATTCCCCAGGATAATAAGAGCATAGATCTGCTCCTAAATCGAGAGACTGACGAAGCCTTTTGGAGATATAAATCTGAGCGGCCAAATGATATAGGAACAATCATGATCTATGAGTTTAAAGATCCAGATAGCCCAGGCAGAGTGACCTACCTAGATCATGCTTCAGAAAGGATCTTTGTGGTTACAGAACATGATAGACATGCTTACACTTGGAAGGGTGAATTCGTTTTCCCCCAACCAAGATCGAATGTGTCCTATGGTCACCCTAGAGCTGGAACATCCCAAGCTCATGGAACTCAAAGAGACAGAAGTAGAGATAGGCCAGAAGTAAACTTTGCCAACCCAGGGGGCAGAGAAAGAACGAGGACGAAAACAAACAGAGTAGAACCTGAGGTACTTAGAGCTCCCAGGAATCAAAGAAATGCGGATGAGTTCCCTCTACCATGACCTACAGAGCGCACAAGGACTTTGAGACCGACTCAACTAGTTAAGTCCATGAAAAACTACTTCGATGGCACTGGAGATCCCTACGATCATGTGGCTGAGTTCAAGCAAGTCTTGAGAGCTGAACAAGTGGAGGATCTATTCACGCAGTACAATGCCTTTGGTCTAACCCTTAGGAACATTGCCTTGACATGGTTTCAACCACTAAACGAGAGGCAGTTCAGGAGCATAGACCAACTTCTAGAGGCATTCATTATCGAATTCTCTAAAAGTGGCATAAGACATAACACTTCCTCGCTGATTCACAGCTTCAAGCAAACCCCTCAAGAGACCGTGAGACTTGCTGGAAGAAGATTTAGGCAATACTTGGAGAGATGCCCTGCCCCTGAGCTACCCACGCCAGCTAAGCAAGTGGCTTTATTCTTGGATGGATTGCTAAGTACCAAATTGAGGTCATATGTGTATCTGAAGGACCCTAGGACCATAGAAGAGTGTGTACGCATGTGTATTGACATTGAGGATAACCTAGGGGAGGAGTTAGAGCTATCCAAAATATACAAAGATTCAGATAGTGCCTCTAGCCTCTCTTCCACGCAATCTACATCAATTGAGGAACTTGCAGAGAAAGTAGCTCAGAAATTAGGTGTCACTAGTAAACAGATCCCAAGGTTTGCCCCTGTGAAAAGATGCTATACTTGTGGTGGCGACCACATGGCGAATGTATGTCCCATTATGGCTCAACCCCAAGTAAATCCTAGTAGCTAGTACTGCACCATAGAACGGAGGTACACCAATCACACCGCACAAGATTGCCCCTACAATAAGCAAACCGTTAGGCAGACGTACCCACAACCATACCCTCAACAAGGAAGATACCAGAACCAGTACCCACCACAACAATACAACAGACCACAGCAGTATGCTAGGCCCCAACAAACCTACCAACCCTACCAAAACCAACAAAGGCCTCAACCTGTGCTAGCACAACAACCCCCTGCTTCAGCTAATGTGATTCCGGTAAAGTATGCAACTGTAGAAGAAAACCTGAATAGGGCCATAGTCCCAGTCACCCCATTGCTATCAGACAGTGATCCAAGTGACCATAGTTTTGACTCCACACATATTGATAGCCCACAGGCTTACTACATGCAGTCACCCGAGCATAACGAGTCATACTATTATGAGGACCCAAGTGAAAATAGTGGGGAGCCTGAGTATGCTAATGTCTTGTACACAAACCCCAACTCTAGACCTCAACCTAGGCAGGTACGACCCCCATTCCCTAGAGGACCATGCTTCAGATGTCAGGGAGATCACCTTATACGTGATTGTCCACTGCCTGCCTCTACACAACCCCAACCAATGACAATTCAGGGTTTCTATCAAGACTGCGGAAAAGAGCATCTCCTACGAGATTGCCCAAAGAACCCTAATAACATGCCTAAAATCACTCCTATCAATGTTGTTGGGTTAGTTGTAGACTCCACAGGGAGTGTGACTTCCACTGCACCTGTGCAAGTGATCACAAGAGCCCAAGCACTACAGCAAAACCAAGGTGTTGGTCAGGAAAAGAGCCCCGAGGTGAGTGAAACAGAGAGCATAACCAAAAAGAGGACTAGAGCCTGGAAGGATAGTCGTGAAAGAATGAAAAGGCAATGGGCAAAAAAGATGAGCGAGCTTGAAGAAAGCTTGAGAGAAACCAAAGCAAAGATAAGTGAACTCGCATCTCAAAACCACTCTCACACCATCCCTCCACCACCTCTCCCTTTACCCACCAATCCACCTTCTTCCATTCCCCAACCTTTCAATACACCACCCTTAACCCACCCACCACCCAGAGTAGGATCCGTCCTAGCCGATCCCACTCTCGAGGACCTAAACATGATGCTTAGAGCATATCAGGCCAGAATCCAAGAAGGGCCAAACGTAACTGATCATGAAAAGTGTTACCCTAGAGCAGAACTAGAGTTAGAACGAACCAAAATTTGTGCTAAGATGGTGGAATCGGCTCAAACCATGTTTGAAGCCAGTCGCCTCTTTAACATCTCTAGTACAGCTAAGACACAGTTGCACTTTGAAGGACTGTTAGAAAGGATAGAGAAGCTAATTGCACAATCAGAAAAGGAACCCTCCTCTCAAAATAAGGGCAAGGCAAGTGAAAGAGTAAGCCTTCCTGCCCAGGAAGTCTATGTGCCTAACTCTACGGAGCCAGACACATCTTCTTCTATGAATCGGTTCACACCAGAATTCCTACGCGAGATTCAAGAAGACAAATGGGCTAAAGAGAGTGAAGTCCCTCCTCCTATTGAACTTGTGGATGATGCACACGACCAATTCCCACAAGACATCCCATCCATTTATGAGGAGCAGGAGAGCACCCAATCTCAGGAGAGATTAGATTTTGAGTCAAATTCTTTACAAGAATTACCCCACTTCACAGGCCCATGGGAAGCTAAGTCTACTTGTATGAGAGCACCCACGGTCATGGTACGAAATGAAGACTCAGTCATACCTAGGAACACAGAGGTAGTGAAAAACACTAAAGTACAATGCAACCTCACCTTAGAAGAGCTACTCAAAGTAAGGCCAGAGCTATGGAAACATGTAGCCAAACAAGTACCAGAGATAGCAAAACCTTGTTCCCAGGTAGGATCCCAGAGAACAGTGCTAGAAATACCCTTGGACAAGATAGGAGACATGAGTGAGGGCGAAGAGGGAAACACCTATCTTCCTATCACTAATCAAGGATACACCACCAAGGCCATTCTAGACTCAGGCGCAGGTGTTGCAATTGCTACCACTTCCCTATGGAAGCGCTGGGGCAAGCCAGCACTCAGGCCCACAAGGATGAAATTGCAAATGGCCGATGGTCACATAGAGAGACCCCTAGGGCTGTTAGAAGGAATAACTCTCACCACCTGTGGTGTTGAGTTCGAGCACACATTTGCTATATGCGATTTTAGCAAAAATCATGCCTATGAGATGATTTTGGGAAGACCCTTTATGCGACAGTTGCAAGTGGTACAGGATTGGGGAACCAATTCCTTGTACCTGCAACACTTAGGTGTTACGACCAAAGTAAATCTCAAAGATTACTCTCATAGAGATGTCCCTCCTATCCAATGGAATCCCATCCATAGAACCAAAGATGATACGGAATCTGTGCATTCCATAGGGTCAGGATCCTCATGGATGCATGAAGACACCCACTTATGGATGTGCAAAGTAGCAGTAGAAGAAGAGAAGAGAGAAGAAGCCAGAGAGATAGGTGCAAAAGAAACACATAGATCAATTCAAGACTTAGCCTATGCACCTATAGTTTTTCCTGACGAAGAATTTGAACCCCACGGCTGGGCAGAAATCCTAGCAACAATGGATGTAGCCATCAATGAAGAACAATGGACACCTCACTGTGATGAAGATGGCTATGACATTTCAGTCTTCTCCATAGAGCCAATCATGGGAGAGGCAGTTCTAGAAGAATGCGAACCTAGCCCTGATGCATTTGAAGATGCGAGCGACTCCGATCTAGAGTCAATCATTATGGATCCACCTTTTGCATCAGATGAAGAATATTTCTATGAAGTAGAATTTCAACCCCAAAGGCACGGAGAGCTGACAAATGAGGTAAGGCTAGCCACACATGTGGCCCTGAAGGAAGAAGGAAAGAAAAGAAAGAAGAGAGAAGTCACAACAGAAGAGGAAGAATCTTTGTTTGAGGTCCCGGAAAATTTTAAGAAGTATGAGATAGATGACAGAAGAGTTATGATAAGAATGCCTAAACGAGAGGCACAATCAGGAGAGGCCTATGATAACAAAGAAACCACCAAAGAAATAGTAGTGGCCCTAGAAGAAGGAGAGAAGAGATGCACGTACATAGGCCATGACCTGACAGCAGACGAAGAACACGAATTTATAGCCTTGCTAAGAGAATACAGAGATGTGTTCGCTTGGAGTTACAAGGATTTGAAAGGTGTTGACCCAGACATATGCTCACACACCATCCCCATGACCTCAGATGCCAAACCCTCTAAACAAAAGCCATATACATATAATGATAATTACGCTGCCAAGATCAAAGAGGAGATAGATAGACTGGTTGAAGCTAGATTCATCTATGAAATCGAGCACACTGAGTGGGTATCCCCCATCGTAGTGGTACCCAAGAAAAATGGAAAGCTGCGTGTATGCATTAACTTAAAGAAGGTCAATGCAGCCACAATTCGAGATAACTATCCGCTTCCTATCACAGAACATCTCTTAGAAAGAGTAGCAGGCAAGGAAGTGTACAGCTTCCTTGATGGATTTTCGGGCTACAATCAAGTAGCCATAGCTCCAGAGGATCAACATAAGACGGCTTTTGCCACGGAGTGGGGCATATTTGCCTTTCGGGTAATGTCATTCGGGCTTACTAATGCACCTGCTACCTTTCAAAGACTGATGTGCCATGTATTTAAAGAGTTCTTGAGGAAGAACTTAGAAGTCTATGTTGATGATCTTTGTGCTCATTCCAACATTAGGCACACCCATATTCCTGAACTCAGACAAATCTTTGACAAATGTAGAGAATATCAAGTCTGCCTGAACCCAGAAAAGTGTGTCTTTATGGTCAGGCAAGGCAAGATTCTAAGACACATAGTGTCAAAGAATGGCATATCCACTGATGAAGAGAAAGTGAGAGCCATAGCAGAGCTACATAGGCCAAGGAATGTCAAGGAAGTACAAGCTTTCATGGGACATTGTGGTTACTACCGCCGGTTCATTCACATGTATGCTGTCATTGCAAAGCCCATGTACGGACTTCTGACTAACTTTGAGTGGACTGATGAATGTGAGATTTCCTTCCAGGAGCTTAAACGAAGATTATGTTCAGCACCAATCTTGACCACACCAGATTGGAACAAGCCATTTCATGTTCATGTGGATGCATCCAATTACGCTATTGGATGTGTACTCGCACAACCTACTGGCGAAGGTAATATGGATCTCCCAATTGCCTATGCTAGTAGACAATTGAATGCAGCTGAACGAAATTACACCACTACTGAGAGAGAAGGCTTAGGCATGGTATATGCGGTTAAAAAGCTTAGACATTACTTGCTTGCAAATAAGTTTAAATTTTTTACTGATCATCAGGCATTGTTGTACTTGGTAAACAAACCTTGCAACACAGGTAGATTAGTAAGATGGTTTCTCTTACTAATGGAATACGACTTCGAAGTTGTGGTAAGGAAAGGGAAAACTCACTTGAGAGCAGACCATCTCTCTAGGCTCACATCTGGAGAAGCCCCACAAGGAGTGTCAGATGACCTTCTTGATGCTTACTTGTTTAATTTGGAAGTGGTGCCACAGTGGGCTAAGCCATTGGTACCAGTATTGACATACGGGCCTAACCATCCAGTAATAAACACACAGGATAGAGAGGTAGTAAAAGCCCAAAAGTATCACATCATGGTAGGAAGTATGTACAAACACACAGATCAAGGGATCTTGGCTTGTTGTGTGGAAGAGGATGAGTACGCTAAATGGTTGCAATTAGCACATGTAGGTGCATTAGAGCAACACTACTCAAAACAACGAACCCTACAGACACTAAGGAGACTCGGAGTGCATTGGCCAACTATGGAAGCTGATGTCCAAAAGTTGTGCAAGGAATGCCCAATCTGTTGCACTAAACCACCTGTGGAACATGCCACTCTTTATCAAGTGTCCATAGTGCCAGATTGGAGTGAACCACTAGTATCCTTCCTGAGGACGAAAACATTCCCTCCAGACATGACTCTGGTTAGGAAAAGAAGTCTAGAACAAGAAGCCCTAGATTACTCACTCATTGGTGATAATCTATACAAGCGTGGTAAAGATGGTTACCTGAGACTATGTGTCCATGAGAGTGAATATCTCAAGATCTTGGAAACTGCTCACCAAGGTGTAGCAGGAGGACACTTTGGACCAGATCGGGTGATCAAGGCAATACTATTTGCGAGCTTCTGGTCGCCGACCCTTCACATGGATGCACATACTTATGTGAAACGGTGTGATGTTTGTCAGAGAACTCAGTATCCTATACGCAAAGATAAGATGCCCCTGAAACCTATGATGGGTGGACGTGCATTCTCTAAGTGGGGAATAGACTTCGTAGGTCCTATTAATCCCCCAGCTAAGGGTTCCCATGCAGAATATATCATTGTTGCGACAGACTATCTAACAAAGTGGGTAGAGGTAAAAGCCACAACAAAGAACGATGCTCAAACAACTGCTAAATTCTTGTTTGAGAATGTATTCACAAGATACGGGTTACCTATAGAGCTAGTCAGTGATAGAGGCACTCACTTCTTGAATGAAGTTATTGAAAATCTGCTTCAAGAATTCTTGGTAGTACATAAGAAGTCTGCCCCCTACCACCCTGAAGCAAATGGCCAGGCTGAAAGCACAAACAAGATTCTGTGCAATGTATTGACCAAGTTAGTGAATAATAAACGCTCTGATTGGGACAAACAGCTACACCATGCTGTTTGGGCATACCGAGTCGCCTACAAAACGGTACTCCAAGCCACCCCCTTTCAGATGGTATTTGGTCAAAATGCAGTGCTACCATTGGACTTCTTAATACCTACATTGAAAGTAGCACAAGAGCACGAATGGACGGGTCATGAACTCTCCTCTAGACTTTTTGATCTTGAACGATTAGGAGAAACTAGACTGAGAGCAGCTGTAGGGATATATGCAGCTAAGAAACGACAGAAAGCATATTTTGACGCCCATGTTAAGGATAAAGGCTTGAAAGCAGGAGACCTAGTACTAGTTTACACTTTGAAACAGCATGCGAGGAAGCTAGAGAAAAGAGGCTACGGACCCATGATCATTAATAGAATCTCAACAAGTGGAGCAGTAAAGCTAGCCACATTAGAAGGCGATGTTCTTCCGAGCTACATTAGCGGATGCAGAGTCAAGTTGTATCAGGAACCTCTCACGGAGGAAATGCTAAGTCGACTTAACACTGCTAAGAAACGTAAAGAAGAAGAAAAGCGGATTCGAGAAGAAGCTCAAGCAGAAGCATTAGATCGTATACGGAGAATGAAACTAAGAAGACAAGGCAGAGAGCAAATTAGGCTAGATGCACATGCAAATCAGGGATATCAGATGGCTATGTGTGAAGTTTCATGCATCAGCTCTCATAGGATAATTGATCGACGTCCTTTTATAACCTTAGACATAGGACAAGGAAAAAGTGCAAGGACTGTAAGAGCCTTGATTGACTCAGGTGCAGCCACTAGTGCTGTTCAATTGTCTTACTGTCAAGAGTTGAAATTAACTGTCAATCCTATAGAAGCATATCTCATAGGATTGGGAGGTGTGGAAACCCCTTGCCTGGGTGAGGTGGATCTTCCCATCTCCATTCAAGATGAAGTACTGACAGTCAGGTACTAGTGTGTCAAGATGAGGACCTCACTGAACCTCTTGTCTTGGGTCAAGACTGGATCTATGACCAAGCAGTCAACTTAAACCTAAGAAGTGGACTTCTTCAGGTTTGGGTGAATCAGAGTAGAATTACAGTCGAGTTAGATAATGGAGCACTTCCGGAACTAGGAAAGGCACAAACTCCTGGTCCCTCCAGGGGTACACATGAAGTTGACCATGCTGTTCTTGTCCAAAGCTATGTGATGCAGAGGAATGGAGATCTCAATAGAAAAGTCAAGGCATTGGCGGAACTCCCTTCTTTTCCAAAGGCCAGAACGAGGCAGCAACTAAGGGCAGATCAATTACTGAAGACTATCTATGCGGGAGAACAAAAGAACGCGCGAAGCCGAACAACTCAGCCAGTGAAACGAATGTGGGTGCGAAAAGACGAGCTGCCGACTGTAGCCAAGTCGCGACAACTGTCTCAACTACCTATTAGTAATCAACGACATCATACTAATAAGAGGACTCCTAAAACCTCTGTTGAGAAAGTGAAATCTATCTGGGTGCCCAAGAAGTCGATGAAGGCTAACCCACAATCAAGACAAATTTGGGTGCCTAAGGCTTGCTTGCGGGCTCAACTAGTCCCAAACAAATCACATCATACACGACCGAGTTCACTCACTCAAGGAGCCGCCACCCACTCTTACCTGATTCACTCGAACACACAGTCACTTAGAAGCACGCACAGACTCACTCGTAAATGGGTCCCAAAGACATATCTCCCCCAAGCAGAACTACCCATGCAACCCTCCCGAGTCTCCACAAACCCAAGACCAAAAGCCATCCATGGTGTTTGGCAACCTAAGACTTGTAATAAATCCCCCGACCCCAAATTGTGAATTCATCTCCACTTACTAACTGCATCAGTCAGACACCACATCTTTCCATCTAGCTCCTAGGACTATCCAGTCATTAACCACACACACTGTCATCGTGCACCCACTGACCACTAACCCATTACTCATCTCACAATAATATTGTAACGGGGCAAAACGTGTTCTAAGGCAGGCCTGGATAGATATTTCAAAGCACACTTGCCTAAACCTGATTTTCTACGTTGCTCCTATTTCATAAGTACCATAACTCCTAGCAGGGTCAAGGGAGGCGATAGTACTTTTGTACTACCATCATTGTTGCCAGGACACGAACTCAAGAGATTCAAACTGACTCTCAATCTGGTACGGGAGGCATTGAACATGCAAGGTATGCACATTCCCACCGAGAAAGAAACAATGGTCCCGGGACGGATGAAGCATAAGGATCTCAATAAATTGAAGGACATGGTGGCAATGACGCCTACCATTGCTCTCCACTTATGAACGGTTATGCAACATTTTGCTTTTCCCGCACAGGAGCGATTCACGATGCCCCCTAAGAAAATTTGGTTTAGCTTATACTTGGCAGAAACAGAGAACCTCACCCTCAACATACCGCATTGGGTCATCGACCAGATACACCTAGCCCATCAGCGCTGGAATAAGAAGCAGAAAAATGTACTTCACGGCTGTTGTGCCCTAACAAGAATAATTTACAGGTGCCTAGCATATGACGTGCCCATTCAAAGAGCACTAGTGTGGTCCAGGGTCCAAGAATTCCAAAGGCGACTATCAATAGCGGGTCCTCCATCAAAGAAGATGAGAGGGGGCATCCAACTACCATGTGCTCAACCAAGAGGTGCTACTACCACACCTGAAGTAACTCCCCCTCAAACTAGGCGTGTTCGGCCATTCACCATTTGTCTTCCCAGACCAAGTACAGAAGGACCCAACTTGGTGTTTCCCCCCATTCCATCAGATTTGGAATTTCCACAGGGATTTACTCTCAATGACCTCACGGATGAAGAAGTTGCCAGGATGATATACGAATCTAATCTTGAAACAGAAGCAGACCAGACCTAGGAACCACATCCCACCACAACAACACCCGCCCCGACACAACCAGTCGTCGTAGACGTCGAAGGAGATGAACAAGAGGCAGGAGGAGAAGAAGAAGAAGCTCACGAAGAACAATATCAAGAATATGATGAACTCTCAGAGCTAGCAAGTGCCCTAGCATATTCGGCACAAATAAAAAGATTGTACCAAACCATGAAGCGAGTTCAAGAACAACACAAAATGTCACTTGAATCAGGCAAGGTGCTCATGAGCCAACTATTGGCTGAGGAAGGTGTGGAAGATATGTTTATCGAATCCATGAACCTACACGCAGAGGCAGTCGGCTTGGATGAGGCCATACATGAGGCCATGACATACATTAATCGATTTGAGAAACGTGTGCCTGCCCGCCCTAGGTGATCTGGAAAACAAATACACATCAATGTATCAGAACCGGAAGGCAACACGCAAACAGAAGAACATCAGGAGGAACCACTCTCCCCACCCACCTCACCTCTCACTACACAATTCACCTCACCAACCGGCACGACCACGCCCTTTTCTACCACTACCACAGTTGTCATGGGAATTCCTCTCTCTCCCGGTATCCAATTCGGAGGAGTTTCCATGCCCACCTTCACGACACTCTTCACCAATATCACTTCCACCCCACCCACTATCCCCATTTTTACAGTCACACACACATTTGACACAATGGAGACATCACCCACCACAGTACCACCCCCACCCCCCACACAACCTCAATCTCCCATACCCCCTCCACCAACTTCACCACTTGATTCCACAGCATTCACAACTCCCTTCCCCATCCCCATCTTTTAATGTAAATAGTATATTCCTGTCATTACATCAGTGTGTATATCAACTTCAGCGTGAGTACAGGGATCTCGAAGGCCGCCATCAACAGTTGACAACGAATCATCAGAACCTACAGAGGCAACTCACAATGCTAGCAGAAGAAAATGTAGAACTTAACCAGCGCTACACAACTCTCGAGCAAGCCCATCAAACACTCCTGGAGACACCCCAACCATCAGCAGCACCCAGTGTCAAACAACTCGAAGCCTTGCTGGAGGTGTACCAATCAGATAACCTGAGAGTCCGGCGTAATTTAACTCTACTTCGAAAGCATATGGCTACAACACTTGAAGAAAATAAACGGTTGCAGAAACAAAATGAAGAAAACTTGGAAGCAGCCATGGAAGGTTCCCCCCATGAGATCGATCCAGAACAGTTCAAAGCGGTTCCCACAGAAACAATGAAAACCATCTTGGAAAGTTATGCGGATCTATTAGACGCACATGATGAGTTGGAAAGGGAACGAGATGAGCTACGTAGCCAGCTCAGGGAAAAGGAGGCTCCAACCAAGGAAATAGAAACGGCCTCGACTTCAGAGGAAGTAAAGGCATTGACAGAGCAGGTGGCTGAACTCCAGAAAAAGTTACTAGAATATGAAAGGCAGCCCTCCCCAGTTGTAGAACCCGAATCGGAGGATTTAGTACCCATTGAGGTGGATGAAACATATGAGGAACCATACGTTCCTATGCCGATGCCAGGTGGTGCACATACCTCAGAAGGACTAGACACATTAGAAGTTGAAGTACCTGAATGGCTCCAAACACTCGAGAAGACAACAACAACCCATGAAGATAGAGTGGCCATTCAAATCCAATCTCTGGCAAAGTTAGAAGACACCATCATTAAGTCTGAATACTTTCGAAGCATGTCTCATCATAGATGGATCGGCACCAACGATGATCAATATGTGCCATATTGTGTGCTCCTTGCGGATTACAATGCAGAGATTCAACGCAGTTGTGGCAAACCTCCAACTTTTGCCACACAATTTGGGACGGAGGATATCCCAGAAAGTGCAAAGAAAGGCTCCATTTATCAACCAACCTGGCGAATCCGTCTTCTTGAAACCTACCCGGAAATGGTTCGTACCTGGACTAACATGCCCCTTTTTATTAAATACAATCCTTGTTATGTTCCAGTATTCCGCCGGCGCACTTGGCCAGAGTTTACCATTGCTGTCAAGAACGTCAAGGGTTGCGCGAAGTGGTTAAATTATGTTTATCTAGCACCGCCACAAGGCCCTCCCACTGTGTTTACATGATTTCTACCATCAGACACTAGAGCACTCGACTACGGAATACCCCCGATGTCATGGCACAAATGTGTATGAAAATCTTTGAACTAATGCTAATCACCTTCAGGACGTTCAAGAATATTAAAGACCCCCACTTCTCAGGTGTCAGATTTCTTACAGGAAATCAAGATCTGATATGCGACATGAGCACAACCCCATCCATAGAGGTAGTATATGCTTGGCACGCCAGAATAAAGTACCTCCCAGCTTGTTTTAAACAGACATTCGAGGAGATGTTCATAACGGGATTTTGGGAATATCACTCAGAAATATTTGTACCCAGGCCCTCACATCTCCTCCACTTATTCGCTGTGGAGAGAACCATCTATTCAGAACAACTGCGGGTGCCACATCCGGACGTACCAGGACCAGTGAATTGGGATGCATTATTAACAGATCTAGCATGGGGGCTCAGATTAGAAGAACATCACCTCGCTTCCGACGTTGTCCAATATTACGTTCAACGAGCATCTAGACAAGGGTCTGTCAGGGGCGACAGACACGAGAGTGGGGGGGGGTGTTGGCAGCAGTCAGGGAACCGAAGGAGCCACAAGACAAAGAGGGTCGGAACGAAGAGATAGCACAAGCAGACACAGTAGCCAAAGAAGATCTGGCAAGTAGGCCATCTAAATTTTTCAGACATCAAGGAGTGGAGCACACAAGAAGAAAGAGCAAGTAGGGAGCTCAAAGATGTGTACGACAAATCGCAGAGAAAATCTCTACACATATAGTGATTCTAATCACTAAAAACCATTGTAAATACCATTTCGTATTTTTGTAGCTCCATTTTGTGCAAGCCAAGGAGTCCTTGAGCTTGAGGAGCCTTAGAAGTGCCTACATATCAATTTTCATATTTTTTAGACTCCGTTTAAGCCCTCAAATTGGCCCTGGAACCTAATTTTTAACTAGGCCGGACACTAGGTCTGGACAGGGCCAACACCTAGTCAAAAACTATAAATAGAGCTAGAGAGCTCATTTTTGAGGTTAGCTTGTAATTGATATGAACTTGTAAGAGCTTTTTGAAAGTAATCTATGAACTCCATTGCTTCACACTCTTTGTCTTGCTGTGTGTGCGCGTGTGTGTGTGTATGTGTGTGCATGGTTGTGTGCTTCTCACTCACGCATTTGTGCCTTCACTTGCTCGAGGTCTTCATACCATCCTCACGTCTTCCCGGATTGACATTAAAGGAGGTGCTACTCATCACTGAGCTACAGAGTGCATGGGTGGATAGAAGCATCTATTGCTTGTGTAGCATTTGAGTTCCATTGTATTAGAGTTATGAGTTTGAGTTGAATTGAGATAAGTTCAACTTCTACTCATCTTGTGTCCACTTTCCATTACAACCATATCTCTTGTGTTTTTCCCATGAATACCAATATCTCTCTTTCTCTCTAGCCTTGTTCCTATATATGAGTTGTGGTAACCTCGACATGTTATGAGAGTTTCACCAATAGTCCATCATTATTCATCATTTGGTTTTCCTTACATGGTATTAGAGCTCAGGAAGGTGTAGAAGATTATAGAGATTATGGAAGCCGAGGGATAATCTCTAGCATTTGTGGAAGGAAGGCTTCCTCATTCAAGCTTGTGAGAGGTAAATGCTTCAAATACAAATTTTGTGGTAGGTAAAGGCTTCAACGTTGGAGTTCTTGGGAGGCAAAGGTTTCAACGCTATAGCTTGTGGGAGGCAAAGGCTTCAATGCTAGAGTTCCATAGAGCTAAAGGCTTCAATGCTAGAGTTCTTTGGTGGTAAAGGCTTCAAGGATTAAACTTCATGGGACACAAAGACTTCAACACTATGAAGGGTTTAACATCTAGAAGTGGAAGTGGGAAAGGAGTTGGTGAAATGGATTTGGAAATGCAAGGATTATGGGTTCATCCACCAACCTTCAATGAAGGCAAGTTAGATGGTATGAATTATTTTTCTTTGCAAGTTCAAGATTACAGTTTTCCTTGATTCTTATGGTCTTTTGGAGATGGTGATGGGAATTTAGCAAGAACCACGACCTAATTTTGACCCATTGGATTTGAGTATGGTGATTCTACCAGATGCAAAGCTTCTACAAGATTGGAAGATAAGGAATGCAAATGCTCTATATTATATAGTGAACAATTCTATGAACTCTATTCTACATCTTATTCAACATACATCCAATGAACGTGAGGCATGGAGTATATTGAGGAGTCACTACAAGGTAAGAAATCAAACGCGCATTCAAAATTTAGAAAATCAATTTGAAGAAGAGAAATTTGCATAAGGTCAAAATATTAAGGAATCTGGTACTTAGATCAATAAGCCATGTGATGTAATGGCTTTTGAAGGGATAGAGAAGACTGGGAAGAGGCTAGCTCAAAGGTGTCTCCAAAATTCTCCACCAAAGTATGATGTTGTTAGCACTCAAGGTCATGAACAAGGTGCAAGAATATATCAAAGAAGTGGACATACAAGAAGAAGGAGCAGTAGGGAGCTCCAAGAAGTAGATGCCAAATTTTTAGAAGGAATCCCTATAAAAATAGTGATTTTCATCACTAAAAGCCATTGTAAATACCATTTCATATTTTTGTAACTCCATTTTTTCAAGCCGAGGAGTCCTCAAGCTTGAGGAGTATTAGAAATATCATCCTACCAATTGTCATAATTTTTAGACTCCATTTGAGCCCTCAAATAAGCCCTGGAACCTAATTTTTAACTATGTGGGACACTAGGTCTAGACAGGGCCAAAACTACTCAAAAAAACTATAAAAAGAGCTAGAGAGCTCATTTTTGGGTTGGATTGTTAGAGAGTTAGCTTGTTAGTAGTTTATGAGAGATTTGAGCTTTTGTAAGAGAGTTCGTTTGCAATAGAAAGCTTTCATTGTTCCTCTCTTTCATCTTGCCTATGTGTGTGTGTGCATGCTAGTGTGCTTCTCATTCACACATTTGTGCCTTCACATGCTCACAGTCTTCATAGCAGTCCTCACATCTTTGCAAATTGACAAGTAAATATGGCCAACATAACTATGGGAGAAAAATAAAGAATCATTAAGAATGATAAAGAATACCTGAGTGTAAGTATACAAACTATACCTCCCACCTGATGGGCATGCTACACAATATACAAATGAATATATAAGATCATGAATCAGGTAACCCCCATCAAGTGACAACAGTGTCGAAAGCTATCCTGTGGTAGAGCTTTAGTCAAAGCATCTGCAACATTCTCTCGAGTGTGAACCTTTTCAAGAATAATGCGCTCAATGGCTAAGCAATCTTGAATGAAGAGATACCTCACCTCAATGTGCTTGCTCTTTGCATGATAGACCAGATTCTTAGCCAAACCAATGGCACTCTGACTATGATTGAGAAAATGAGGTACATGATGAGGAAAACCCATATCACAAGCAAGATGAGAAAGCCAAAATGCTTCCTTACATGCCTCACTTGCTGCAACATACTCTGCTTCTGTGGTGGAAACAACTATACATTCTTGAAGACGAGATCTCCAAGAGATAGCACCTCTAGCAAAATGAAAAATGTACCTTGAATATAACTTATGATTGTCTACACAACTAGCATAGTTAGAATTTGTGTAACCAATAACGCATGCTTTCCCTCTACCTAAGCATAGACACTTGTCCTTAGTGCCACTTAGATATCTCAAAATCATCTTGACTCCTTCCCAATGTTTCTTACCAGGATTAGACATATATCTACTCACAACTCCCACTGCAAATGCAATGTCTAGTCTTGTAGCTACCATAGTATACATGAGACTACCAACAACAGACTAATAGGGAATTTTGGTCATGAATTCTTTTTCCTCATTTGATTTGGGGCAATCATCCTTGCTCAATTTCACATATGTGGGTAAAGGTGTACACAATGCCTTTCCACCCTGCATATTGAACCTGTGAAGTACTTTGGATATATACTCACTTTGAGACAAGTATATGCATCTTTTACTCCTATCACGAGTAATGTGCATGCCAAGAACATGTTTGGCATCCACCAAATCCTTTATATCAAATGCCTGACTCAACTTCTTTTTCAGAATTGACAAGTCATAAGAGGACTTCCCAACAATCAACATATCATCGACATAAAGTATCAAGCATATCAAGCTACCATCTGAGCATCTCTTTGCGTAGAGACAATGATCCTCATCACTTCAAGAATAGTCTTGAGACTTCATAAAAGCATCAAACTTTTGGTACCATTGTCTAGGGGACTGTTTAAGTCCATACAATCTCTTCTCGAGCTTACAAACTAGACTTTCTTTGCCAAGAACTACATAACCCTTTGGTTTTTCTTTATAGATCTCATATGTAAGATCTCCATGCAAGAAAGCAATTTTCACATCCATTTGGACTAGCTCTAAGTCCTCAATTGCAACAAATCCAAGCAACATGTGCAGGGTACTCATCTTGACCACTAGAGAGAAGATTTCCTCGAAATCAACACCATGTTGTTGCTTAAAACCCATTGCAACAAACCGTGCTTTATACTTTGGATAAGCACTATCTGATGTGAATTTCAGCTTATATACCCATTTACATGGTAAAGATTTCCTCCCATTTGGCAAAGGTACTAAATCCCAAGTACCATTCTTGTGAATAGAATCCAACTCACTCTTCATGGCACGCTCCCACTTGACATGATCCTCTGTCTGCATAGCCTCTTTATAGCAAGAAGGCTCATCGGCATCTGTTAGCATAACAAAATCTAAACCTGGAACATATCTATCAGGTGGATGTGAGACACGTGTAGAGCGTCTCAATGGTTGCTAAACAGGAACATGTGTAGACTGATCTGATCAGACATTCTCTGAACATCCCTATGTGTAGCATTTTTATGCATGCTAATTGGAGGACTAGTATCCTCAAACACCACTCTTCTCACTTCAAACCTCCTTAATGGGCTGTTTATGCATCTTAGAATCATTGAAAATGACATCACTACTTGGGATCACTGACTGTGTTTCAGGATCCCATAAGCGATATCCAAATTGTCCTTCTCGACCATATCCAAGAAAAATGCATTTATTTGACTTATGGTCCAACTTTTATCTAAGATTCTTGGGTATATGAACATATGCTTCACACCCAAAAACTCGGAGATGATCATAATATGGTGGCTTCCCTTTCCATAACTATTGTGCCACTTTCAGACCTTTGGCAATACTAGGTGAAAGGTTAATCACATGAACTGCAGTCAATACTGCTTCTGCCCAAAAGCCTTGTGAGAGATTTGCATGATGCCACATAGAAACTACTCTATCTTGAATAGTTCTATTCATCTTTTCAGCTATACCATTTTGTACGGGGGTATAAGGAGCTGTAAACTCTCTACAAATCCCTCTAGACTGATAGAAAAGGCAGAATTCATGTGAGGTATACTCATCCCCATTATCTGAATGTAAAGCCTTAAGCTTAGTTCCTTTTTCAGTCTCAACTGAAGCAAGCCACTTTTTGAAAGTAGGGAATCCCTCATCCTTCGATTTGATAGGATATACCCAAACTTTTCTAGTAGCATCATCTATGAAAGTGGCAAAGTAAAGAGAACCACCTAAGGACCTAGTGGGCATAATACCACACACATCTATATGAATGAGATCTAAAGGCAGAATTGAAGAGTCAATGTGCATTCTATGCACATTTCTGGTTTGCTTTCCATATTGACAATGCTCACAAAATGAAAAGTCATAGAAAGTAACATAGGTAAGTAGCCACAACGAGAAAGATTTTCCATTCCACTACGAGATATATGGCCCAAACAACCATGCCAAATACAACCCCAGCATAGAAGACCACCTTGTAACCAAGGTCATCAAGTTGACCAACTGAGATCAAACTGCATGATAACTGAGGTACATGGCATACATTATGCATAGTAAATTTTTGAACCATCAATGAACTGCACAACCACATCTCCAATCCCCACAATGTCATACTCGTAAGAGTCAACAAGTCTCATGGTACCAAGGGACTTTGCTTCATAATTAGAGAACCATTCTCTATGTGGTGTCACATGGAAAGAAGCACCAGAATCTAGCAGCCATGTGTGGAAAAGAGAATTAGCCATAAGAGCCTCACTCGGCATAGTACTATCAAGTGTCAACACATCAGCATCATCAAAAATAGCATTAATTTCTTAAATCTTCACAGTCGAAGTAGATGGTGCAGGTAACTATTTAACATGCCCATCAACATTCTATCCTTTATGTTTAGCATTCTTTAATGCATAAGTCTTTCTTCATGTGTCCTTTCTTATGAAAATAATGGCATTCAATATTCCTCTTCCTTGATTTACTTATACTCTTATTCCATTGAACTTTCTTTTCCTTGTTCTTGCTCCTGCCACGTTGTTGATTCTTTCCTTGGTAAGAATCATGAACATTATATGCATCTCCACTCTGAGTGCCAACCATAGATTTTCTACGAATCTCCTCACTCAAGAGTGCTCCAGGGAATGATAATGGAGCTAGAAGAGTTTGAACACCAACAAATAAGTGTATCAAGGAGTAAATCAACCGCTATATAGTTGACAAAACCAAAAGTTTGGATAAATTTTGCCAGAATATCCTCTACAAAATGAGCATATGAACAGTGTCAAAATATCATAAAACTGCAAGTACTGACATGTGTATCTACAAGTGAATCACTGACTCCACTGCATATAATCAATTACCCAATAGAAGCCAACTAGGCTTATCGAGCACCTATGAACAACTATAATGCATCTCCTATGGCGAGGCTGGGTAAGTCTTCCACCTGCATCATCAAAGAGACCCCAACATCTTGTTTTCTCGCAATTAAGAAAACCTCACCACAACCCTCTTTATCAAACATAAAAGGCTTTATGCAAAAAACAAAACTGCTATATCAATGACCACATGGACGTACATAAGCGGTATCCAAAGAAGTGGTGTGTATGTGCTCAATATATTCAGTAAAATGACACTACAAGGCTGAATGCACAATCCAAAAACTAGCCAACAACACCTGCAAGTGTCTGTCAACTCTGATGTTTTAGGCTAAGAAACCTGCATAAATTTGCAGTGAGTGCTCCTACCAAAATTGAAAAACCTTTCGAGAAACATATAGTTTTTATGAGTGTGGCTGAAAACACAACCCCAAAGGTTGATATTTATTGTCTGAGAAGTACAAAGAATACTCTTCTTGATTTTCTTAGACCTGTGTGAAGAGAATTATGTGCGAAAGTACTCCAAAATGGCTCCAAAAGACACCCAAAAAATGCTTCAAAGACAGGCTTTGAAAGCAAAGAATGAAGCTTTGAGGTACCAAAATATGTTCAAGGTAATGTTAACCTTAGTCTTTCCCCTTCTTTAGACACCACAAGAGTGTATCTTAGTGGCAAGAGATTGCCACAGTTAAGCGAGCTCCAGGGGGAACAATACAAGGATGGGTGACCTCTTGAGAAGTACCGAGAACCTCTAAAGCAGGAGACAATAGATGCAGCTAAAGCAAAGGTAGTATGATCCTCAACATAAGAAGAATCAATTGTGGATTCATGGTGCATATTTCCACATGGTCAATGAGAGAAGTCACTCCAGTTCTATGCAACCTCAACAAGAACCCATCACAATGATAGGGACAATATGGAAGGAGATGCAAAAGCAAGGTATTGTTCTTCATCACATACCTATAGTGAATGGATTGCAGGAACCTTCTACAACTTGTATGAGGGGCAAGCAATAGAGGGAGACATCCCCACATGAAAGCAAGAGTAGGTCAAAGGCTCCTCTAGTGTTGGTATGTGCTAACTTGTGTGGTAAGATGTCTATATAGGCCTTGGGAGGATCTTCCTACCTTGTCATTGTCGAGGACTATAGGTGGAAGATATTGGAGATACTTTCTTTGTGACAAGGCTCAAGCTTTTGGTAAAATTAAAGAATAACCAAAACTTTTTGAAAATGAACTAGTTCAAAGTGTGAAGAAGCTTGAAATAGGATGTGGTGGTGAGCTCCTCTTAGAGGAGTTGGAAGGCTTTTGAAACTGCAAAGGGATAAAGTGTCAATCAATTACACCTCACATATCACAACATGATGGCATTATGGAATGCAAGAGCCACACCATTGTTGAGATAAATGTGTATCAGTGGAAGCAAGGGCTTCCCTGATCAAATAAAAAAGACTCATCATGAAGCTTATAGTGGTAAGAATCCATCTGTCTCACGCTTTGGAATTTTTGAGAGTGTATGGTATGCTCTTGTCCCAGGTAAAAGTAGGAACAAGTTTGAACCAAAAAGAAAGATGTGCATCTTCTTAGGTCATTGTGAAAAGCAAAGGGCTTTCATATTATATGACCATGGGGCAAAGAAGATAAAAGGGAGTCGTGATGTGGTGTCTATGGAGCAACCACATGCAGAGGGCAAGAAAAGAGATTCTATTTTATCATCAAGCCAGGGATTAATTCACTATGTACCTAGCCCAAGATTCATCCCTACCTATGAACAAGAGGAAGCATCATCATAAGATGGTGAGAAGAGATTCTACCAACCTAAAATCACCCAAATAGATTGGTTGTTAGTGCAATGGGTGGAAAAGATTTATGGTTAGAGTGATCCTATGCCAACAACTATTGAAGAGAAGGCACAAGGACCAAGGTGATCATAGAGAATAGAGGAGCAAAGATGGGCTTCTACTTGCATGGTCAGTATAGCCATGATGGTTAAGATTGTGAAGGAAGTAATGAAGCTGACAATTGAAGATGAAGCACTTGTAGATCCAGCATGGATGGAGGATATGAAAGCCACTTATGAAATCTTAATGAAGAATAAAGCATGGGAGGTCACTAGTACCAAATGGGTCTAGAAAATGAAGGACATGATAGATGGAATCTTGGAATTCTATCAAGATACATTGATAGCACAAGGACTTTCACTAGTGAATGGTTTTTGTTTTCAAGACTATTTTGCTATAATGACCACTATTTGCATCATACTAATGGTAGCAACTCAAATGAAGTGGCAAGTTTTCATGTTACATGCCAAATTAGAAGTTTTGAATGTTGACCTCAAGGAGGAGGTACATGTGTCTCATCCACCAGGGTTTGAGGATCCACATTCAAATGACATAATATGTAAGTTGATAAAGGCACCATATGTGATGAAACAAGCCATAAGATCATTGTACTAGTAGATAGACATTGGGAGCTACATGAAGGTCCTTAGTAATGTTATCTACTTATGGAGTACCATACATGATATGAGTTTTGCATTCAGACTTTTGATAAGGCTTGGAAATAGACCTCATGAAGGACATTCAAGAGTTCGCAAGTAGGTACACTTGAGAAGGATGGTGGGAATAGTCTACTATCCAACCATGAATAATGCAATGGGTACCTTCATGAAAGTTCTTACAAAGGATCTACTTTAGATACATCTTCAAAAACTTGGAATTGGGCCAAGGAGATATTTCACCTCTGAGACGACATCGAGGGGTGGTGTTAGACATGGTCAATGCTCCATGCTCATGGAAGATTTGGCATGATGCCAAGAAAGTGGTTCACCTTAAGGTGAAGATTGAGGGGGGTGTTAGACATGGTCAATGCTCCACTCTCATGGAAGACTTGGCATCATACCAAGAAGGTAGTTCACCTTTGGGTGAACATTGAGGGGGGGGGGGTGTTAGACATGCTCAATGCCTCAAGCTTATGTAGCACCACGATTTTTCCATAACATTCTATTTTGTAAGGCCCCCATTATGAGGAGAATCCATGTGAGAGTGTTGGATATTGGTAGGTTCCTTACTTTGAGGTCACATGAGATCTAGAGTAGACCATAGATGGATAGTTAGGAAAGTTCCTTCAAATTCATTGGATTTGGGATTGATCCTATATGAGGATCAACCTAAATCAAGGGCTAGAAACAAAAATAGATTTCTTAACTTGGGGAAGGGTCTATTTTATGTGGGCCATTGTATCTAGAATTGATCCTAAGTGTGGATTAAGCAAGATCAAGGGTTACAAACAAATGGTTGTGGATCCTACATTTCCACCATTGGATTTACCCCATAGATTAATGGTGGAGATTATTTTTGCCATGGATCAAGCTACCACGACCATAGAACATGAGTAATCCGACTTAGGCTTGGAGGACCTTATAACAATGGTCCCTTCCCCATGTAGTGGTGTTTGGAACCATTAGGGTGTCCATCTTAGTACACATTATGTTGGCCTATAGCCCTTCACATAGCTTCTATGTAGATCACCATATAAGCTCCATATAAGAAGTGCAAGGGTGGATAGGACCACCTATTTCTTGTGTAGTCTTTGAGTTCCATTGTATTAGAGTTATGAGTTTGAGTTGAAGATAAGTTCATCTTCTACTCATCTTGTGTCCACTTTACATTACAACCAAATCTCTTTTGTTTTTCACATGAATACCAATATCTCTCTTTCTCTCTAACCATGATCCTATATATGTGTTGTGGTAACATCGACATGTTATTAGAGTTTCACCACTAGTCCATCATTATTCATTATTTGGTTTTTCTTACATGAAGTTCCAAGTATGTAGTCTGTAACCATGCTTACAAAAAATTCTTACAAAAGAATATAAAGTTAAGAACAATCTCTTAAAGCTTCAACACAAAAGGAATATAAAGTTAAGAATAATCTCTTGTCACTACAAGTTGGTTGAGTAAGAATTAATAGATCTTGAGTATAAGAAAATCAAGTCACTTGGAAGTGTGTTGGTTTTCTTTTGAAGACCTTGGAAAACAAGGATGGATGATTATTCCATCCAAAGTTTTCAAGCTTCCAACACAAAGTATAGGTCCAACCATAATATTGTGGAATGATCTTGTGATGGAAACACTAGAAACCAGTAAATATCAAATATAGAGATGGTAAATCGTGGACTTGAAATTCTTGTAAGGATTTGAGTAAGAGGCACTATATAATAACATGAAGTGATGCACCACGACTTTAAGATAAATAATATCCACACTTCAATGTTGAGTATAAAGTATGGTTGTATGGGACACCATATTTTTTATTCGTATGGATGTAGGAACGATGGTATGCAAAATCGGGCCTTGAGATAGGAGGTATCTTTTAGTCTTGGAATGAACCTTAAAGTGAGATTGAATCTCCAAAGGAACTAAAAGCTTAAAGATGAAGTTCAAAGTATAAAGGTTAAGGTTAATCTTAAAAACACTTGGAGTAGAGATCAACAAGGAAAGTTTGAAGATAATGAAGTAAGTAACTTTGAGAATCTTCATTTAGCATTTGTGTAAGGCAAAAATGGTCTTACTTGAATTATGATGCTTGAAAGTAAATTATCTATATAAAAAATGCTACATGGATTTTTGAAGACAAAGAACTTTGAATAGATCCCTTCAGCCAAGTTGAGAGAAACTAAGTTAGCCCCAAACAAAAGCACAAATTTTATAGTATACCTTGATGAAAACAATCTCCTAGCTCAAACTTATGCATCAAAACTGTATTACATTGAGGAGTCTCAAGAGATCATGTAAAAAGAGAGATTAACTTATGAATAGTTGAAGCATTAGTGTTTTGAATGTGAAGCATCATTGATTAGTCTTGAGCCCAAGGGAAAATGATTTTACGAGACTTTATTTTGTTACTTATCCCTCGAAATTGGACTACTTGGATTACCTGGAGCCCACAATTGTTTCCCAATGGATTTTTCTTATGTCTATGCACTAGCTCATATGCTTCCCGGCAGACGCACCAAAATGATAGGCTCTTTTGGTCCAAGGGAAAAGATTTCCACAAATGCTTATGGTGTGCTCAAATCACCTCAACCTAATTGATTTGCATTTCTTGAGCCCCTAATTTACCTTCAAACACACTTGTACGTACGCACTATTGCTCTCTCAAGTCCTCTTACTCTCACGCACTCACTCTTACTCCCACTCTTCCCTTTACCTCTTGCGCACTCATATACCCACCTACCTTTCACTCATGCACGCACTCAAACACACATGCTCATGTGATCAGTCACTCGCATTCAAGCAAACCAATCAGACCCTCACAATCAAGCACTCAAACAATCAAGCATTCTCACTTGCACTTACTCAGACTCACTTACTCAACTACACACTCACACACTTTAGCAAGCACACATTTCCTCCTCACGCTTTTCACACACCCCCACACATATGTAATCGCACACCTCCGATTGAACTGCCCTTTTCCACACTCTCACTTCCCTTCACTCCACTCTTTTGCTCACACACACAAAATAGGACAAGCACATGCACACTCAGCACACCCTCAGAGAGCAGCCAATCAGACGTTCACATTCAGTTAGGCACTCTTCATCACTCACATACTTCAACTCACTCACTCACTAACTCTCAACCATACAATCACACACTAGCTCACACTTAAACACACACTTTCTCACACATCCCTAGCCATGATCTTACTTTTTGGCGAAGTAAGATATGAATGTATATATATGCAAAGAAACTTGCATGACAAAAGAAGTGAGCGACTTCACTGAATGAACAACTGATGAATCAATTCATCCAAAACAAAATCTAACAGTTTTGTCGATGTCATTTTGTAACGACTATTTTTCGTTGGGCGAACCAGAGCACTAACTATGGAAGATCAATTAGTAATAGTGTTAGTTTAGAATGTCATTATTATCGCCCCCTGTTTATCATCAAGAAAAAAACAAAGTTTGTTTAACATCAGAATGGAGATGGTGGAAGAGCGTAGAGTCCCTTGTTTTCAGATGTACTCAGAGCATCAGAGTGATGATGGATGAGCGTCTGAGAACCAAAATCTATGACGGATAGCTGATAGCTTTTTCATACAAAAATCAGCTGCGGCATTTCTACAGTCAGAAGGGTAATAACATTGCCTGATCTAATCGTCATTCCAAGTGAAAGAGGTCAATAAAAAAAATTGCAGAATATACCTTTAATTTTGCCCAGCCTTTAGGTACTTTAGGTCATCCCCGAGTACTTCAGATAATCCACGAACAATCTTCAGAGTATTAACGCATCAGCAAGTCATCAGATATTGTCTTCCTTCAAACCCATAGTGACAGACAATTAAATAGCATTGAATCACGACGGAGGAGTCAACAGTAATCGTCGGAACATTGACATATCTGAGAGATCGATGGTCTCCGACATAAATGTAGAGTGGTTTTTTTTTTTCTTTTATGTAAAAGGAAGTTCGGCCTTAGCCTAATCTCCCGGACTTGTAGAGTGGCTCTTCACTTTTCCTCCAGATCAGATGTATAAAATCCCCTTCAACTTTGCTTTTCTCTCAGGCAAAAATGTTGATCTTTTCATGAATCTGCGTTTTTATTTTGCCTCAAGAAACCCGTACAGGCCCAAAGCAAAGAACGCTGACCTGTCATTTTTCTCTGGAGGAAACAACAAATACAATTCTTCTATGCAGTTCTATCGTACATGAAATGGTGTATAAAGCATCGTCAATAGTAGCTATGACTACAGTCGAGAATCTCCAAGAAGACCAAAGTTTGGAAGCTACTTCCAAAGTAGCAAAGCATCTGATCCCAATTGCAGGAAAGAACAGGAATTCCACAATATGCAAAGCTTATAACCATCCTCCAGATATGTCAAAAGAAAAGGGCTCCACCATAATGATAATGGGATGTGCATGAAGATCCTTGTCTTCGGAATGCATTCTCAGTCGGCAATTCCCTTGCATAACCAAATAAAATCCCCATGATCAACCAATATTCACATACGGTCACTGCTAGGTGCTGGACTAGGGCCCATTCTAAATCCCAGAAACTGCAAGTGCATTTTTCTGACAGCGGACGCCCAATAACGCACATAAACGTCTAAGTTCCACGAGCATCAATGTAGGTAAAGTCTATGTTAAGCCTCAGAAGAACTTGTTTGTTCCTTCACCATGGTTTTCATGAGTTCTTCTGGATAAAGAATGAATTGATTTTTCTTATGGCGTTCAATCATCAGGTTTCCTTCGTAGTTCTTCCTGTTACAAGCTTGTGACGCAGCTCCTAACAAGTGGCTGAATGCAATCTGACATTAGAAATCCCGAGTCGCAATCCGTTTCACTTCACACCATCTATACCATGTGCAAATTTCGCTAGAGCTTTGAAACAAATTATGCACGTTAAAGGGTCATGGCAATCGACATCCGCCTCTTCCCTCGTTCCTGCACAGCAAGTGAAGAAGAAGTCCTCGATAGCGTTTCCCCCCTTATTCCCCTTCTGAAGACTGAGCCAATGTTGAGAGACCCCCCCCCCCCCCCCCCGAGAGCATGGGTCAGATCCACCTCCAAATTGATTGATGATGGCAATCACCAACACATCAGAACTCTTTTCCCCAAAGAAGTGCCATAATTGCCATAGATATTAGCGTATCTCCGCCTTCGAAAATGGAAAGAAATCTACGCAACCTGATCCTTCGTCCTTTGTGAGCATAACCCCCTTCTCTCGCGGCGTCTGCAAGAAAGGCCACAACAGTTATTGATTAACTTATTGAGCCAGACTCATTAGAAAAGACTTCTTCCTCCTCCTTTAGTTTCATTATCAACATCTCAATCTCTCCCCCTTTGATATCTGTGTTGCAGACTTGATATCTCTGGCCCGTTCACCTTTGCTCGGGAATGTATTCGTTCATTTAGAGGTGTGTGTCTCCCTCCCCATAGCAGCACCACAACTGCCTCGTCTCCTCAAGGCGACCTCGAAATCAGGAAAAGACTGAGAGAGAGCACTCTCCTCCGAATGCCCTCCTGCCCGCACCACCAGAAAAAACTTTCAACAAAAAACCAGAGAGAAGCAGCTCCCGAGTGAATAGCCCCCCCCCTTATCTTCCAAAAAAAAAAATCTCTAGCCAATCGACTCCCTCCTTTTTGATAAGATGAAGTGGGGAGAGTTAGAGTGTTTTAAAAAAACTTCCCCTCTTGAAATTGCATGAAAATTAGCCGTGGTCCATCAATGCCTATGGACTCATCAACAAACTTTGCCACAAGCTCCCAACAGATCGAACGGGTCAATTTCTCCATTTCTTTCTAGATTTCTACGTCCTCATCATCTGTCCAATACACCGGTGTAGCAGACCACACCAAATATCCCCCAGGCCTCATGTCTGTAGGAGGGCTCTACACACTCCAAATACTTCTCCTCCATCATCAAATCCACTCTTCAAGTACCTGAAATCAAGCGTATTTTCCTACCAAATAGAGCCACATTAGTGCATAAAAATCAACCATTTTCGGAGCTAACATACTCCCCTCTTCTTAATTGCGAAGTCGTCCTCAACGAGCGATATGCTACCTGCACTCCAGTTCCAACATGTGATCATCACTCAATCAAATACAAATCTTTACCTTGCATGACCATACTCTTCTTCCTCAATGTAGCACCTGAAATCATACTCGTACAATCATCGGTTAGTACCAAAATCCAATCATTCCACTTACCATCTTTGTCCATCCTCTCGCATCTTCATTGCTATGTCCACCTGTCTGCAAACTTCATTAAAACATTAGAACCTTTCTTCATCAAATCACAATATGTACAACCAAAATGAAAAGACAATTATATCCTTCATCCACATCACACATATATACCCAGCACACACATCATGATCCGTGTCGCACATGCATTCTCGTCACACACAACATACATACATGCAAACAGAAGACATGTCCACATTTGCTCTCGTCACTCTTCTCGACTACTCATTCAACACGTCACGAATCTTTGTCCCACATGCATACTCAACACACTTTCCACACACACCATACATAATCAAAACCATTCCCCACTTTTATTTTTTATACTCTTCTTGGCCATACGATCGCTTTCCTGATTTCTTTTTCTCGTTTCTAGCTGAGTTCTCTCGCCGATTTTTCATTCCCTTTCTACCTAGGGTTTCCACTACCCGCTTGCCTTCCTGTCTATCTCTCTGTTTTTCTTGCTCGTCGACTAGATCAGATCCTAGGTCAACACCACACCACTCCTAAATTGATGGACACACGACAAAGACCACTCAAGCCTAACACGAGCTCACTCTAACAAGATCACTCATCGTCGACGCGATTCCGAACTTCACAAGTCATTGCACCACCTAAGAGCCAAATTGAACACTTCCGGAAGGTTTGCAGACAAACAGTGCAACTAGCACGATTGGATTCCTCAAGTCCAAGCTTTCCATAGACACATCGCAACCAAAACCCTAGCCGAGCTTAAGCTTCAATTTGACATGTTTCATCGGGAGCCCACACATAACCCAAATCCCCACAACACAAACGCATATATTCCCATCCGAGCATCATGCTCTCTCTCCTCTCTTATGTCCCCCCTCGAGCGAGGAATTCTTCTCATTCATTTTTTCCATATTTTTTTTCTCTCTTTTTTCATCAATTTTTTTTCGTATTTACTCACACTTGCCGGCCTACGCCGAAGCTGGATGCGACTCGTGGACTCGACCACCCGATCAAGTTTGTTCCACCCATCTACCAACCCAACGCAGCGCGCAACACACAGACAACTAGCCCTATGCGAAACCGACGTCGGTTCGTGGCTTTGACCACCCGGCCAAAGTGGGTCCACCCACCTATCGGCCCACATAGGCACGTAGCCACACGCACACATACATAAACATATATATATATATATATATATATATATATATATATATATATATATATATATATATATATATATATATATATATATATATATATATATATATATTTATTATTATTTTTTTTTTTCATTCCCGCATCTCGAGAATTAGGAGACAAAAGAAAGGACCTTTTCCCAACCCAACCAATCACGACACACACACATATATCCCCTCGTGGACATCCCAATGAGACATATCTCCTCTCTGCTGCCACTCAAGCCAAAATCCAGCCACTAATGCCATGGTCAACTTTTTCTCTCGAGACCCGCACATACTAACCACCTCGTCGACCTGAAACCTCAAAAAGTGTCACTTTAGTCCTAAGTGTACAGCCAACTCGATCCATCCGTCCTCACATCTTTGACTCGCAATCCGCAAAGCAAACCCTAGTCAAACTCAAGCCGTCCTCACCGGCATCCATCATATCATCTTTTTCTTTTTCATCTCCATCCTCTGCCTCGCAGAGATTCCACATGATTCGACAGCTTGCTGATATTGTCCTCTAGCCAGGCGATACGGTCTGGAAGGCCACCATTCATTACTACACCTCTTAATGCCTCGAGCTTCAAAGCTAAATCCCTTATCCCTTCTTCTTTTCGCTCATCACTGCCTTGGAGTCGAAAAATCTCATCATCCACTTGATGGAACCGAACCCACATTTTCTTCTTCTCCTCTTCTAAATGGCTCATCTTTCTTTCTATTTCCAAAGGAGCCTCCTCGCTCCTCCCGACTTGGCCAGACAACTTTTCAACCTCTTCTCGAATCGACCTCTCCTCCCAGATTCTACTCATATTTTCTACTTCCAGATCATCCACTTTTTTCGACAACTCCTTCGCCTTTTCTAACTCCACGCCTATCGCCTCTAACTGGTCCAACATCACTTTTAGCTCTTCCTCTATTCTACCTACTTTCGGATCCTCTACTCGTTCTCGGGTCTCATCGTCTTTCTGATTCATCCACCTACCGAGCTTGCTACTCAGCTTTGCATTCTCTTTTTCTACCCGTCTCACTTTCTCATGGCTCTCTGCTTGGGCACTCTTCATTCTTTCTAACTCCAGGTGGAACTCGTCACATGCCTTACCCGCTTGATCACTGTATCGACGTATTATGCTTTGTACCTTCTCGATTTCATGCTCCATTCCTTCAACTCTCCTCATTAGGTCATCCTCGTCTCTTGAGAGCTCTTCTTCGATCGCAACTCCAAAGCAGTCGGCTACCATCAAGCCGGATCTCAAGTCCCAGACCACGTTTTCACTCTCGGGCTTCACAAGATCTTGCCTCCAGCTTTTGTTTACTCTTTTCCACTCCTTGTTTTCATTTTTCAACATTCGTACTTGCTTTTCCCAAGTTCCTAGGACCTCGGCCATTTTCACTTGATTTTCCTCTAATTTCTCTATTTTGATCCTCTCGTTATCTCGCTCCACCTGCAACCAATTGACTTGACATTCCAAGCACTTCACAAGTTCTACCAAGTCTCGATCATGAGATCCAGTGTCCTTGCTTTCACTTGCTCTCGCAGTTTCCGTCGATGAAGTAACTCCACCTTTGTCAACTTCCACATACAAAGAGGATAAGCACCTATCTGGTTCATTCGTTGTGACCTTTAGGTCAATCACCTCTTTTGAGCCACACACGTGCTCGCATAGTCTCTTTTTCCCGCAGTCCACACATGTGGGGACAAAATCCAACGGGGTACATACACGAGGGCAATATTTGGCTATATGCCCAATCTGCTCGCAACACCAGCATCTCACATAATTTGATATCGGGCCAAATCGCCACCCTCGGTTCACATGATGTCTCATGGTCGGACGAGAATCTATCCATCTCCTATTTTGTCCAAAATTCGGTTGCCTCATATTGGCATTCTCCAAACCACATGCTGGCTTTTGTTGGGCCATTTCTCTAATGAAGATCAGAGCAAATTTGGGATCGAATTGGCTGTGCCACACGATTGGGGCACCAAGCAAACTCGTAGCACTCTCTATGAGATGTGCTAAGCCAATTCCCGGCAAACGCACCAAAATGATTAGTCTTGAGCCAAGGGAAAATGATTTTACGAGACTTTATTTTGTTACTTATCCCTCGAAATTGGTCTACTTGGATTACCTGGAGCCCACAATTGTTTCCCAATGGATTTTTCTTATGTCTATGCACTAGCTCATATGCTTCCCGGCAGACGCACCAAAATGATAGGCTCTTTTGGTCCAAGGGAAAAGATTTCCACAAATGCTTATGGTGTGCTCAAATCACCTCAACCTAATTGATTTGCATTTCTTGAGCCCCTAATTTACCTTCAAACACACTTGTACGTACGCACTATTGCTCTCTCAAGTCCTCTTACTCTCACGCACTCACTCTTACTCCCACTCTTCCCTTTACCTCTTGCGCACTCATATACCCACCTACCTTTCACTCATGCACGCACTCAAACACACATGCTCATGTGATCAGTCACTCGCATTCAAGCAAACCAATCAGACCCTCACAATCAAGCACTCAAACAATCAAGCATTCTCACTTGCACTTACTCAGACTCACTTACTCAACTACACACTCACACACTTTAGCAAGCACACATTTCCTCCTCACGCTTTTCACACACCCCCACACATATGTAATCGCACACCTCCAATTGAACTGCCCTTTTCCACACTCTCACTTCCCTTCACTCCACTCTTTTGCTCACACACACAAAATAGGACAAGCACATGCACACTCAGCACACCCTCAGAGAGCAGCCAATCAGACGTTCACATTCAGTTAGGCACTCTTCATCACTCACATACTTCAACTCACTCACTCACTAACTCTCAACCATATAATCACACACTAGCTCACACTTAAACACACACTTTCTCACACATCCCTAGCCATGATCTTACTTTTTGGCGAAGTAAGATAATGAATGTATATATATGCAAAGAAACTTGCATGACAAAAGAAGTGAGCGACTTCACTGAATGAACAACTGATGAATCAATTAATCCAAAACAAAATCTAACAGTTTTGTCGATGTCATTTTGTAACGACTGTTTTCCGTTGGGCGAACCAGAGCACTAACTATGGAAGATCAATCAGTAATAGTGTTAGTTTAGAATGTCATTATTATCGCCCCCTGTTTATCATCAAGAAAAAAACAAAGTTTGTTTAACATCAGAATGGAGATGGTGGAAGAGCGTAGAGTCCCTTGTTTTCAGATGTACTCAGAGCATCAGAGTGATGATGGATGAGCGTCTGAGAACCAAAATCTATGACGGATAGCTGATAGCTTTTTCATACAAAAATCAGCTGCGGCATTTCTACAGTCAGAAGGGTAATAACATTGCCTGATCTAATCGTCATTCCAAGTGAAAGAGGTCAATAAAAAAAATTGCAGAATATACCTTTAATTTTGCCCAGCCTTTAGGTACTTTAGGTCATCCCCGAGTACTTCAGATAATCCACGAACAATCTTCAGAGTATTAACGCATCAGCAAGTCATCAGATATTGTCTTCCTTCAAACCCATAGTGACAGACAATTAAATAGCATTGAATCACGACGGAGGAGTCAGCAGTAATCGTCGGAACATTGACATATCTGAGAGATCGATGGTCTCCGACATAAATGTAGAGTGGCTTTTTTTTTTTCTTTTATGTAAAAGGAAGTTCGGCCTTAGCCTAATCTCCCGGACTTGTAGAGTGGCTCTTCACTTTTCCTCCAGATCAGATGTATAAAATCCCCTTCAACTTTGCTTTTCTCTCAGGCAAAAATGTTGATCTTTTCATGAATCTGCGTTTTTATTTTGCCTCAAGAAACCTGTACAGGCCCAGAGCAAAGAACGCTGACCTGTCATTTTTCTCTGGAGGAAACAACAAATACAATTCTTCTATGCAGTTCTATCGTACATGAAATGGTGTATAAAGCATCGTCAATAGCAGCTATGACTACAGTCGAGAATCTCCAAGAAGACCAAAGTTTGGAAGCTACTTCCAAAGTAGCAAAGCATCTGATCCCAATTGCAGGAAAGAACAGGAATTCCACAATATGCAAAGCTTATAACCATCCTCCAGATATGTCAAAAGAAAAGGGCTCCACCATAATGACAATGGGATGTGCATGAAGATCCTTGTCTTGGGGATGCATTCTCAGCCGCCAATGCCCTTGCATAACCAAATAAAATCCCCATGATCAACCAATATTCACATACGATCACTGCTAGGTGCTGGACTAGGGCCCATTCTAAATCCCAGAAACTGCAAGTGCATTTTTCTGACAGCGGACGCCCAATAACGCACATAAACGTCTAAGTTCCACGAGCATCAATGTAGGTAAAGTCTATGTTAAGCCTCAGAAGAACTTGTTTGTTCCTTCACCATGGTTTTCATGAGTTCTTCTGGATAAAGAATGAATTGATTTTTCTTATGGCGTTCAATCATCAGGTTTCCTTCGTAGTTCTTCCTGTTACAAGCTTGTGACGCAGCTCCTAACAAGCGGCTGAATGCAATCTGACATTAGAAATCCCGAGTCGCAATCTGTTTCACTTCACACCATCTATACCATGTGCAAATTTCGCTAGAGCTTTGAAACGAATTATGCACGTTAAAGGGTCATGGCAATCGACATCCGCCTCTTCCCTCGTTCCTGCACAGCAAGTGAAGAAGAAGTCCTCGATAGCGTTTCCCCCCTTATTCCCCTTCTGAAGACTGAGCCAATGTAGAGAGACCCCCCCCCCCCCCCCGAGAGCATGGGTCAGATCCACCTCCAAATTGATTGATGATGGCAATCACCAACACATCAGAACTCTTTTCCCCAAAGAAGTGCCATAATTGCCATAGATATTAGCGTATCTCCGCCTTCGAAAATGGAAAGAAATCTACGCAACCTGATCCTTCGTCCTTTGTGAGCATAACCCTCTTCTCTCGCGGCATCTGCAAGAAAGGCCACAGCAGTTATTGATTAACTTATTGAGCCAGACTCATTGAGCCAGACCTCGAAATCAGGAAAAGACTGAGAGAGAGCACTCTCCTCCGAATGCCCTCCTGCCCGCACCACCAGAAAAAACTTTCAACAAAAAACCAGAGAGAAGCAGCTCCCGAGTGAATAGCCCCCCCCTTATCTTCCAAAAAAAAAAATCTCTAGCCAATCGACTCCCTCCTTTTTGATAAGATGAAGTGGGGAGAGTTAGAGTGTTTTAAAAAAACTTCCCCTCTTGAAATTGCATGAAAATTAGCCGTGGTCCATCAATGCCTATGGACTCATCAACAAACTTTGCCACAAGCTTCCAACAGATCAAACGGGTCAATTTCTCCATTTCTTTCTAGATTTCTACGTCCTCATCATCTGTCCAATACACCGGTGTAGCAGACCACACCAAATATCCCCCAGGCCTCATGTCTGTAGGAGGGCTCTACACACTCCAAATACTTCTCCTCCATCATCAAATCCACTCTTCAAGTACCTGAAATCAAGCGTATTTTCCTGCCAAATAGAACCGCATTAGTGCATAAAAATCAACCATTTTCGGAGCTATTAATCATCAATAGAAGCTTGGTGATTCGACACACCAATGTTTGATACCACAATAGTGTTTAGTGGTTGGATGATGGTTTTTCTTCACTCCAAGAATCTTTTCAAGAATTCAATTTCACTCTCTTAAAGGTAGTTAGAATTCTTGAAACCCTTGGCTTGAACAAATCTATCAAGAGTTAGAGCTTTGAGTCTCATAGAGTATGACTCAAAACAGTTTGAGGGTATGAATAGATTGAATCAATTACATATAGTTTTGCTTCTTCCTTTTCACTTCTCATTCCTTTGGATTGGACTCCAACATAGTATCTGAGTCATTTTTGCAAAGGTCAGGTTAGCTGATTAGAATTGTAACCTAATCAAACATCATAGATAGATGTTCTATGCAAACCTATTCAATTTTAGAAGAAGTTTTTTGGATATTGGGCATAAGATGAATCATTCATTTGAGTTTGATTCTAAGTTGGACAAGATTCAAGTAGGACTTGTTTTGTTCTAGTTGAAGTAAAGGTTGGCCAAAGGTGTAAGGAATGCTTTCTCCTACATTCTAGCTAGGAATTTAAAGCCCAATTGGTGTATTCCTCCAATCAAATAGAAGGTGTTTGGGGATTCTTGGACAAGAAGGGATTTGAGTGTTTGTAGGAGAAGAGGGAAAGACAAGAAGAAAGATACACACTCGAAGCCTCTGTAGATTGATTATAAGAAGACAAATACAATGGTGATGCACAATACAATCCAATGCTTCTGTGCAAAATCCCACAGAGTGTTCAATCACAAAATACCAATTACCCAAGGGTCTTGTTGCTGTCGGCCTTCTCTGCACCAGACCTCCACCTTCTCCAAGCCTGCACTTGTGCACACCTTGCACCAAGCTTCCAATAAGGGGGAGGGTTGGACACCTTCTGTCGGCATGCACAAAGCTTCAATGGGACCTTGGGATCCTTGGGGTGAAGAGCTTAGCCCTTCTCTGCACACTTCCTTAGTCACTCTTCATGCACACCTTGCACTTCACTTCTCTGGGTCGCACACAACGTGTCTCTTGCACTTCTCTCTCTTGCGTAGCTTAGACTATGCTCACCTTGCTTAGTTCTCCAAAAATAGTCTTTGCCTTAATTTGAGTGTCGATTCACATACGCTCCTAACTGCAAGATTATCTTGGTGCTCACTTTGATGTCCCAAGATTGTCTTCAAGAATGGGCAGCCAACGAATCCCTGTTTTGTCTTGTAGTGACTTTAGACTAAAACAAAAATTTTAATTGGGGGACCATACTTTCACTTTTGCGTACATTGCCGCATCACATACCTTCACATTTTGCCTTTTAATTCTTCACTTGTGCACCTAAGAGAGGGTTCACCAGAACCTTCCAAAACACTTTAAAAACACTTTGAACCTTAGAGAAATTACAGAAATACCTCTGCAACCTGCAATCAACTTTTTGCAATTTTACCCTTTGTGAACAATTAATTGTGCACTACCTATGCACCTTGACCCTCCAACTTTGAACATTTTGACTTCAACCATGTTGACTTTGATCTTGAACATGTTGACTTTGATTGCTTGGACTTTGACCTTTTGAATTCGATTGTAGTTGACTTTGACTATGGTTGACTTTGACCAATATGACTTTTATGAGCTCAATAGTTGCCCACCACCTAATGTGCTCTCCGTCCTGGAGAGCTATAGCCAAAACTTGGAGCAGAGATGACACCACGATTCCTGTGTTGCAAAATCTTCAAAAGGACACCTGAGCAGCTATCAAGTCCACCAGAAGCAGGAGAGAACAAACTCTAGAGAAGAACCCAAAAGTGGAATTTTTTGCATGGAAAAGCAAAGGAGGACAATGGGAGGGTAGAAAGGAGGGGGAAGGGAGGGCGAAGGGGGCTGAGATGGATAGGGTAGGCAGGGATGAGGATGGGGCTGGGCAGAAGGGTAGAGGGAGGGTGAGGGAGTAGGATTATGGGGTCTGGAGAGAGCCGAAATGATCAAACAATAGAGCTATAGAGGGTGCATATGGGAAATTGTGAAACATAAGTTAAAACAAAGTGAGAATAGACCATGTGGACCATGTGGCTAAATAAAAACATGTGATAAATATGCTCTAAACATGTGGCTTTTGACCAAAAGTCAGAGCAAAGGTGGGATTTTGAAAAAAATTAATGCAAAAAATGAGTCTAGAGGTGTCAAAATACATGAAAATGACTCCAAGTTTGAAAAAAATTGCCATCCGATGCTCAATCTAGAACCAAAAGCTTTGGACCATGAAAAAATATATATATATATTTTTAAGTATTTATAAAATAAAAAATAAAAATTTTCCTTTCCTTTTTTTTTTTGAACGTAAATAAATGAAAATAAATAAAAGAAACAAAATTATATATATATATATATATATATATATATATATATATATATATATATATATATATATATATATAAAGCATGGGGGTGGGGGGGGGGGGGAGGAAAGAGAGAGAGAGAGAGAGAGAGAGAGAGAGAGAGAGAGAGAGAGAGAGAGAGGGAGAGAGAGAGAGAGAGAGAGAGAGAGAGAGAGAGAGAGAGTTTTTTTGAAAAATAAATTTAGCCTATAGGGGCTTTTTTTTTAATACCCTGAATATAAAAAGAAAATGCTTAGAAAATCCAAAAACTTTCAAAAAAAAAAAGCAAAAAATTCAAGAAAAATTCCCCAAAAAATATCCCAGTATTTTTAAGCAATTTTTTCATTCAAAACCACGTAGAGCTTCCTTTATATGTCCATTTAATTAAGAAAAAGGCATTGAAAAGGATGAAAAAGTGTTAGAAAAAAATATAAAAATGCTTGAAAAATTCCCAAAAAATTCCAAAAATTGTATGTATGCCAAGGAGTATGAAAGGGTTGCTAAATTTGCTAAAAACTCAAAGAAAAATTATGAAAAAAAACTACTAAAACTTGAGCAAAATGAAATGAGAGGGTTATGTACAACCTGGACAATTTTTGCAAGTTTGTCGTGATCCATGAATCTTCATTTGTGCTGATGATAGGCCTAGAGCCATGATATGATGACTACGAGAAACTCCTCCATAATCTTCAATTGTACTGCACTTCATTTGTTTTGTCTTCTTGTTCGGCACACTGACCCTCTGATAGGGGTACCCTAAATCCTTCAGTAAAATATTATCGCCTCCATACTGCATCTTTGTATCTTTGTTTCAGCTACATTACGACTTAATCTGCAAAATTCCATTTTTACTATTCTAGCTTCTTCATCCAATGGAACCCTCTATTTCCAAAGACTTGCAGGTACTCCTTCCACATCCTTGTAAAGCCCTGCACTTACTATCATAAAAATTGACATAACAGGTGATATCCATAACAGTATCCATAACAAACTAGCCCTTGATATAGGATTTGAAGTAGCTTCATTACTGTTGCACTTTAAGGGCTTTTCTTTTCTTCTCTCTTCTATGGCCTTTGATTGAGACTGTCTCATTCGAGTCAGTAACTTGAATGATGTCCTCTTTTTCTTCATATGCTTCCTCTCTACTTGAGTTTGGAAAAATTCCATAGTAGGAAGATGGGTCTTCTGCATGGAGCCAAGCCAACATGTTTTCATCTTCATATAAATTTGATCCTTCAAATATATCTGCTTCTGCAACAATTCTTCTTCCATACAAATACCAATTGTCTGCATCATGCTGGTCCTTCTTCTAAAATTATATGCTGCAACTCTTTTCCCTCTTGCTTTACTCACATTGTGTCCTTGCCCCAGTCATGCAGCACATTGGCACGCCTTAACCAAGGTCTCCCAATTAATAGGGGGAAACTTCCTTCTACATGTGACAGCCCTAAAACAACAAAATCCAAGTTAAAGATGGTACCTTTTATCTTGATTGGGACTCTAGGGACCACTCCCATAGGCTTTACTATGCTTTGGTCTACCAGTGTTACAATGAAGTTGGCAGGTCTTGAAGAGTGTAGTCCAATCTTTTTCATGGTATGTTCAGGCATCAAGTTAATGCCAGAACCACAATCTACAATAACTCCTTGAAACTCATGACCTTTGATAGAGACGATTAGCCGAGGGCTCTTATAATCTGTGAGGGGTTCTTCCCCTACAATTTTATCTTTATGCATAACAGCAGCCTTTGCCACTAAACTTGTTGTGGACACCTCATCAATTATCTGCAAGAGTTATGACCTGAATTTTCCATCCATCTTTATTAAATAAAAAATACTGACCTCCTTTTTCATGGACTTGAGTAGTTTGGAAGCTTCTGATTCCTTAAGAGCATGGGCTCCAATTGACTTATCAAACTCCTGATGAGCCCTGTTGAATGCATGTCCAATGGCATCACTGGTACTTATGAGATTTTCTTTTTGCCTTGTATCTGCACATGTGGTGGCTTTGCCTTCAGATGTATGTTTGTCTTTATTCAATCCATTAATCCCTGATTCTTGACCCATTTCTACTTGAGCCTTCCCCTTGCTTCTTGTCTACATTGTAAAAGATTCAATTTCTTCTAACTGCACCACCCTAGTAGATGGTGATGGCACATTGACTTGATCTACCATTTCTTCTTTGTGCACAACAATCATTTGAATGTGGGGCCCCGATGAGGATGCTTGGTTCTTAGGACAACAATTAGTATAGTGGTCTCTAGCCTCTGGGCAATTCCTGCAAGAAGGGGCATTTTCTGGGAGAGTGCACCTACTTTGGTAATGCCCACATTCTCCACATCTGAAACAAATATTTGGCCTCCTTGGCCCATTTCCAAAGTTATCCTTATGTCTAGAGTTGTAATTGTTACCTTGATTAGGTGCAACCACCATCACATTTGCTGGTGGTAGGGCTGCTCCTTGTGTCCAATATGTTGTTGCAGGCATTCTTCTTGATTGACATTCATGGGCCTCATGATCAGCTTTCCTACATAGCTGGCAAGTTACACTTAACAGAGGATATTCACTTAATTTATGACCTTGCTTGCTGCACATGGTACACCATAGCCCAATTTTGATGCCACCCCCTTTGAGTTCTTGCAACTCCTGTCGCAGCTGAGCTAGTTCTTCTGCTTAGGCTTCCTCCTCCTTTTGTAGCTTCAGTGCCTCAATCTCCCTCCTCAGTTGACTAACATCATTCTCCTCCTCTTTGTGGGGCTTATTCCTTTTTAAGCCCTCCAACTCTTTCCTTAGCTAGATTACTAGATCCTCCATTTCTGTAGAATAGGGTAGTTGATAAGAAATTGCTCCATATTGTTGCCTTATTTGCTTCAGTCATGTAGTTGTGTTGATGAACTCCTCTATGGAGGCTGTTGGCAACATTACTTCCTTTATTTTACATTGTGTGGTTACTGGAAGTGGCTTAGCTAACCATTTCTTAATGAAAAAATCATGTGGAGGATATGGCAACTTAGCCATTAGTGCCTTGGCCCTAGTTACAAACTCTGGAAACTTTTCACCTGGACCCAGTCTCAAGTTTTCTAATTCCTCTATGATGATCTCTATAGTATTTCCATGCTAGAATTGGTTTTTGAATGCATCTTTCATTAAGTCCCAAGTGGTGAAGTGGTTCTTAGCAAACTCACTGAACCATTTATTTGCTAACCCTTCTAATGTGGCAGGAAAGAGTATCAAAAAGGCATCCTCTCTTCCCATCAAGCCTCTTGTTTTACATAGTGCTAAAAACCTCCTAATATGCTCGTCTCGATCTTCCTGAGCTAAGCCTTTGAAAGAAGGAAATTTTATATTTAATCTTGATAGTAGGTTTTCCAAATCTACTTGACCTTCCATGCTCTTTACTGATGAGGTTGATGACAATGGACTGGAGGATCTTCTAATAGCCTTACTTCTTGTAGCTTTGCAAGTGACCCTCAATGTTTGAGACCGGGTTGCAGTCATGAGTTGTTCATAGTCCTCTTAGACTAAGAGAATTAATCCTCTTGATCCAATGAAGTAGCACTGTAGCACTGTCAGCACTTGACCTCTTCTACACTTTGTTGTCTTCTCCTATGCTCAAATCTCCTTGGATTCCCACCATGTGTGCCAAATTTTGTTGCGGGATTCTTGGACAAGAAGGGATTTGAGTGTTTGTAGGAGAAGAGGGAAAGACAAGAAGAAAGATACACACTGGAAGCCTCTATCAATTGATTATAATAAGACAAATACAATGGTGATGCACAAACAGTCCAATGCTTCTGTGCAAAATCCCACAGAGTGCTCAATCACAAAATACCAATTACCCAAGGGTCTTGTTGTTGTCGGCCTTCTTTGCACCAGATCTCCACCTTCTCCAAGCCTGCACTTGTGCACACCTTGCACCAAGCTTCCAATAAGGGGGAGGGTTGGACACCTTCTGTCGGCACGCGCACAGCTTCAATGGGACCTTGGGATCCTTGGGGTGACTAGCTTAGCCCTTCTCTGCACACTTCCTTAGTCACTCTTCATGCACACCTTGCACTTCACTTCTCTGCATCGCACACTGTGTGTCTCTTGCACTTCTCTCTCTTGGCTAGCTTAGACTATGCTCACCTCGCTTAGTTCTCCAAGGATAGTCCTTGCCTTGATTTGAGTGTCGATTCACGTACACTTCTAACTGCAAGAGTATCTTGGTGCTCACTTTGATGTCCCAAGAATGTCTCCAAAAGTGGGCAGCCAACGAATCCCTGTACCATACTTTCACTTTTGAGTACGCTGCCGCTTCACATACCTTCACATTTTGCCTTTTAATTCTTCACTTGTGCACCTCTGAGAGGGTTCACCTGAACCTTCCAAAACACTTTAGAAACACTTTGCACCTTAGAGAAATAACAGAAATACCTCTACAACCTGCAGCCAACTTTCTGCAATTTTACCCTTTGTGAACAAGCACCTTGACCCTCCAACTTTGAATACTTTGACTTCACCCATGTTGACTTTGACCTTTTGACTTTGATTGTAGTTGACTTTGACTATGATTGACTTTGACCAATATGAATTTTATGGGCTCAACAAAAGGTCAGTGAATGTTAAAACTCGAACTAGGTAAAAACATCATAATAGATGTTTCGTCAACTTGGTTTACATTTAGTTATTGAACCTGCTTTTTTTCAATGGGGGGTGTCACTATGCCTCCCCCGTTTCCAGTAGTGATATAAGCTGCTCTCAATTGGACTATTCTCAAAATCATGTGCAATGAGGTACGCATGTATCTTTTCATACCAAGCACGTGGTGCTCGCCTATAATTCCTTTTCAACATCCACACCTTGTTTTCATGCCCTTTCTGCACAAAATCATGGGGCTAAAAAACATACACTTTTCCATGCAAGTCACCATTAAAAAATGTAGTTTTAATGTACAACTAATGTACGTTCCAATCATGATGAGCTACAAGTACATAGATGCTACAAACAATAGTCGTTCGACATGTAGGAGAAAAGATCTCATCAAAATCAATGCCTCTTTTTTGAGCATAACTCTTTGCAACAAGCCTAGCCTTATACCTCTCAACTGCTCCATCTAGTTTACGCTTCACCTTGTATACCCACTTAGTATCAATGGCCTTCTTGCCAAGAGGCAAGTCACATAAAGGCAAGGTACCATTTTTCATAATAGCATCATATTTTGATTGCATAATAGCCATCCAATTTTTTGAATTTTTTGCTTCATATGAGGAAATAGGATTATTCTTATCACAAATACTAGAGGCTACCATAGCATAGCAATCTGATGCAAAAGAAGAACTATGAGAGCTTGAATGAGTACAATATGAAAAAGCTGCATCTAATTTGCTATCTCGCAAAGTGTACACCAGCCATTTAGGCATAGTCTTTGCCTCCTCTATATCAGTTCTCTCATCAACAAGTGCATCATGTAAATCTTCATAAAAAATGTAATGATCTACATCATCATGTGAAACCTGTAAAGGCTGAGAAATTGCCTCGTTTGGACTCGCACTAGACAATCCACCTATGAAAAGAGGTAGCAAAGTGTCATACACATCTTTGGAGCTAATTGATGTCCACTTAGTACATGAAAGTAATGGATGAATTGCATCTTCCACAAAAAAAAAACATCATGGCTAACCAAAATGTGTTTAATTTGTGGATGATATAGAGGATGGCCTTTGCTTTTAGAACTGTACCCAACAAAAATACATTTCACTGCTTTATCATCCAATTTCTTGCATTTTTGTTTAGACGCTAATGCATATGCTAGACAACCAAAGACATGCAAGTGAACAACAGATGGCTTGCGACCATGCCAGGCCTCATATGGAGTGATAGACTGCAATGCTTTAGAGGGACATCTGTTAAGTACATATGCTTCACACATAACAACCTCAAGCCAAGAACCATGTGGTAAAGCTTGACTCTTGACCATACACCTCACCATCTCCATGAGTAACATGTTCTTCCTTATTGAGGTGTATATGACATTGTACACTTATGTTTTATCCCATGCTTGGCCAGAAATGCATTAAAGACAAAAGACATATATTCCCCTCTCGATCAGAATGGAGGGTGCCCATTTTACATGCTGACAATTTTTTTGCCAAAATCAAAAAATATTTGAAGCACATTAACACTTTGGACTTTGCTTTCAATGGATATACCCATGCATGCCTAGAAAAATCATCAATGAAAGTCATGAAGTAAAGTTAGTTCCCAAAAGAAGGTGTTTGCATAGGACCATAAACATCACTCTGACCAAGCTGCAATTTTTGAGTAGCTCGTACTGAACCATCTTTTGGGAAGGAGGAGCGCTACATTTTGCCCAAAATATAGCCTTCATAGACATGTTTACTAGGTGCCTCAAGCTTGGGTAGAGAGGACTGTTGATATATTTAGGTAGTGATGTGTGTGAACACACTAGGACCATGAGGGCACTTTTTTCCCTCTTTAAGAAGTCCCCCACCCCCTTGTATATACGCCTATTACCCTAATGGGCTACTAAGATTAATACATTCTCTTGGTAATACATTCGATATTGTGTGTTGTGCACCAAGCTTCTTCTTCTTCATTGTGCTATTCGTGTGCTTCCACATACCTTGAACTCCAATAATTGGTATCAAAGGAGGTCGTCGCTTCATCTAGGGTGTCGTCAACACCCCTTTAGTCACAGTCTCATAATCATACGAAAATTCATGAGCAATTATGGTGATTAGGAGATCAAAATAGCTTCGCTATGTCGTGTGGAAATCGCAATCTGATCTTGTTTCGACCTTCAAATGCACTATCGTAGTGCTTGTGTAGGAAATTTCATCTTTTTGTGCCAAAGATATACAAGTTTCGATTCGCCAATATAAGTGTATCAAAGTCTACTACAGGTTTGACAGAACTCGATTGAGTAGTTTTGTTCAACTTTTTGGGATACATTCATTTTTTTGCATTAGGGTATTTTAGTCAATGGCCATGGCTGAAAGCAATGATGTGTTCTGTATGTTTGATGTTGAGGATAAGTTGAACATTACCAATTACCCATTATGGGCTTATATGATGCATTGTGTATTAGTTGCAAAAGGAATGTGGAATATAGTGCAAGGTGTTGAACGAAGTCCTATTACACCTACAAACATAGTTGCTGAAGGTGATGCAGATGGCATTGAAGATGGTGATATTCTTCAGATTCCTGTTCGTGTTGCGGTTTTTGCTGCACCTACTAAAAACAACTTTGTTGGGATGGCAGAGATGCTCAAGCACATGCCTTGATAGCCTTGTCTATCAAACATGCCATTATTCCCCACATTCACTCTTGCAAAACAACAAAGAATGCTTGGATACATTTACCACTTTGTACTAGGCAAGGAATGAGGCTTGTGTTGGTTACCTTGAAAAACAGTTGGAGAGTGAGCACATGAATGAAGGAGATTCCATGGACAACTTTCAGACAAAGATCAAATATTTGAAGGAAGAAACTGTTTTGCAAATACTGTAAAGGAAATGATCATGTCATAACGATTTGTCCAAAACTAGCTGCTAAAGAGGCAAGGAAGAAAGAGGTTGGAATGGTTGTTGCAAAGGCCTCCAAACCCAAAACAGAGTATGCTAATCTTATGCAAAATGAAGAATGGACATTTACCACTGTTTGTAGTTATGACCCATCTTCTCATGAATAGTATATGTCTGTAATAGACTCAGATGTTTGGTACTTTGATAGTGGGGCAACCAAACATATTACCTTGCAGCATAGGTTCTTCACTTCACTCAAGCCTGCCCCTACAACGAATATTGTCACATGCACCACAACTCCTCTTATCCTATCATGGGAGTTGGTAAGATCATTCTAACTACTGCTGATGGTAGTTCTTTTACATTGTTGGATGGTTTATTTATTCCAGGGATTAAGAAGAATCTGTTATCAATTTTAGCTTTAGGCAAGATTGGATTGGTTGTGAAATTTATTGATGATAGATGTACAGTTCATGATATGTCAAATGGCGATGTTTATTGCATCTAGCATTTTATGTCGTGGGTTGTATAAGCTCATAGACTATGAAAAATCTATGAAAGATTCAACATGTGTAGTACATGATTCTCAGGCTTTTCAGATGCAAAGCTTTGGCATGCATGCTTTGGTCATCTGAATTTCACTAGTTTGCTATGCCCGTAGAAATCTAAAATGGTGTCCTCTGAAATGCAAGGCTTTACCCAAACTTGAGGCACCCGATAAACATGACTGTTAAGGCTGTATTTTGGGCAAAATGCACCGTTCCTCATTTCCAAAAGATGGTTCAGTTCAAGATACTCAGAAATTGCAACTTGTTCATAGTGATGCCAGTGGTCCTGTACAGACAACCTCTTTTGGAAACTATCTTTACTTCGTGACTTTCATTGATGATTTTTCCAGGCATGCATGGGTATATCCATGAAAGCAAAGTTCGAAGTTTTTATGTGCTTCAAACAGTTTTTGGACTTGAGTGAAAATCTATCAACGTGTAAAATGGGCACTCTCTATTCTGATCGGGGGGGAGGGTTATATATCTTCTGATTTTAATGCATTTTTGTATGAATGTGGGATAAAACATCAGTGTATAGTGTCATATACACCTCAGCATAATGGAGTTACTGAACAAAAGAATAGTTTACTCATGGAGATGGAAAGGTCTATGTCAAGAGTTAGGCTTTACCACATAGTTTCTAGCTTGAGGCTATTATATGTGCATCATATGTACTTAACAAGTGTCCCATTAAAGCATTGTGGTCTATCACTCCATATGAGGCTTGGCATGGTTGCAAGCCATCTATTGATCACCTACATGTTTTTGGTTTTCTAGCATATGCATTAGTGCTTGAAAAACAACCCAACAAATTGGATGATAAAGCAGTGAAATGTTATTTTGTTGGGTACAATTCTAAAAGCAAAGGCTATCATCTATATCATCCACATACTAAACATATTTTGGTTAGCCGTGATGTTGTTTTTCTGTAAGATGCTATTCAACCATTACTTTCATGTACTAAGGAGACATCAGTTAGCTCCAAAGACATGTATGAAACTTTGCTGCCTCTTTTTATAGGTGGATAGTCTAGTGCTGCTCCTAATGAGGCAACTTCTCATCCTTTACAAGTTTCATGTGATGATGCAGACCATTCCATTTTGTATGCATATTTACATGATGCACTTTTTGATGAGAGAACTGATATAAAGGGGGTAAAAACTATGCCTAAATGGTTGGTGCAAACTTTGCGAGATAGCAAATTAGATGCACCTCTATCATATCGTACTCGTTCAGGCTCTCATAGTGCTTCTCTTGCATTAGATTGCTATGATATGGCTGCCTCTAGTCTCTGTGATGAGAATGAGCCTGTTTTGTTTGATGAAGCACAAAATTTTGAAAATTGGATGGTTGCTATGCAATCAGAATATCATGCTATTATGAAAAATGGTACCTGGTCTTTATGTGACTTGCCTCCTAGCAAGAAGGCCTTTGGCACTAAGTGGGTATACAAGTTGAAGTGTAAGTCTGATGGAACAGTTGTTAAGTATAAGGCTAGGTTTGTTGCAAAGGGTTATGCTCACGAAAGAGGCATTGATTTTGATGAGACCTTTGCTCCTACATGCTAAATGACTAGTGTTCATAGCATCTCTGCACTTGTAGCTCATCATGGTTGGAATGTACATCAATTGGACATTAAAAATGCATTTCTGAATGGTGACTTGCATGAAGAAGTGTATGTTTTTTAGCCCCATGGCTTTGTGTAGAAAGGGCATGAAAACCAAGTGTGTAGGTTGAAAAAGGTATGATATGGTTTGAAGCAAGCACCACGTGCTTGGTATGAAAAGATACATGCCTACCTGATTCCACATGGTTTTGAGAACAACCCAATTGAGAGAACCTTATATGTTAAGCATGCAAATGATGTGCTTCTGATCATTGTTATGTATGTTGATGACATGTTGCTCATTGGTCCTCATGAGAAGCATATTGCTTATTTTAAGGTTGATTTGCATGCATCATTTGAGATGTCAGATTTGGGGCATTTGCATCATTATTTGGACATTGAGTTTATGGAAGTTGATCGCAAAGTAGCTTTGTGTCAAACAAAATATATTGACACATTATTGCAGTGTTTTGGCCTTGAAGACTATAAACACATTGCCACTCTTATGGAGACAGGTTTATTGTTGAGTCTTCATGATGGTGGAGATGCATTTGATGCTATTCTCTATCAGCACATTATTGGATGCTTGATTTAATTATGCATTACTAGGCCAGATATCTAGTTTGTTGTCTCAAAGATGAGCAGGTTTATGCATTGCCCAGGTGTCAAGCATTGGTAGGCAATTAAGCGCATCTTTTGCGACTTGAGAGGTATTCGGCTACTTGGATTGTTTTATCTCAAGGGGGGATCACTACCACTAGATTTACATGCTTTTTCTGACTTTGGCTAGGCTGGTTGCTATGGCACTCGTGTGTCCAATAGTGGATTTTGCTTCATGCTTGGTAGCTCATGTATATCTTGGTTGAGCAAGAAGCAACCTATTGAGGCCACTTCCAATTGTGAGGCTGAGTATACAGAAGCTTTCACATCAATTGTTGAGTGTGTGTGGGTCAGTCTTCTGCCACCACCATCTTCACTGACAGTCAGAGCACATTGGCAGTTGTGAGGAACCCCGTGTTTCATGCTCACACTAATCACATTGCGGTGCACTATCATTATGTCAGGGAAAGGTTCTCTACTAGAGAGATGAGTTTGGCATATGTGCCCACACAGGAGAACATTGTAGACCTTTTCACAAAGGCTCTACATAGGGAGAAGTTTGAAGCTTTCCACAAAGCTTTGGGCTTAGTTCCTTTTGTGGATTGATTCCACATAGCTTGGCACTTCCTTATACATGAGTGCTAGCTCCTTGTTCACCACATCACTTCCAGGGGGATTTGTTGATATATTTAGGTAGTGATGTGGAAGACACTAGGATTGTCGAGGCACTTTTTTCCCCAGCTTGTATATACGCTTATTACCTTAATGGGCTACTAATCTTAGTACATTCTCTTGGTAATACATTTAGTATTATGTATTGTGATCCAAGCTTCTTCTTCTTCCTTGTGTTGTTTACGTGCTTCCGCAGACCTCGAACTCCAACAAGGACATCAATTTAGATTTCTACAGGCATAGCAAACCGACAAAATTTAGATGACCAAAGCGTGCATGCCAAAGCTTTGCATCTGACATAGCTTGAGAATCTTGAATTGCACATGCTAAATTATTCACATATTTTGCATTATCTATGAGCTTATACAATCCACAACATAAAATGCCAGAAGCAATAATGACATCACCATTTGATAAATCATGAACTGTACATCTGTCATCAACAAATTTCACTAAGCTGATCTTGGCTAATGCTGAAACTGATAACAATTTTTTCTTGATCCCTGGCACAAAAAATAAAGCATCCGACAATGTAAAAGAACTACCATCAGTAATACTCAATGATCTTACCAACTCCCATGATAGGATAAGAGGATCTATTGGCACATGTGACAATATTCGCTATAGGGGTAGGCTCAAGTGAAGTGAAGAAACTGCACTATGAGGTAATATGTTTGGTTTCCCCACTATTAAAGTACCAAACCTTTGAGTCTATTGCAGACATACACTATTCATGAGAAGATGGGTCATAAATCCAAACAGTAGTAAACACCCATTCTTCATTGTGCACAAGATTTGGACACTCGGATTTGGGTATAGAGGCTTCTACAACAACGATTCCAACCTCTTTTTTCTTTGCCTCTATTGTAGCCAATTTTGGACAACTCTTTATGGCATGGTCATTTCCTTTATAGTATTTGCAAAATAATTTTTGTGTTTCTATTTTTTTCTTGTCTTTATCATCCTTCTTTGATTGTGCAAAATTAGCAGATTTTTGCTTACTAGTAGATGAGCTCCATTTACCTTTGCCTTTCTGACTAGCCATGAAAGTTTGATTTGCAACATGCATAATGGACCTGTTCTACATAGAAAGATTTTCTTGTAATAGAACATAGTCTAACTCCTCAAATGTTAAGGCATTTGGATTGCCTTTCATCATCAATCGAAGACTAGAAGCAAAATTCTAATATGAATCAGAAAGACCATTTAGAACAGTCTACACAAATGAACTATCAAGCAAGACTTCATCAGCAAAAGTCAATTGCTCCTTCAAATCTTTGATCTTTGTCAAAAAGCTATCCATGGAATCTCCTTCATTCATGTGCACACTCTCCAACTCTTTTTGAAGGTAAGCAACATGAGCCTCATTCCTTGCCTGGTATAAACTGGTAAGTGTATCCCAAGCATCCTTTGCTATTTTGCAGGAGTGAATATGAGGAATAATGGCATGGTTGATAGAGAAGGCTATCAATGCATGTGCCTTAGCATCTCTACCATCCCAACGAAGTTGCTTTGCAATAGGTGTAGCAGGACTACAACATAAACATGAACCTAAAGAATATCACCATCTTCAATGCCATCCACATCAGGTTCAAAAACTATATTTGCAAGTGTAGTAGGATGTTTTCAAGACCTTGCATAATATTCTGCAGTGCAACCGATACATGACACATCATATAAGCCCATAACGGGTAATTGGAACCACCGAACTTATCCTCAACAACCTACATATGGAATACACCACTGATTTCAACCATGGCCACTGACAAAAATACCATGATGGAGAAAAATGAATGTATCTCAAAAAGTTGAACAAAAGTACCCTGTCGAGTTATGCTAAACTTGTAGCAAAATTTGAGGTGCTTATACTGGCAAAACTGAAACCTGTATATATCTTTGGCACAAAAAGACAAAATTGCCTACATAGGCACTACAATAGTGCATTTGGCGGTCAAAATGAGCTCAGATGGGAACTTTGACACACACAGTGAAGCTATTTTGAGCTTCTAATCACCTTGATTATGCTCTCCGATTTTCATGTGATTTTGAGAATGTGACCAGAGGGGTGTCGACAACCTTAGATGAAGCGATGACCTGCTTTGATACCAATTGTTGGAGTTTGAGGTCTGCAGAAGCACACAAACAACAGAGGGAAGAAGAAGAATCTTGGAGCACAACACACAATACTAAATGTATTACCAAGAGAATGTACAAAGACAATTGAGCCATTAGGGTTATAGGCATATATATAAGCCAAAGAAAAAATCCTCCTTAAGAGGGAAAAAATGAATAATTAAAACCAAATGATTGGATGCAAATCTTAGCCACGATTGATGTATTGGGTCAATATAACAATACATTCCAATAGCTATGGACACCCCCATTGACATGGATGAAGACTTCTTAGAGCACTAGGCACTTCTATATTACAGATAGAAGTTCAAGGGGAAGATTGTCTTTTGTTCCAACTATAGGGACATGATCACATCCTACCACAAAAAGAAAACAAGAAAACTAATTCTAAGAAGAAAGTGAAAAAGCAACAAAAGGAAGAGGAGAAGGTGATGATGAAAAATTACAAGTATTAAAAAATCCTTAACATTTTAAGAAATACCAAGTTAAGGATATAAGTATTACAATAATGATGCCTAAACGAGAATCTACAAAAGGAGGAGTGTATGATAACAAAGAATAGACAAAGAAAGTAGTAATGATAGTTGAAAAGGAAGAAAAGTGATGCACATTCATAGGCAATGACATCAACACTAGTGAAAAAAGTGACTTGCTGGGAGGTGTAGCCATATGAGGTGTAAACTGAGGCTGTATACCTGAGTCCTCATGCTCCAAGATTGTACCATGATCTAAAAATCCATGTACAAATAGAGAATGCTTCGTGTCGTGTGATTGTTTGGTGGTGGAATGATCCACCTCTGAAGACGAAATGGAAGGATTTGGATCCCAACAAGAATCCAAAAAGAATGAACATAGATTATTCATCAAAAGTGCAATCTCTGGTAATTATAACTGAGTGACTCTTAGGATCATATAGTTTGTATGCCTCTTGATGGTCACTATACCTGATGAAAATGTATTGCTTAGGCCTATCATCTTCAGGGCCTTGCACATAGGCATCACTACCAAAGGCTCTGAAGTAGCTCACACTCATTTTCTTATGAAAGCAAGCCTCAAATGGCATTTGGTTCTTCAAAACATGTGAGAACCCTCTGTTAAGAATATGCATTGTTGTATGAATAGCTTCACCCCAAAACTTTTGTGGAAGTTGCTTCTGATGAAGCATAGTGCATATGTAAAATAGACAACATAATTTCACATGGGGATATAGGCACTTCAACACTAGCATAAGAAGATTATCACTCTCAAAATTTTGGTTATGAAATAATGCAGCTTCTTTCAAACATCAAAAGGACATGGTGTCAAGGAGTGGTGATGGTGGAGGAACATGACACATGGAAGAAGCAACAACTTCCCAAGCTGGGGAATTGCCATGAAATCTGACCAAAGTTCCCCACAAACCCTCCACCTATCATACTTCAAGTAGTACCAATGGGAACAATACTATATTTGCATGTTCATTGGATGAAAAAAAGAAAACATCCTATCAGGGAGGAAACACACGTCTTCATGTATAAATAAGAGATTCATAACAAAATTGTAAGATGCACTTCATGTTAGTAGATTTGGGGAGAAGCAGAGGAAATCTAACCTTATCAATACATGGACCCTATTGCGATGTGGCAACTACCTACATGTACCCATCATAAAGCTAGAATTTGGTAGGGTTGTGGAGATGATCACCTCATACAAGGCACAACAAGGAAGACCACAAAAACTAGGATTCATTGTGTCCAAGTTCCAATGGCAAAAGATAATAGTATATTTAACAATGGAAATCATCTACGAAGCACTCTATATCACCCAAGGACAAAAATATATCAATGAAATATGTATGCCTGCATCAAAGAAGTCAAAGAAATTTAAAAACTTTATTTCTTTGAATGTTTAGGAACTACAAATTGGCTTAATACTACTGCATGAATACTTTTGCTTCCCAAGCCAAGATCGTTAGACTATCCCACACAAACAAATATGGCATGGTTTGATATACGTTGTAAGATTTGAAAGAATAGTGGATGTATCATGTTGCACTCCTCAAAGAAGTAGAAGCCAACAATGCTAGGAACAATAAGAAAAATATGGTATTTGGAGCATCCACTTTAACAAGAATTATTGATACTACTCTATTGAGGGTATACAATTTCACAACTGCACTCAGTACAAGAGCATACAATAGCACAAGTTGACAAACACAATTGTGCTTCCATGCCATCTCAACAAGAGAAATGAAAGAGGATTGGATAAGGATAATTGATCTATTGGCATCTAATCTTTGAAGATAGATTGTGTCAAACCTATGTACTCCTTTCTAATTTTTGCATCACCTTTCAGGATATGCGTTCCAAAGGGGAACATTTCTTTCTTCCTACATTATTTCACCTTTGTTCATTTTCTACTTGTTGGTGACATCTTGGAGATCTTTTCAACCTTTCTTCATTTCCTTGAGTCACTAGTTTACATTCAAAGAGGTGAATTTTCCACTTAATGGATTGTGGATGGCTTCTACCTCATAATTTTTGGTAGATAGTTATTCTTTGTTCTTTTGATTCATTTCGCACTATTCACTTCTAACCATGTGTTTTGGGTGGCCTAATTATCATCTTTTTTTTTTATGATTTAGTGATCCTTATGTTGATTTATTGGTGCATTCAAATCAATTTACACCTATTTTCTTCCTAGGTTAATAGAATGAAGTTCTTCCCACATCACAAGTGCTTATTCTTGTATCTCCTTTGTTGGCATATCATGTACAAAATTTGGGGTTGCTTGAGGGGGTGAGAATGGATCCTCCAAAGATTAATCAAATTCAAGATGTCTCCATGTATGTATCCCTTCTTTGTGAAAGGTTGCATGTGATATTTCCAAATTGACATGCACTACATTTCTAAATCATATGTTGCTTTGTGATATTAGCTATTCCAAGTGCACCTTGATCTCTACTAATCTATTTCAGGTTCTCTCTCCAATGTAAGCCAAGCTCTTGTGCCAAACCTCGAGTTCATATAGATTTTGTGTGCCATAATTGAACAATGCTATGTTCCTTGTGTCTTGGATTTCAAAATGAATAGTCTAGTTGTCTTTTCACCTTTAGCTATGAATTTTCCCATGTAACCACATATACATGATATACACATCTATCTACAGAGAGCTCTTCTAGACCATCATGTGTCTCTATGCATCGATATTCTTATTTGCTCTTATGTCTACTTTTATTTGTGCTTCCTCACTCAATCACACACCCAACACCACGTTTTTTATCTAACCTCAAGAAATAGTATATGCAATATTGTTCTAGTCAAGAACCAACCGACTCTAACTACACAATCTGAAGCATCTCTCATTGACTACGAAGTCCCCTTAACTACTTTTTGGCATAACACCCAACCAATTAAGAAAGTACTTATTGATGAGGATTTTGGTGTTATATTGATACCTTTTCTACATGCAAGCAATATGGTTGGCATTAGGTGAAGCTTCCACTATTTCATTCATGTCATGGATTAGTCTTGAGTTCAATATAAATGCTTAACCAAAAACATACAAATTCATATTCTAGGAGTATTTTCCATACAACATTTGTGGTTCTTGATATTCCACATAATTTAGCATATTATACTTTCTTACTTGATCATCCTTGGTTGAGATATCTCCCCCTATTGAAAAAAAACTTGCATCCTCCTCGGTGCCACCTCTGGTGTTGTTTAGTTGCTTCCTCTTGAATCCTATCCTTCCTCTTCTATTCACTTATTCTCCCCATCCATTGTGGGTAGTTTTTATTTGGTTCATATTGATCTAGATGGGCCTCCATTATCCCCCAAAACTTCGACCCCAAAATTACCCTCCCTAGCTCGTGTATCCCCATCCCCACAAAATCTCCTATGCTCCTTCCCACTCTTTTTGGGATGATCATATTACTTGCCTAAAAGATCTATTGAGGGATTCATTCACCATGCCAATATTGCTAAAGTTGAGGATTGATGATGCTTTAACAATATTTCTGTATTAGCCTCAGAATGTGTAAGATCAAGAAGCTTAATTCTATAAATTGAACATATTGTTCCTCAATGGTCTTTTGCTTCTTTGTATGTGGATTATGTATTGTAAGAGGCTCAAAAGTCTCTAGGATCACCTCTTTCCTATTGATTTTCTTCCTTCTTTTGGTGAGTGCATGTAGGGTCCCTTGTGTTAAATTGGACATCTTAATCAAAAAAATCAAATTTTATGGTACAAATTTCAGACCTTACTACTGAATCCTTGAAGAGCTAACATGAGGCTCAAGTTCCTACTAAGATGGCTACATTCACTCAATAAGACTTCCATCATATTATTGCTCAATCTGAAGCTTTTCTCGAGGATGTGATAGACCATATGACAAACTTGTAGAAATAAAATATCATGTTGCACACTTAACTGTAAAATGTGGCTTCCAATGATGCCTATTTAATGAATGAAAACTAAGGAATTGTGTTCGTTGGCTAAGACTGAGATCATTGCTCGCTGGAAACAACACATCCAATAGTGGGAGAAAAAGTTACCCATGACTTTCTTGAGTCATCTTAATCTTCAAAACCCCTACTTTTTGAGGACTAGCATTGATCACCTTTTTGCATTCGAGTCCTTTGAGCATGCCAAGTCTTGGCCACTGAGTATTTATGTAAATTAAAGATATTTGTAAAGTTTCTCAGACTCTTGAGATATGAATGGATGTAATGTGAAATTTTGTCTGAATTGTCACTCATAAGAATCAAGTAGGTCCTTTTGTGGTTGCATGTGATAGATTGTTGTGGTAATGGATCTAGGTCGAGAGCTATGTAAGAGAACACATGATGGGGATCAATCTACATGTAAAGCAATGATATGAATCGAAGGATTGGTTAATGATATGAATCAAAGGATTGATTAATGATATGATGTATCATGATGATGTCTGCATGATGCATGAGAGAGATCTGTAAATAGTTGTGGTCTCTACATAATTCCATAAGTGCATTGTACTATTGTAGCTCGAGGAATATCAAAAGCTGCTATCTAAGGTAGTGCCTTGTTCCTGAACCCATCTTTGCTTCTTCTCATATTATGAGAGGAAGACACAACCCATCAACATCATTAGAAATTAGATTAATTTCTTCTTAACAATGAAGAAGGACGTGTAGGTAATTGTGTAACATGCCTATGAACCTATCCTTTTCCATTGGCATTTTTCAAAGAATGATAACCTTTCTTCAAATGGACTTCCTTATGAAAATTATAGGATTCAACATTCCCTCTTGTGAGAGTTACTTCTACTCTTGTCATATTGGCTTTTTTATCCTCTAATCTTGCTTTTTTCATAGCCTTTCAATGACCAAAATCATATACTCTATATGCATTCCCACTATGTGTTGTAGCCATAAAATTCTTGTTAAATTCTTCATTCATAAGAGCACCACATATGTCATTGTAAACAAGTTCCAACTGGTGCAATATTTCTTATGGGTATGCAAAATGTGCCCCCCTAAAGTTTTACAATTTACACATAAATAGAAGTTCTTTCATCTCATCATCCATAGAAAAGTGGATAAATGATCCCAAAAGTACAATGCAATATTTATGGCCGAACATTGTAGCAATGCCAAGTGCCAACTACAAAAATAGTAATCAACTCTTATATAGTCGAAGCATAAAACTTGGAGAACATTTGGAAGAATCTCCATTGTGATTGGAGTTATGATCAAGACCATAACCATAAAATTGATCAATATGCACCCTTGAACGCATAACCAATGATTACATCATTTCAAGGTGATCAATGAACTGCATGTATCCAACCACAAGCCAACTAATATGATTTGCACCTATCAATCCTTTATTATACATCTTCTATGGAAAGCGTAGGGTACGTTTCATGCTTGCAAAGAGACCCAAAAATTTGGATGCCTTTCAACTATGAAAACCTCACAACACTCCTCTTTAAATGTGATAGTCTTAATGCAAAATTGTCAATTTTTTGTATTAACACATGAATATACATATGAAAAATACTCAAAACCATACATATTGGATGTTTAATGTGTATGCAATCCAATGGTAGATATCAGGCTAAAAGACATACCAACATCCACTACTTCATAGAAAGAAACTAACTACCAATAACTCTAGTGAGTGCCCCCACCAAAATTGAGACCCATCCAAGAGAACAAGAAATCCCCAAAAGCTAAAGACTCATTGCCAAAAAAGAAAAATCTTCAAATCCAAGTCAGCTTCTTGAAGTGTTTTGACTCGTATGTCCAAAATAATGTGGTAAAAGATCTCAAAATAACACGTGCTCAAAATCTACATCCCCAAGTTGGGGGAGGCCAAAAAAGAGCTTACAAGAACCAAAAAGTGCTCAATGTTTAAGATCAAGCACTATCTTCTCCCCTCCTACATCACGAAGTAGATGTAGCTTAGTGGTAGAAACTATTAGTTGAGCAAGCTTTAGGGACGATGACACCAGGATGGGTAACATCCTAAGAAGGTCTCCCTTCTACTTTTCATTAATGAGATCCTCCCTTGCATCTAATTAAGAACACAAATGATGACTTCTATGAATATGGATAATAAGGTATACTAAGGTCTATGCCTTAGTTGTTGCCTTTGCTGTAAGCCTTGGAGTATTTATGGATAATAGAGTTGCAAAATTTTGCAGGTTTTAATTGCATTATGTAAATTTTCAATAAAATATGCATCTATATGCAAAACTTCTCTAATCGCACTTGCAAAATTTTGCAGGTTTTAATTGCATTATGTAAATTTTCAATAAAATATGCATCTATATGCAAAACTTCTCTAATCGCACTGAAGAAGAGCTTCCAAGCTCCTCATATTATATTATATCAAATCTTGGCCTGTTTCACTACTAGACAATTGAGACCGTTTTGTTGCAATACTAAAGAGGAAGGGAGCCAAAGGGCACCCTTATCTAATCCACTTGCATCCATTCACATATACCAATAGTAGCTTCACACATACCAATAGTAGCTTCTAGAATAGATCCACCCTCGATAAAAGCTTTTGATCTTTATGAATCCATTGTTGTAAACATTAGTGATAGTTTTTGAAAGGGTTTTCACAATGACATTATACCCATCTGGGGCATGGTTATTGTTCTTTAGTTTTTTATGTTGTTTTCATCTTCTTTGTTGTAGATAAAACATGGTTAGAGCAAACATTTCGCATAATATAAGTCATGAGAGCTCCCTTGTTTGTGCCCAATTATATTCAAGCTTCTCATAGGAAGAGTTAATTCTTAAAATACACGCAGGTGGGCTTCCATTGTAAATCGTGTAAACACACAATTATCCTTAAAAAACCTGCACATTGTGTATGCATAATACAGGTAGAGGTGTACTTGCATTGCATGCATATTACATGCATGACAAAAATCTCTGTAATCTTTACGATAATCATTGTAACATCATATAGTATTTACGTCAAATATGTGCGATCTTTATGGAATATCATACAGCGCTTGTACCAAATTCGTGCAGAATTCTCATAATTCTTGTACGTTTATGAAGAAATGGAGGCTTTAATTTAGATTTGAGTAATTGGACACTCAACTACTGCCAGCTGCAAGAATGAATTGCTAAGCCGGAAACGGTTTTTCCAAAGCATTAACCGTGGTTCACGCGATGATGTACCCCAACATTGTGTATAGCCACTGAAAAAAAGAGAATGCATTCATGAAATATCTGCAGTAGTGTATTCTTTTTACCTGTCTGGCTTATTATGTTAAAAATCTCTTCTCCTCCCTTAACTACTGAAGTTATGAAGGTCTAAAGCATTCGTTACTTGCCTTGCTTTGTTCTGCTTAATCTCCCTGTTTTTTTTCACTCCAGTGTACATCAATTTGATGCTATCCAGAGTCCTCATTACTCTGCGTATATGATCTTTCAACAGGAGATTGCACGATTCTATCATGCCTACGTATGAGCAAACATGTTAATATATCCAAGTCTATTGCTACACATGATGTACTTTCTTTTCTTTGGGATGGCTGTGCTTCACTGCAAGACCTTTCTAACCTTTTGCTCAGTTTCAGGAAAGGGCAAGGGCAGACACTCACCCCTCGTTTGTATGCATATATTCTTAGGCATGGGCTTGAAACACATCCACTGTTGGGTAATCAACTTGTTTGTGTGTTGGCTGAACATGGTTACCTGGGTGTTGCACATGCAGTTTATGAAAGATTGTCACGTCCCAATGAACATTCATCGAATGCTCTTGTTGGAGGATACATTAAATCTGGGCAGGCAGATCATGGTTTCACCCTGTATCAACACATGGAGAAGATGGGTGCATTCTTACGTCCTAATGCACATACATTCATTATCTTACTCAAAGCTTGTGCCAAACTCAATGACATTGAGAAAGGAATTGAGTTGCACAAGAAGATTGCAGCAATGGACATGCTTGAAACAGATCCTTTTGTTGGAAGTTCCTTGGTTGAGATGTATTCTAAGTGTGGTTGCATCTCCAATGCACATAAAGTATTTTACAAGATCATTGTCCGTGATGTCATTGCATGGACCACATTAATCAAAGGCTATGTTGATGCTAAAAATAGTGATAGTGCACTTCAATGTTTTGACCAAATGCAATCTGAAGGTATTCTGCCAGACTCTCTTACAATGGTAAGCATTCTGAAGGCTTGTGGCATCAGAAGGGATGTCAAAAAAGGCCAAAAATTACATGCTCAGATTGTACACCAGTATTCACCAGAATTGATTGTCTACTTTGGTACTGCCTTGGTTGACATGTACTCTAAATGTGGGCATTTCTCACAAGCCTGGTGTGCTCTTAAGGAAGTTAAAAATAGAGATGCTGCTGTATGGAATCCATTGCTACAAGGGTACTTAGACTATGCCTATGATGGGCAAACTCTTGAATGCTTAAGACAGATGCAATCTGAGAGGATCAGCCCCAATGCTGTCACATTTATGTGCTGCTTGAAAGCTTGCATTGGCATGAAAACAATTGATAAGGGCCAAAAAGTGCATATCGAGTTAGAAAAGCTTGGCCTACTTGAGCAGAATGTATATATGGGCAGTGTATTAGTTGATATGTATGGAAAGTTTAGCTTACTTGCAGAAGCGCAACATGTTTTCAACAAGATTGAATGTCAGAACATTGTATCATGGACTACGCTTATCAGGGGATATGCAGAACATGGATATGCTAAAGAAGCACTCAGCTGTTTTGAAAAAATGCAAGTTACTGGCATCGATCCAAATCCTTTCACGTTTATTAGTGCTTTGCTGGCCTGTGGCACCGAAGGGTTCATAGAAAAAGGCCTAGAAATACATGCTGAAATTTGTAGACGGGATTTGCATCAAAATGTGTACATTGGAAGCAGTCTAATTGATTTGTATACAAAGTTTGGATTACTCATAAAAGCACGTGAAGTCTTTGATAGGCTGCTGAATCAGGATGTGGTGTCATGGAATGCCCTGATTGCAGGATATGTAGAACATGATCATGCTGATAAAGCTCTTGCTTGCTATGAGCAGATGCAAGCAAAAAAAATTGCTCCTAATGAAGTCACATATGTTTGTGCTTTGAAAGCCTATGCCGTTCAAGGAGCTGTTCACATGGGTATAGAGTTGCATGCAGATATTGAAAGACAAGGATTTGCAACAAGGACCTTATTTTTGGGAAGTGTGTTGATTAATATGTATGCAAATTTATTTTTGTTATCAAAAGCTCAAGATGTTTTTGACAAGCTGTCAAGTCAAGACTTGGTCACATGGAACTCTCTCATTTTGGGTTATGCTGAGAAAGGATATGGTGAAAAGGCACTTGAGTGTTATGAAGAGATGAGACTTAAGAGTTTCACTCCTGATTCTTCAACTTTCGTTTGCACTTTAAAAGCTTGTGCCAGCATAGCTGCTGTAGAAAAGAGCCAACACATACTTGCTGAAATTGAGAGACATGGGATGCTGGGGAAGGATATTGCTTTGGCTAATATCTTAATCCATACTTTGTGCAAATGTGATTTGTTATACTTGGCGCAACAAGTTTTCGATAGGCTTCCTTTCCGAAATGTAGTTACATGGACTGCACTGGTAGCAGGACATATTGAGCATGGATGTAGTAAGCAGGCTCTTCAACTTTTCCAGCAAATGCAACTTGAAGGAGTCACCCCTAACGCTCTTACATATGCTGTCATACTGAAAGCTTGTGGTGACGTGGGAGCTTTGATCGAAGGGCAAGAACTGCACAATGATATTCAAAGTCAGGGGCTCTTGGAGGGTGATCTGGTGATCGGTAGGATTTTGATTGATATGTATGCTGGATCAGGATCACCTTTCCTTGCAAATCAAGTCTTTGATGCACTCCAAATACGTGATGTATTTTCATGGACTGCCTTGCTTACAGCACTCTCTGAGCATGGACATGACAGAGAGGTACTCAACTGTTTTCAGCAGATGAAGTTGGAAGGGGTCTTTCCAGATGCTCTCACAGTCATTCCCTGCTTGAGAGCTTGTGGTAATTTGGGTGCCTTAGACATGGGTGAGGAGTTACATGGAGAGATTGAGAGGCGAGGATTATTGGTGTATGATTGTGCAGTGGGCAATACTTTAGTGGACATGTATGCAAAGTCTGGGAATCTATCGAGTGCACAAGTTGTCTTTGATAAACTTCCGAATCATGATGTTGTTTCATGGACTGCGTTGATAGCAGGGTATGCACAGTTCGGAGATGTGGATAATTCTTGTATCACATTTAACAAAATGATGCAAAATGGTGTGAGACCGGACTCCATCACCTTTTTAGTTCTTCTGAGTGCATGTGGTCGTTCAGGTCTAGTAAGCAAAACCCAGATGTACTATGAAGCCATGAGTAAAGAATATGGTATTGTACCCAGTCTTGAGCACCAAGCCTGCATAGTTAACTGTTTTGGCCAAGCAGGTCATACAAGTATGATTTTGGGCATGTTGGAACAAATACCCACTGATGCAACTGTTTGGTGGCACACAGTATTATGTGCATGTAGAATGTCTGGGAACGTTGATTTTGGACATCTTGCATTTGCATGTGCAGTACAATAACATGAGAAGGCTCTATTAATTTTCTGAATTATGGAGCTTTGGAGCTGGCTGCTGAATAAATACGTTGATGATGTCATTTATAATATTAAATACATGCTAGGCTATGTGCATGTAGAGCAGTCCCCTGAAAGCATAAGCTGTATCAGTTGCACATTTTGCTTTCAATTATCTGTCATGGGGCTCAATGATTCATGTTTATTGGCTGTATGTCAAGGCTTTGTTGGCAAGCATATATCACACAGTGACATGGGAATGCCGCAGGCCATTCTGTACTCTAAATAGTACTAAAATTATCGTAACATTATAAACCTTAAGATGTTATTTGTTGCTGCCATCTTGAAGGATCACACAGTGAATGTACTTGCTCTGAATTTTTTCCCTGAGTGAATCTACTTAGGATGCAAATTCCCACTCATCCCACTCCATCAGATGAAAGCTTGTGTCCACGTAATAATCTCTCACTCAAGACCCATGAAAGAGTTGTGTTTATGTCTCTCCTCCCAAATATTTATCGTCTTGCTCCAAAATTAGAAGGTCTCTACAGTCTTCTAGTGTGACATGTGGCCATCATGTCAATTGATCATACCTTTTAAAAGGAAATCTTAAGATAACCCTCGAGGTTGGAACCTTGACATCTAGCCTTTGTTCCGATACACACAAAATGATGGCCTGCTTGGCCTCTGTTGAACACTCTCTCCACCTTCTAAAGATCATTGTCCTCAATGATCAATGAGGCAACATACTTCCGAATTAGAACTTCTAATTCTTAAGTAGAACTTCTGAGTGGCGATCCTCTCCAAGCTACTAGATACTCTTGGATGACATGGTTTCTCAACCAATTTTGTACTTCTATATAGTATCATATCTAAAGAATGATCTAAACTCTCATTTTTTTTGCAAAGAAACAATATAGTGAATGGATTTTACAATTTGGATGAAGCTCTTATCAATATGCAACCTTACCAAGTTTTCTATCTTTCAAGATCCACAATACTTTTGTGAAAGCTTATCACATGTTCTTGTAGAGAATGAAGTAGATCTTGAAGGAGATTCAAGGTGATCTCTTCTTGCGGACATACTCTTTAGATGTACCAGTTGCATATTACATCTTGGCTTGAGCTATTTCTAAATTTGCTTGGAGATTTGCTAAAAACTTTGAAGCATTCAATATTTCTTTGGTGTTCTTATCATACCAAGGGCAGTGGGAGTATGCCATAGTTGATGTCAAAAAGAGACATCTTAATCATCTTATGAGGTCTAGTATTACAAGCAAACTTTACTAATGGAAAATGATATCTTAATCTGACTCTTTCTCAAACACATATGTGCCTCAATATGTAGTCTAGTATCCAAGTTACACACTTGGTCTCATCATCTTTTTCTGGATGATCAACATTATAAAAGGAGCATTGGATTCAGCTCTGCAAGACTAGACTAGACACACGATTACTAGAATAGATTACAAGATAACCTACACAAGGGATTACAATACAAGAACATATCATTAATGCAAGAAGTCCCACAACTTGGGTCTAATAGGTATGGATGAGTCGACTAGACAAGATACAAGAGATCCTAACAACCTACGTGTGAAAATTTGGCAAGCTGATGGGACAAGTTGCTTCTCGAGTTTTCTCCAATCCTTGGTCTTATCAGTGACCTTCTCATTATTGTTCAGTCCCTACTTCTAGGCCACTCTCTCCAAGACCATCTTCTCTCTTTTAGGTCACTATTATCAGCTAAGTTCTCTCTCCTAGGGAACTTTCCCGGCTATTCCCTCTCTACTAGATAATTGTTTTCTCTCTCACGGGCGACATTTCCCAATTATCTCCTCTCCTAGGCAACCTTTCCCAATTATCTTCTCTCTCTCTTGGGTGACATTTCTTCGGTGTTTTCTCTCTCTTGGGTGAAATTTCTTAGGTGTTTTCTCTCTCTTGGGCGAGATTTCCCATGTATATTTGCTCCTTTGGGTGATTTCCATCAACTCATTTCTCTCTCCTGGGAGACTTATTTTCTACCCCGGGGTGACTTCTTCTCATCCATTCTGTGTGTGTGTGCGTGTGTGTGTGTGTGGACTTTTTTCTCTCTCTTGGGCAAGTACCTGGAGAACTTCCCTTCTCTTGGGTCACTCTATCACCTTCATAATAGACAAGAAGCTTCATTCCATCATGGTCCATGGTTGTAGAAGAGAGACTGGGGACTATGTTTTTGAGGAAGATGAAAAGATACACCTCCGAGGATACCTTCTACTCAAAGGGGGTTTTTCTTAAGGAAGTATACCTTGTAACATGCCTGCGCAACAAGACACTTTCCATACAAGCTAAACTCCTGAACGTGTGTAAACAGCAAAATGGAGTATGAATAGTACAAAAAGAGGTTCAAAAAAGAATAGAACAACTCAAAAATAGCATTACTGTTCACACAATGAAGTAGGGAGAGTACTCGGTGGCAAATTTTTAAACAATAAAAAATATGTAGCCTTATCCAGCTAGTCCACTTCCACTTGTCTATCTTGAGGTTACCTGCCCAGTTATTCTTACAAACAGGGCTCCCTTTCTACCAGCAGCACAAGCACATCACACTAATTGGTGACTTAAAATTCTCGGAAAATATGATGATTATTACACACTCTTAGACAAAAGTAAAGCTGCAGATAACAAAATACACAAGGAACAGATGACAAAAACACAAGGAAGACCCAGCACACTATGCCAATCAGACCAATATGCTGCAGGAAAACAACATTAGCCATCACAAAACATAGTTTTAACACCTGCCAAGAATTCCACAATACACTGTAAGACTTGCTCAAAGTCTAGCCCAACACTCCAAAAGTAAAGAGAAGGGCTAGCCCGACACACCAGGGTAAGTAGCCCAATCACAAAGATACAATGAGATGAAGGGGATAGAGTCCTACAAGAGAGCACAAGAGCTGCTCCTACACACACAAACAGAGTAATAATACTCTCAATAATCCTAGTAGTAGTTGCAAATGAATGTCGATAAGCTTCTTAAATAGATACAAGATGGTCACATGAGTGACTCTGCATGAGCAGAGGTAACAGGATGGAAGGCCTTCAACTCACGGGGTCTTTACTTCATTGAATCCATCAGCCCTCTTGGTCAATGCAGGAACAAATGGTACATTTTAATAGCTACATGTTACTGAACGAAATGTGTATAAGCAAAGGCATCAACAGATTGTATCGCATCAACCCTGGCAAAGTTCATATACAAAATAAATATTTTCAAGGTTTGGGTGCCCCATTGAAGTCATTAGTGATACAGGCACTCAGTTTGTGAATCATTAATGAAGCACATTTTTTACAAGTACAAGGTCTATAGCAAGAAATCATGTGCGTACTACTCCATGGGAAATGGACATGGCCGAAAGCTCTAACAAGAACTTGATCATGCTATTATGCAAGCTTTCATTGAACCACCAAAGTGCTTGGCCAAGAGAGATGGTGGGAGCAATCTGAGCATACTGAACCACAAGGAAGGGTACTATAGGTGAAGGTCCCTTTTTATTAGCATATGGAAAAGAAGCCCCTTACTCCTTTTGAGTTCATAATAAAGAACGAAATGGATGAAAGACCTTCTAATGATGTTTCCATACATAAGAAGACTAGAAGCTTGGATGAACGTAATGGAGTAGTTGTATTAAAGAGTGTGGCTAAAGCAAGAATGCAAAAGATTCCTTGAGAAACACCTGAGAGCCAAACAAGTAACAAAAGGGTCTTTGAAGTGTATAAGATTCCACCTATGCCAACCAAACTGGCATAGGTGAAAGAGTGTGGCTAAAGCAAGAAGAACGTGAAAGTGTCCCTAACAGACACATGAGATCCAAACAAGTAACAAAAGAGTCTCTCTCTCTAGCACATCAGGTGAAGTGCAAAGATTCCACCTATGGCAAGCAAATTGGCACCTAAGTGTCCAGGCCCTTACAGAGTTGTAGAGAAGTTGCCTCATAGTGATATTCAATTTGAAGACTTTGTTGTACCTAGGATGCCTAAGGTTAACATTTCCAGAGTGAAACCCTACTATACTTAGATATGAATCATGAATAATCACTTAATTGTATATACTGCCGACTTCATTTCAATGGTCTTCTTTTCTTCCTTATAATTGTAGCATGTTTCTCTCAAGAATTAGAAATCAAGCATAAAGAAGACTGCATCGGGATGGTGCAGAGAAAAAAGTACGCTAAGAGTGCAGGCAAAGTGAAGTAGTTCAGCTTGTATGGATGGTCACCTACCTGCACTTGTCCAATCGTGTGATTGAGTCGCCCCCATTGCTAACCTAAAGTGAAGTCACCCAAGCCCAATAGAGTGAAGTTGCACAAGACCACTAAAATGAAGTCACCCAAGACAAGTAGAGAGAAGCGAGAAGCTCAAGTCCATTAAACTGGAGTCTCCTTCATGCATGTTGTGGTAGCCTCTTGAGTTCACCCTATTCTACAAGAAGGAAGTTGCCTCTAATGCCATGATTAGCCCAGAATCACTCGCCCAAGTTGATGTGTGCATCATGAGGCACTAGCCCAGGTTATGGATAGCACTCTCCCAGATCGTGGATAGCACTCATCCAGTGTATGGTCTCCCAAGTATGTGATGGACTTACCCAAGTGAGGTCACCCATGTTGGGCACTTCATGAGGAGATCCATGGGTATTTGGCATATGAGACAAAGAAGCGTACAAAGTTATTGCCCACTGTCGGGGTGCCCCCTAAGGGCCACCTACCTCTTCCAAAGGAACCTTTGGTGTGCAAGCCTATGCCACTAGGCCTATTCACCCTCCAGCATGGGCTAGCCTTGTACGTGCATGTCCAGCCAAGTGGACTCCAAATGTCTATATAAGAAGTAGCGAAGCCCCATTTTGGCATCATTTTCATTTAGGAAGTCCTGTTGTTGTATGCCAGTTTGTGGGCTAGTCTGTTGATAACCCTCTTCTGTACCCTTGTGTTTTGGATTAGTCCACTATTGTGTGCTGGGCTACTTATGGTTGTGTTGTTGTTTGCTGGAGCAGTCCCTTTGACTACAATATGTGCTGGATCATTGTAATTCCTTTGTTGGGTACTAGACTGTTGTAATTCTTCTATAGTGTTTTGGTTGTGAGTGTCTTCTAGTCAACTTTGAAAAAGTATTATCTGCATCTCCAGCAAGTTGAGACTATACTACTTGTGCTGCTCGTGGAAAGAGGTGTAGCTCTGTTACAGGAAGTGTCAAAGCATGTAGCCTCTCGCTAAGTGGAGTTGTAACTTTGCTGGTCCTTTGGCTAGTTTCATGTGTTCTACCTCTCTTGTATGGTTGAGTTTCTGTATACATTTGTGTAAGTCCTGAGGCAGTTTGGACAAGTTTTGGCAAAAATATTAACTTCAGTCGGGTGTCCTTTACGCATTATTGTTTGCTATAGATGTTTCTACAGCAAGATTTATTTTGTGGAGGCTCCTGGTATTCATCTATGAGCTAGTCGTAAAGTGTATAGTGGCCGTTTTCTTCCTTCTAGTCACTATTATGTACTATTTAAAGGCTACTGATTTTGCTTATTTTTTCTTAGCTTAACGCATTTAAACACTCTGTTGATTCCTCCTGAAGCATAGAACGTGTCACGGAGTATACTTCTCCAAGGAAAGCCCATCCCTAAAGAAGCCAACCGATAGGGGAAGCTACAATGTGTTACGGTAGCAAATACTAGGCCTCTTTATTTAGAGTTTGTCTATTTGTATCGCCAAGGCAAGTATAAAAATACTATGTAGGCTATTTGTGTGTATATATCTGTGTGTATTTGTTATGTGTTTTATGTGTGTATTTTTATGATATGTATTTTTATATTTCTTTTTGTGTTATGTATTTGTTTGTGTCTATTATGTGTTTTTTTTTTATTTTTTTTATTTTTTATTTTTTTATAGAAGTTCAATCCTTGAGATATACTCTTCCATTAGATTGAATGAATTTGAACGGACCTCCAAATCCCGCAAAGTAGTTGGATGCCGAACAACAACTAATAGAATACACAGCCCGAAAAACTCGCTAAAGTGGACACTAAAAAGAGATGGCCCTAAGATCAGATGGTTTGAATTACGTTGCTCGAAGACCCAACGGTCCTCTCCTCTCAAGAGGTTAATTTTAACATCTCACCACTTGAGTGGTGAAGGGTGTCCTGCTGCAACTCACAAGCACATAGGGTCATCAACGCAGCCTACTTGCTCCTTGGCAATGTTTTCCCTATGCTTTCACACCCGAAAAAAGTTATTAGGTTGCTCGCTACTGTAGTCTCTCCGTCAACTCAAAAATATTACAAAGTGAATATCAAAGGCATAACACCAGCAATCAAAGAAGGAAGAACCACATATGACCATTACAAAAGTGATTGATGAAAGTAGATACATCCAAGAAAGCTAAGACACTCTACGAAAATGAAACACGCACAACACTCTGCTAATAAAGTATGGCAATTAGTCCTTGCCCAGCCTTTGCTACTGAATGTCTTTCTTCTCTAGGTCTCCAGACATTAGGGAACAGAAAATATCGAACCTTGATTTATATGAATCTCGCTGCATTCTCAAAGTTGAGTTTTCCCTTTTCAATTCTTCAATTTCTACCCTTGCCATTTCGAGTTAACCCTCCAAGCCTTTGATGCGGTCCTCCACAATAATAGTAATCATCTCTTTTCTGCAAGCTTTTTTACCTTAATCTTCATTTCCTTAGCGACAAGTGCGCATTGCAAGAACCCCAAGGGAATATGCCTAATGTGTTTACCTAGCTCTAGCATCCAAATCCACCAACTTTTGGAGATCTTCTTCCATGCGATTTATTATCATTTGGAACATAGCTACTATGACCTCCATTCGTGATTTGCCTTTGAGGATGACCACTATGGGAGGCCAAACATTTTTATCCAAGTGTTCCTATAGTCATAGTAGTTGCAGATCGTCTAATGTTGTGGCCCCCATGGATGAGAATTGTGAAATGAAGTTAGTAGGTATCCTTGGTTAAACTTTGGGCTTCAAGGTGGGTGCACAACTTAGGCTTGGAGGTACTTCTAGGTGGGAAGGTGGTGTATGGGTTTGTGTTGCAAATGTGAGGGAAGAAGTGATGGAAAACAAAGGTGGAATGATGAGTGTATTGAATGTACTAGACACAAAGGGTTATGTGTATGTAAGGAAGCAAAAGTAGTAGCTGTCATAGTGCTGCTTGTAGGTTCTATGTAAGGGATGCAACAAAGAGGAGAAGATGGAGACATTATTAGTATAGCATGGCCATGTTGATGGCTATGTTATGGTGATGATATGATAGCTGTTGTCTTCCTAGGTTTAGGGGATGAAGGGATGATAGGACAAGCTCTATGAAATGGAGAGAGATGGAGAGAGAGTTGAGGAGAGGTGAGGGATGGCTCAATGCGGTGTGAAGTGGAGGGAACGAGGCGAATAGAAGGGAAGGATTGTGAACAAGAATTGTACCCACTTTGATGTAAGAGCATACCCTTCATGGTCGCAAAGGAGTGCACTAAGATTCGCAGTCGAATCTCTTTGTACATGAGTACGAGTCTTCTTCCATGAGTATCCCAAAGGAGGAAGTGGAGGTGGAACATGAGGTTGTCATAGACGTAGACTTCGAATCCATAGCGTAAATTGGATGTGTCTTTGCTTTATTATACTGTATGGGATCCCATAGTGCCTCTTTTGCATCATATTTCTTGGCAAGAAAGGTTTATAGTCTTTCTGATGAGAATGTCCCTATTATTTTTGCTCCTAGTTGCAGAGAGCACTCGTGCAGCAACAAAAAGAAATGAACAATGTACTCCAAACATGAAAAGAGTGTGAGACTCAAAGTGAATAGATCATGAAATGAGAAAACTCACATAAAGAAATGAGAATGTCCCTATTTTTTTTGCTCCTAGTTGCAGAGAGCACTCGTGCAGCAACAAAAAGAAATGAACAATGTACTCCAAACATGAAAAGAGTGTGACACTCAAAGTGAATAGATCATGAAATGAGAAAACTCACATAAAGAAATGAGAATGTCCCTATTTTTTTTGCTCCTAGTTGCAGAGAGCACTCGTGCAGCAACAAAAAGAAATGAACAATGTGCTCCAAACATGAAAAGAGTGTGAGACTCAAAGTGAATAGATAATGAAATGAGAAAACTCACATAAAGAAATGAGAATGTCCCTATTTTTTTTGCTCCTAGTTGCAAAGAGCACTCGTGCAACAACAAAAAGAAATGAACAATGTACTCCAAACATGAAAAGAGTGTGAGACTCAAAGTGAATAGATCATGAAATGAGAAAACTCACATAAAGAAATGAGAATGTCCCTATTTTTTTTGCTCCTAGTTGCAGAGAGCACTCGTGCAGCAACAAAAAGAAATGAACAATGTACTCCAAACATGAAAAGAGTGTGAGACTCAAAGTGAATAGATCATGAAATGAGAAAACTCACATAAAGAAATGAGAATGTCCCTATTATTTTTGCTCCTAGTTGCAGAGAGCACTCCTGCAGCAACAAAAAGAAATGAACAATGTACTCCAAACATGAAAAGAGTGTGAGACTCAAAGTGAATAGATCATGAAATGAGAAAAGTCACATAAAGAAATGAGAATGTCCCTAATTTTTTTGCTCCTAGTTGCAGAGAGCACTCGTGCAACAACAAAAAGAAATGAACAATGTACTCCAAACATGAAAAGAGTGTGAGACTCAAAGTGAATAGATCATGAAATGAGAAAACTCACATAAAGAAATGAGAATGTCCCTATTTTTTTTGCTCCTAGTTGTAGAGAGCACTCGTGCAGCAACAAAAAGAAATGAACAATGTACTCCAAACATGAAAAGAGTGTGACACTCAAAGTGAATAGATCATGAAATGAGAAAACTCACATAAAGAAATGAGAATGTCCCTATTTTTTTTGCTCCTAGTTGCAGAGAGCACTCGTGCAGCAACAAAAAGAAATGAACAATGTACTCCAAACATGAAAAGAGTGTGAGACTCAAATTGAATAGATAATGAAATGAGAAAACTCACATAAAGAAATGAGAATGTCCCTATTTTTTTTGCTCCTAGTTGCAAAGAGCACTCGTGCAACAACAAAAAGAAATGAACAATGTACTCCAAACATGAAAAGAGTGTGAGACTCAAAGTGAATAGATCATGAAATGAGAAAACTCACATAAAGAAATGAGAATGTCCCTATTTTTTCTGCTCCTAGTTGCAGAGAGCACTCGTGCAACAACAAAAAGAAATGAACAATGTACTCCAAACATGAAAAGAGTGTGAGACTCAAAGTGAATAGATCATGAAATGAGAAAACTCACATAAAGAAATGAGAATGTCCCTATTATTTTTGCTCCTAGTTGCAGAGAGCACTCATGCAGCAACAAAAAGAAATGAACAATGTACTCCAAACATGAAAAGAGTGTGAGAATCAAAGTGAATAGATCATGAAACGAGAAAACTCACATAAAGAAATGAGAATGTCCCTAATTTTTTTGCTCCTAGTTGCAGAGAGCACTCGTGCAGCAACAAAAAGAAATGAACAATGTACTCCAAACATGAAAAGAGTGTGAGACTCAAAGTGAATAGATCATGAAATGAGAAAACTCAGATAAAGAAATGAGAATGTCCCTATTTTTTTTGCTCCTAGTTGCAGAGAGCACTCGTGCAGCAACAAAAAGAAATGAACAATTTACTCCAAACATGAAAAGAGTGTGAGACTCAAAGTGAATAGATAATGAAATGAGAAAACTCACATAAAGAAATGAGAATGTCCCTATTATTTTTGCTCCTAGTTGCAGAGAGCACTCGTGCAACAACAAAAAGAAATGAACAATGTACTCCAAACATGAAAAGAGTGTGAGACTCAAAGTGAATAGATCATGAAATGAGAAAAATCACATAAAGAAATGAGAATGTCCCTATTTTTTTTGCTCCTAGTTGTAGAGAGCACTCGTGCAGCAACAAAAAGAAATGAGCAATGTACTCCAAACATGAAAAGAGTGTGAGACTCAAAGTGAATAGATCATGAAATGAGAAAACTCACATAAAGAAATGAGAATGTCCCTATTTTTTTTGCTCCTAGTTGTAGAGAGCACTCGTGCAGCAACAAAAAGAAATGAACAATGTACTCCAAAAATGAAAAGAGTGTGAGACTCAAAGTGAATAGATCATGAAATGAGAAAACTCACATAAAGAAATGAGAATGTCCCTATTTTTTTTTGCTCCTAGTTGCAGAGAGCACTCGTGCAGCAACAAAAAGAAATGAACAATGTACTCCAAACATGAAAAGAGTGTGAGACTCAAAGTGAATAGATCATGAAATGAGAAAACTCACATGAATTAGAGTGAGCTTGCCAAGAGCACAAAGTAGGCTCTCCAAGCATCTAAGCAACTACAAAGTGGAGGAGAAACCTCCGTATATAGAGTTGGAGGAAGCTCTTCAAAGTAAATCATATGTGGGATAATTCCCCTTGGAAAAGAATGAATACAAGATAGAAGCAAAGGAGCACTTTGTATGCAGATGCAGCGCATATGATGACATCAGAGACACATACGAGACTCTATTTACAGGGCAGCCCACCCTCCGAGAGATCATGAGCTCTAGAGATCAGCGAGAGCTCGGGCGATTCTTACTAGAGATACAGAGTCACAGAGATTCCCTACTCCAACCTTCTAGAGCTACCCAGATAGGAGGGAGACAGAGTAAACTCACTGACTTCTTTGTTCCGCGATGTACGGCAACCCTCCAACCCTGAGCTCACACATCGAGAGGGGTGACTCTTCAGCAGGCTCAGACCTCTCGAGCTAAGAGATAACCCCGTCCTATAGGATATCGGGCCCCGAGCAAAGGTAATGTGGTGTTGCTCTTGGACAGAGGAAATGCCTTCCCCTTTGTATTTGGCAGAGAGGTGGTGAGGTAGGAGAAAGAGGATCAGTGAGGTTTGCTTCTTCTCACGAGTCACGCCACTGCTCACACAAGCACAGACCGGTGACCACCAAATACGTGAAATATCGATCCAAAGCGATAGCCACATGCCTTCTTGCATAATAGTCATAGAGGAAATGCCCGATGGATTTTTGGAAGCAATAGTAAATAAAATATTTGAGCATGGTCAAATGTACAAAATACAATAAGACTTGCGTGTGAGGTGTTGCTGTCCCTATCGATTGCTAGTGTAAAAAAAAATAAAGACTTGCTCTACCTTACGCTTTATGACTTCATTTGTAAGAAACAGATGTATGTCACATTCTTCAAAATGAATGAAAGGAGTCATTGAAGTGTTTCTAAACATTTCACAAACTCGAGATGCCTTAATAGCTCCTTCAACAATGTCACCACTATGAATGCTAGTGTTTATAAACACTATAAAATGTTGAAACGCACTGCCAAAGTGGAAGAACCACCAAAGGTCAACAAATGCCGTCACAAAGAGGGTGAGAGGGTGGGAGAAGAAAGGTGGAAAGAGGTGGCAAAGGGTGAGAGGGTGGGAGAAGAAAGGTGGAAAGAGGTGGCAAAATGGATGAACGAGAAGGGTGGGAGGGCAGGAAAATGGGAAAAGTGAGACCAAAGGAGCATAAAACTGATGGCAAAAGAGGCCTCTCCCAATGAGTGAAGAGCCACACCACCAAACTCAAGAACCACCACCACTAAAATCTCCAAAATCACTGCCAAGAGAACCACCAAGACCTCCATTTGTAGCTCTAATACCATGTGGAGAATACACATGCGGAAGCAAAATGAAATGAAAAGTAATGCACACACAACATGAAAAGAATGAGAGAGTCAAAGTGAGTAGACCATGAAATAGAAACTTATATAATTAGAGTGAGCTTATCAAGAGCATGAAGTATGCTCTCAAAACTTCTAACCAAGTACAAAGTGGCAAAGACGGCCGCCTTATATAGAGTTGGAGGAGGCTCTCCAAAGTACATCAGATGTGAGATAATCTCCCTCAAAGGAGAATGAATGCAAAGTAGAATCAAATAGAAAGGTACCCAAATACAACTAGATACAACTAAATAAATATGAAAGGAGTGTCTCTTAGATACAAAATGGAGATGCACTCATATGAATACATAAGGTGATGAAATAGATGAAATCATGTCATCGACAATCTGGAGGAAACCTCTCAAACTATGCAAATGTTGAATCGAAGTATAGATCAATTCATTTCTAACGCAAATGTACATGATGCACCTATTGATAAAAAAGAATATATTGGTGGAGCAAAAACCATGCCAAAATGATTGATACAAACTTTAAGAGAGAGTAAATTGGGTAGCTCTTTGTATTATTGTACTTATATCGAAAGATTTCTAGTCTTTGTGATGAGAATGAGCCTATTTCCTTTGCTAAAACACAAAAATAATAAAATTGGATGGTATTTGGTTTTTATGCGATTTGCATCTTGCAAGCAGGTAATCAGTATCAAAAGATTCTATAAGTGGAACTTTTAAGTCCCATGGTTTTATGTAATGAAGGCATTTTATGGATACAAGTCTGTATATTAGTACATTGATTTTATGATAGTTCAATCCATACGATAGCACATTTGTATATAAAGCATGCAAATTATATTCATTGTCCGCCCATTGATCCTAATGAGACACATACTTTTGAGTATAAGATTGATTTACATCTCTCTTTAGAAATGTCAAATGTTGCATCATTAATTAGGGATCCAATTTATGCAAGTCAATGTATTGCTTTGCTCGAAACTCTCATCGAGAAAGTTTACAAAGCAATGCTTTGATCATTGTATTCCAAGCAAATGGATCCCCAAGGAGGGGGGATGACAAGTTCATAACCCTCCTTCATATCTCTCTCTCCCAACCCTTTTTAATTAAGTTCAAGGATTATTTCAATAAGTTATAAAGTTAAAAACTATTTTACAAAAAAAACTCAAGTCTTTTCTTAGAGAATGATGAGCTAGAAAAGATAACAACTTTCTCCTTTTGGGTTTAAGACTAATTTTTGCATCTCTCTTTTGAAATGTGATGTGAATTTCCCTGAGAAAGCCCCTATTTTGGGTGGCAAAGATGTACTACCTTGGCACGACTCTCAAGACTCCTAAGCAACTACGTGCCCACATGAGAGACTTTGTGTTCTCTTCCTCCCAGCCACACAACCAATTATAGCCTCTCTCTTTCTCCATGCAACCCTTGCATGAGTGCCACATGACCTCATGCTAATAACTACAATAAGAGGTGATTCACTACTAGCTTATTCATAACATTTTCTACCCCTTAAGTTCAAGTTTGTCCTCAATCCTAATCATGGGAGGCATAGTTGTTCCCACTGAACCCCACGTACCTAGTGCACATGGTCATCTCTTCGTTCTCCATATCCTTCCCCTTAATAAGACTCTTCTAAAGTCTTCATAAAGATGGGAAACCATCTCTCAAGGGTACTAACCTGCTCCCATGTAGCACGAATTTTTAAGCTATCTTTCTACTTTACTAGATACTCTTTAAATAATTGAATTCTAGTATGTGTTTCTTGAGTATATAGTATGCCCTTTGGCTCATGTGGAACAGATTGAACAAAAAATAGGCTCTATTACCTCACTATAAGGAATAAGGTTTTCATATTCACCCAATCTTTTCTTTAACATACTAACATGAAACAGTAGGTGGACCTGAGTACTTTCTAGAAGTTGGAGCTGATAAGCCATCTGACCTAATCTCTTAAGTACTGGGAATGGTCCACAATACCTAGGAGATAACTTTGGACATAGTCCCATCTTCATGGTTTCAAATGTAGAGGGAACTCTAAGATAGACTTGTTCTCCGGCCTCAAAGGTGATATCTCTCTATTGAGGATAAGCATAGGCTCTAGCTCTATCTTGAGCTTTCCTAATGTTGTCCTTAGCAAGTCTAAGCATATCATTTCATCTCTTCAAGGAAATCCTTTGCGACTTGGACTTTCTCATTCTATAAGCCTACTCCATAAGGAGGTCTTGGCTGAAAACCCATGCATAAGCATAAATGGACTATGTCTTGTGGAAGAGTGCTTGGCACTATTATATGCAAACTCTACTATAGGTAAGTACTTTTCCCAATTAGTTTGTGATTCATTTACATATGTCCGAAGCATATCTTCTAGAATTTGGTTTACACTCTCTGTTTGCTCTACCATATGCATAGTAAGTTTATTATCCAACCTCTTGAAGACTACTCTCCAAAAGTGGCTAGTGAATTTCCTATTTTGATTAGAAACAATGTCTAAAGGAAGACCATATAGTCATCATAGATTTTTGACAAAGAACCTAGCCAACTCAAGTGTCTTTACTATACTACATGTTGGAATAAACCTAGCCAATTCGGCTAATCTATCCACAATTACCATACTGAATCATTCCCTCTTTGTGCCTTTGGTAATCCTACTATGAAATTCATGGAAATACTTTCCCACTTCCCATTGGGAATATCCAATGGATGGAGTAATCCTCTAATTTTCAACCTCTAAGCTTTATTTACCTGATATTTAGCGCATTTAAGCATATACTCTAGGAAGTCCTTATGAAGTCCAAGCCAGTAAAATTACCTCTTACCAAGATCATAAGTCTTGTTAATTCTTGGGTGTTTTACATTAGGTGCATCATGACATTCATACAATATGTGTCATCCCATCTCAATTTCTTTAGGGACACACACATTTTCTTTGTATAACAGATATCCATCATGGATACTGTAGTTTTTCCACTTAAATCCTTTTTGATTACACGTTGATATTCCATCCTCATTCGAAGTCCATGCATGTAGATCCCCTTTTTCAATGATTTCCCAAATTTTGGCATATGCAGGATCAAGCCTACATTTTCCTTAAATGGATTCAAGTAGATCACTATAGATATGAGTAAAACTCAATCCATTGAGCATAGGCATGGGGCTAAGTGCATTAGGCACCACATTAAACTTTCCATTCCTATACTTAAGCTCATATTCAAATTCTTGAAGGATCTCTACCCATCGAGACTTATGACCTTTAAGGTTTTTTTATTAGAGAGCCACTTCATGCTCTCTAGATCAAACACTGTCGTAACTTTGGCACCATATAAATGATGATGCCACTTCTTCAAACCATGGATAATTGCATACAAGTCCTTCTCATAGATAGAGTAATTCTTTTGAGCAGGGTCTAGCTTTTTGCTCCCAAATCCACTGATCGACCATCTTGAACTAAAACCACTTCTATATCAAAATTACACGTGTCAATCTCAACCACAAATGGTCGATTGGGATCTGCTATCTGTAACAATGGAGGTGTAGCTATTGCCACTTTTAACCTTTCCATTCTTTGTCTTTGTTCATCTCCCCAATAAAAGCCTTCCCTTTCCCTTTAAGTTATTCTGTCATCACTGATTTTATGAAGTAATTCACTGATTAGACTTATATCTGCCCATAACTCCCACTGCAAATGCAATGTTTGGTCTCGTAGCTACCATAGCATATGTGAGACTACCAACGGTAGACTGAGACGGAATTTTGGTCATGAATTCCTTTTCCTCATCTAATTTGGGGCAATCATCCTTGCTCAATTTCACATATGTGGGTAAAGGTGTACTCAATGCTTTTCCACCCTGCATATTGAACCTGTGAAGTACTTTGGATATGTAATCACTTTGAGATAAGTATATGCATGTTTTACTCCAATCACGAGTAATGTGCATGCCAGTATGGTTGGCATCCCCCAAATCCTTCATATCAAATGTCTGACTCAACTTCCTTTTGAGAATTGACAAGTCATAGGAGGACTTCCCAACAATCAACATATCATCAACATAAAGTATCAAGCATATCAAGCTGCCATCTGAGCATCTCTTTGTGTAGAGACAATGATCCTCATTGCTTAGAGAATAGCCTTGGGACTTCATAAAAGCATCAAACTTTTGGTACCATTGTCTAGGAGATTGTTTAAGTCCATACAACCTCTTCTTGAGCTTACAAACTAGACTTTCCTTGCTAAGAACTACATAACCCTCTCGTTGTTCCATATAGATCTCATCTGTAAGATCTCCATGCAAGAAAGCAGTTTTCACATCCATTTGGACTAGCTCTGAGTCCTCCATTGCAACGAATCCAAGAAACATGCACAAAGTAGTCATCTTGACCACTCGAGAGAAGATTTCCTCAAAAAATCAACACCATGTTGTTGCTTAAAAACCTTTGCAACAAGTTGTGCTTTATATTTTGGAGAAGCACTATCTGATGTGAATTTCAACTTATATACCCATTTACATGGTAAAGCTTTCCTGCCCTTTGGCAAAGGTACTGAATCCCAAGTACCATTCTTGTGAATAGAATCCAGCTCACTCTTCATGGCGTGCTCCCACTTGACATGATCCTCTGTCTGCATAGCCTCTTTGTAGCAAGAAGGCTCATGGGCATCTGTAAGCATAACAAAATCTAAACCTAGAACATATCTATCAGGTGGATGTGAGACACATGCGGAATGTCTCAATGGTTGCTGAACAGGAACATGTGTAGACTGATATGAATGGACATTCTCTTGAACATCCCTATGTACAACATTTTTATGCATTCTAACCAGAGGACTAGTATCCTCAAACACCACTCTTCTCACTTCAACCTCCTTAATGGGTTGTTTATGCATCTTATACACATTAAAAATGACATCACTACTTCTGATCACTGACCGTGTTTCAGGATCCCATAAGTGATATTCAAATTGTCCTTATCGACCATATCCAAGAAAAATGCATTTCTTTGACTTATGGTCCAAATTTTGTCTAAGATTCTTGGGTATATGAACATATGATTCACACCCGGAAACTCAAAGGTCATCATAATATGGTGGCTTCCTGTCCATAACTCTTGTGCCACTTTCAGACCTTTGGCAGTACTAGGTGAAAGGTTAATCACATGAACTGGAGTCAATACTGCTTCTGCCCAAAAACCTTGTGAGAGGTTTGCATAATGCAACATAGAGACTACTCTATCTTGAATAGTTCTATTCATCCTCTCAGCTACACCATTTTGTACTAGGGTATAAGGAGCTCTAAACTCTCCATGAATCCCTCTAGACTGACAAAAAAGATTGAATTCATGTGAGGTATACTCACCCCCATTATCTGAACATAAAGCCTTAAGCTTAGTTCCTTTTTCAGTCTCAACTGAAGCAAGCCATTTTCTAAAAGTATGGAATACCTCATCCTTGGATTTGATAGGATATACCCAGATTTTCTAGTAGCATCATCTATGAAAGTGACAAAGTAAAGAGAACCACCTAAGGACCTAGTGGGCATAGGACCACACACATCTATATGAACAAGATGTAAAGGCTGAATTGAAGAGTCAATGTGCATTCTATGCACATTTCTAGTTTGCTTTCCATATTGACAATGCTCACAACATGAAAGGTCAGAGAAAGATAACACAGGTAAGTAGCCAGAACGAGAAAGATTTCCATTCCGCTATGAGATATATGGCCCAAATGACCATGCCAAATACAAGCCATAGGCTGTTTAGTAACAGCTAACAAGTGTTCTTTCTGTGATACAAATAAAGGATAAAGTGAGCCAACTTTGCTTCTTTTTGCAATAACCATATTGCCCTTTGATATACAAAAGGACTGAGCATAGAAGACCACCTTGTAACCAAGGTCATCAAGTTGACCAACTGACATCAAACTACATGATAACTGAGGTACATGGCATACATTATGCATAGTAAAGTTTGAACCATCAATGAACTGCACAATCACATCTCCAATCCCCACAACATCACACTGGTAAGAGTCACCATCTCACGGTACCAAGAGACTTTGCTGCATAATTAGAGGACCATTCTCTGTGTGGTCTCACATGGTAAGAAGCACCAGAATCTAGCAGCCACGTTTGGGAAAGAGAATCGGCTATACGCACCTCAGTTTGCACAGTACTATCAAGTGTCAACACATCAGCATCATCAGAAATACCATTAATTTCTTCAATCTTCACAATCAAAGTAGATGGTGTAGGTAACTATTTAACATGGCCATCAACATTCTGTCATTTACCTTTAGCATTCTTTAATGCATAACAGTCTTTCTTCATATGTCCCTTTTTATGACAATAATGGCATTGGATATGCCTCTTCCTTGATTTACTTCCACTCTTATTCCGTTGACTATTCTTTTCCTTGTTCTTGCTCCTGCCACATTGTTGATTATTTCCTTGGTAAGAATCATGAACATTATATGCATCTCCACTCTGAGTGCCAAACATAGATTTTCTACGAATCTCCTCACTCAAGAGTGCTCCACATATGTTGTCATAGACGAGTTTACCACCAGGTGCACTATTGCTAATAGCTGTGAAAAATGTATCCCATGATGATCGCAGAGTGCATAACAACAATACTGCTTTCATTTCATTATCCATATCCATTTTCTGAGCTTGTAACTAGGAGAATATAGCATCAAACTCATTCAGATGAGCAGGAACACTATCTGTGTCCTTCATACGAAGGTCATATAATTTTCTCATCAGGTACACTTTATTTGATGCCGTCTCTTTTTCATATGTATTGCATAACTTCTTCCAAAGCTCCTCTGCACTTTCACAGTCTAATATTGTAAAGTAAACATTATCTGCCAAGTGCAAGCGAATGGTAGACCTGGCCATGGCATAGATTGTGCACTCTTGATAGACATGCGTTCATTATGTAATACATCTTCAACATTTACATCATGCGTGGGCTGAATTTCATGCTCATTTTCAGCCATATTTTGATGCAAAGGTTCAGGCATATGTGGCTGGAAATTTCCAGCAATTTTGATAATTTTTTGCTGAAAAATTTCAGCCATGTTTGGCTGGAAATTCTCTGCATTTTTAGCCCTATTGGGCTGGAATTTTCCAGCCCTTTGAGCCTCAGTTCGCTCGTCTACATGGCCATAGTTGAGCACACGATTTTGGAACAAAGGCATGAGTGTATCGAACACATCTTGCGAGCTAACTGTTGGCTATTTGTGTATCAAGGAGTAAATCGACCATTGTATAGTTGACTAAACCAGAAATCTAGAAAAATTTTTCCAAAGTATCCTTTGCAAAATGAGCATATGACCGGTGTCAAAATATCATAAAACTGCAAGTACTGACATGTTTACCTGCATAGTGAATCACTGACTCCACTACATATAATCAGTTACCCAATAGAAGCCACCTAGGCTTATTGAGCACCTATGAACAACTATCATACATCTTCTATGGCAAGGCTGGGTAAGTCTTCCACTTGCATCACTGAAGAGACACTGACATCTGGGTGTCTCCCAATTAAGAAAACCTCACCACGACTCTCTTTTTCAAACGTCAAAGGCTTTATGCAAAAACGTAACTGCTATATCAATGACCACATGGACGTACATAAGCGGTATCCACAGAAGCATACATGGTGTGTATGTGCTCAATAAATGCACTAAAATGACACTAAAAGGTTGAATGCACATCCCAAAAACTAGTCAACAACACCTGCAAGTGTCTGTCAACTCTAATGTTTTAGGCCTAAAACCCTGCATAAATTTGGAGCGGTTGCTCCCACTAAAACTCAAAACCTTTGAGAAATCTATAGTTTTACAAGCGTGGCTGAAAACATAGCCCCAAAGGTTGATATTTGTTGTCAGAGAAGTACAAAGAACACTCTTCTTGAGGTTCTTGGACCTATATGAAGAGAACTATGTGTGAAAGTACTCCCAAATTGCTCCAAAAGACACCCCAAAAATGCTTCAAAAACAAGCCTTGAAAGCAAAGAATGAAGCTTTGAGGGACCAAAACATGTTCAAGGTAATGTTAACCTTAGTCTTTCCCCTTCTTCAGACACCACAAGAGTGTAGCTTAGTGGCAAGAGATTGCCATGGTTAAGCGAGCTCTGGGGGAAATAGTACTGGTAACAGCACATGGACACTAACGGTAACATTTTATTCTAATCTGTATCATTCTCATCACAAAGACTAGATGCAATGATTGCATAGCAATCTGATGCAAAAGAAGCACTATGAGGGCTTGAATGAGTACAATATGACAAAGGTGCATCTAATTTGCTATCTCACAAAGTCTGAGCCAACCATCTAAGCATAGATTTTGACTCGTCTATATCATCCCTCTCATCAACAAGTGCATCATGTAAATCTGTATTAGAAATGGAATGATCTGTGTCATCATGTGGAACCTATAAAGGCTGAGAAATTGCCTCATTTGGACCAGCACTTTATTGTCCACCTATAAAAAGAGGAAGCAAAATGTAATACACATCTTTGGAGCTAGTTGATGTCTCCTTAGTACATGAAAGTAATAGTTAAATTGCATCTTCCATAAAAACAACATTGTTGCTCTAGCACAATGGTAAGTGGCACGTTAAGAAGCACCACCTCCTTAATGTCAATCCGCACAAGAGATAGGAGTGATATGAAGATTGTGAACGCGATATGTAGTGAGAATGAAGGTGAGAAGCATAGAGATGCACACACACATACACACACACATACACACACACATAAACACACACATACACACACACACATGTAAGAGACAAAGCAAGACACAATGGAAGGTAGGAAAAAAGGCTCTATTCTCAAGATCTCAATTACAAGTTCAAAATAGCTCTAAGCTCTTCTCTACTCATACAAGCTAACCTCCAAAATGAGCTCTCTAGCTCTCTTTATAGTTTTTAGACTAGTTTTGACCAGTTTCACATCTAGTGACCACATAGTTAAAAAATAGGTTCTAAATGCTATTTGAAGGTCTAAATGAGGTCTAAAAATAGCCAAAATTGGTAGGCTTGTTCTACCTAAGCTCCTCAAGCTTGAGGACTCCTCGGCTTGCACAAAATGGAGCTATTAATTACAAAAGTGGTTGTTCTATGTTACATATGGTACAAGAGTGATGAAAATCACTGTTGAGGGTTTTTGAAAAAGTAATTAAAAACATATTTCTTTGAAAAAATAATCTATCTGGCTCCCCACTACTTCTTTGTAGTCTGCCTTCACATACTTCCTTGTCATCTGTTCCTCTGGCTACTGCCAACACCCCCCTCCCTCTCGCTTCTGTCGTCCTCGACAGAACCTTGTTGCGGGGTCTGTCGGATATAGTTTTGTAGGAGGTCATGAGTGAGGGTGTGCTCTGAGATGGGGATGCCTCTTGCCAAATCTGCTTCAAGTTTTTCCCAATCTATGGGTTGAGGTTCCTCTAGTGGCGGGAGTCTGTATTGCGTGGAGTACACCAATTATTCACAGGCAAATAATTGGAGTAGATGTGTGGGCCTACTGATGAACACCTCTGAATGGTATTGCCAAAAATTGGTAGTAAACATCTCTTTAAATGTCATTTTATAGCATGCCGGTAAATATTTAATGTGATAGTGCTAGACATAACACACCCGGAGCGATGGTGTCGTGCTCATATCATATGCTAAATCCTGATTACCATGCTCGAATCCCGGGGTGTTAATGTGTGGTGCCTTGATGCGATGGAAGGCTTTGAATACTATCTGCATCATGTCAAATATTTTGACCGTCATATGCACAACTACATCGTCCATGCAGCATAAGTGGGGAAACCAGTGGTGAATAGTTGCCATCATATATCCTACAGTGGGTGGTCCGGTGGGTGGAGTGAAGTAGGGATAATTTAGCTAGACCTGGCATTGCTTATTATTATGTAATTTGATTGCAAAGGCCTTCCAAGAGCGGCATCGTGGTATCGGTCCCCAACATGGGTTATACTTCAAATGTAGTGGTGCCTTGACCCATGTGCTCATCATTTCTGGATATTGTTGTAATAAGTCCTGTCGCCAATTTGGTTGAAAGATTGCTCCTCTCTACGCTTTCGATGGCAAGTCATCAGGCTCAAATTGAGTTGCATGTGAGGGTTTCTTGCTTGTCTCCTTTTCAATCGCTAGTTGGTACTCTGCAATTAGCATGAAGTATGGCTTATATTGCAGCTCATGCATAGATATATACCTACGAGGGGCCAAGTGAGCGAAGTACGGGGATTGTAGAATACATTCCTCTATCATAGCCATGGCGTGTAATTGAGCCTCTACACTTGCTGAGTGGGTCTATCCAAGTTCTTCTATGGTCTTCATCCATGCAGGGGTAGGGAGTTCAAAGGTGGTATGGCCTTCAACCGTGATGCGTCTGCCTGGGATGGGTTGTGGCTCGTAGGCTTCTTCATATGTTTCCACCACCGGGATAGATACAGTTTCTTCCTCCGTTGGGAGTTCTGGTGGGGAATCTGGCTTGGGAGGCTCTTCGTATGCTGCGATCTGTGTTTGAAGAGTCAATACTTGGGCACGTAGAGCGTTGACTTCTTCGATGATTTTAGGAGATGTGGCCGCAATAGTTGGTGGTGCTTTCTGTACAGGTGCTCGCAACTGTAGCATTTTATGGTCTTCCTTGAGCTTCTGATATGCCTCATTCATGCTGTCATAATCCTCTAGTAGTCTGACATGGTCTTCCAATAGTATCTTCATAGATTCAGAGGGGACGACTTTAAAATGAATGGGACTCAGAGGTTCGTCTGGTTGATTTAAAGAAGCTTCAAAGTTTTCTCTATTCTGTTCCTGCAAGCGTTGATTCTCTTCTTTGGCTACTGCTAGGTGGCATCTTAGTAGTCCCATGTTTCGAGTGAGTGTCGCATTTTGAATCGTTTGAGCCCTTAACAAATTGTCGATATCTATAATGGCCTCTTTTGTATTTTGTTCACTTTCTAGTTCAAGTGTATAGTGGCCCTGACGTAGCTCTTGGTAGCATGTGTTAAGGGAGGCGTTCTCGATGGTTAAGGAATTCAGCTGTGACTGTAACTTGTTCGTGGTCTGCTGCAGTGTCTGGTAACTGGTGCCTAGAGATGCAAATTCATCTCTCACTTGTGTCATACATGCGAACATTTGATGGAATGCGGTGTCGATTGTTGGTGATAATATATAGGTGTAGTCAGTGAAGATGCTGTGGGTGTGGGTGTCGATGCAAGGGGAAGGGGAAATAGGGATGGGAAAGTGGATGCGGTGGTGACTGTGGAGAAATGTGATGTGCCTAAATGTGATGGTGAAATGGATGAGGTGAGTGGTGGTGCGATGGGTGGCGATATGTCCATGTCACTGGACATGGTGTCGAGTGCCGTGACTGTGAATAGTGGAGTGATAGTGGGTGCGTGTGGGTGTGAATACAAGATTTACAAAGGTTGCCGAATAATTTACATATGGGATTTCTTGTATTCCTTGGCGGGGGGGGAGAGAGGAAATACAGTGGGTTGGGGAGGTGAGAAGGGGGAGAAGGTTAATGGAGGGGAAAATGGGAATAGGGGTCTTGGAGGTATGGGGAAGGAAGGGACGGATGGATGGAGAAATGGACAAGATGGAAGGGTGGAAATCCTAGGAGGGAGGCTAGGTTGTGTGGGTGTGGAATGGGTGAGAGGAATTGAGGCAACAAAGGCTTCTACTATCGCACTATCAAAAGAGGTGGATGGTCAAGGGGAGGTAGGGTGTATAGGAGAGATTGGAGGGGCGGGAGGTGAAAGAGGAGCAGTCCGTATGTTGGGTACTTCGACAACAGTAGTGGTATTTATAGTAGAAGTGCGAGGGGGGGAATCGATGATGATTGTTTCTTCTGCCAAAGAACCTTCTGGAATGAGGCGTGCTTCCTTGGACTATTGTGAGGACTGGGCATCCGTTAGTACACGAATATATTGACCGGGCTTTGATAGCAAGCGTATTCGTCGTGGGTCAAACTAGGGTAGTGGTTTCCTCTGCAAATAGTGTAATGCTTCATTAGTTCCTACTGACTTTACCAGTTCTCTGAAACCTTGAATATATGCTTCTTCAAAGCCTCGTGTAGCGAGTTCTTGTTCTACCAGCACTTGGCTTTCTTCTTCCGAGAGTTTTTTGCACCCCCAAACTGCTTGCATGGTGCGGTATAGTTTCTTGATTGCCAATGTGTAGGCCACAACTTCAAAGGTTTCATCTTTGTAAGTACTTGTGTCACCCTGAGTGTCAGTGTGATGTTCCTGTTCATCAGTCTGCACATTCTCGTGAGAGTCATGACTGGCCTGACTGGCTTCATCATCTCCATCTTCATCGTCAGTTTCTGTCCTTTCTTCTTTAGAGCTAGAGACTACTTTCTCTTGCGGTTGATCAAGGGATGTGGTCGGGTAACTTGGTCGTTCATACTCATGTGAGAAAAATTGTCCTTCTAAAAATTGAAATTTGTTTGAAAAAGCATCCGACATTTCAAAATCAAACGTGGTATTTGTTGGTTCTCCTTCCAAGTTTGGTATAGGAAAAGTAAATGCTTCCCCACCAATGGAGGTGGGACTGCTGTAGTGGTGGGTTCTTGAACTGTGGTTGCTTGAGAGGTAATAACACTGGTAGTTCCTTCTATGATAATCTGTCGTGAGAGGCATATGTGTATGGGTTGTATATGTGCAAGGGGTTCCGTAGGTGACTGTTTTGGAGATGGCTGGGGTGAAGGGGACTTTGGGACTTGCAAACATGGTATAGATCCGCACATGCATTTTTCCTGTCTTCCCCTTGCTAGCTTTCCTGGCTTTCTTGGCAATTCCTTTGAATTCCTTCAATTCTTCATTCATGATTGCAGGTTCTATAGGCAAGTCATATGCCAAACACATATAAACAATTTGAGTGAGAGCGCAACATCCATGGATGACTTTTTTCCTTTCCCATCTCTGTTGTGCTAAGTATAACTAATCAATGTTCCAACTCGCAAGATCTATTGTTTGGGACCCAATACATGCTAAATATAATCCAAACCAAATACGCTTGTGAGGCATAATGAAACGATCCTGAGCCAAGAATGCAAAATGTTGCATACATATACGTAGGGGCTTAGATAATTTAGGTGTAATGGCCGAAATGTCTTCCCATTTGATAACATCAGCACGCTTCATCGGTTCTAGAATTAGCCTTTCTCGCTCTGTTGGTGTGTGAGTTCTGTGGATCTTAATTGCTGCCCGACTCAAATCCTTTGAAAGATAGAACTTCTTGAATGGGGGATCATTTACCAAAGGTGGCAAAATGAACATGCTCGGCAAGTCCTTATTCTCGGAGGCTGTAAGTGTGGTCACCAGGTAATAGCATCTATAAAAATCCGGTTTGGGTAATGGGTTACTGAAGTATTCCGTGAAACCTGCTCTAGCCCAAACATGCTTTAAATCTTCTATATTTTGAAGAGCTTCAAATTCTAAAAAACTGATACTTGTCCCACTTACTACTGTCAAAAGTCAAGGTGGCATCAAAAATGAAGTCTGCGCTTGCCAAAGGTCCTGCTAAACCTTGAAACCAATGGGAATTACGGTGATCTTTTTGGTGTATCCCCTAAGAGGGTCATCAATCGGCATTGGTCCTGGGAATCCTTGAAATTCAGTTGGTTGTGATGTAGGATGTGGCTCAACCAGTAATTCGCCAAAATTGACCACAGGTACACTGGGGCCAGCTTCAGACGGTCCTTTTGTCTACATGATGATGGATGCAAATGTGGAGAAGATCTGCTACAAAAAATTAGCACATTAGCATGGAAATTAATCATGATCCCATTAAAGTGAGACCGCAATCCCTTTCCATAACCGATGTGTAACCCGTGTAGCCGAGTGTCGTGAGGTGGTTTATGGAATGATTTTTGCAAAACTAATGCAGGTCTCTAGACACCTACATGCTTGCGATAGTGCATACATTGCTTGATGAGATGTTATTACGAGTGATGTTGGGTTAGTGTGGTCGAGTTTATACAAGGTTCAGTTGTGAGTGAATTATTACAAGGGAGTTGGTTATTCGGGATGGGGTTAATGTTATACAATTGATCATGCGAAGGCTTTTGAATACATTTTGGTATCCATCTTCTAAGGGTTGTTGAGTGGGTGGTATGTTTTTGCTAAGGGACAAAAGATGATTTCGGATGTTGTGGTGTCGATGGGTGAAGAGATTTCTGAGGGGTATGTGTTACATGGTTTGAGCGTTGAGCTATAACACATTGTTTGGGTACCCAAATCTACATGGGTGTGGGTCGATTCATCAGATACTTCTTGGCAATCCAAATCAGTCGAATGTTGGTACTCGTAGAAGAAGGTTGAAGAGATGTAGAATACTACTTCTGATGCTGCCTTAACTTCTTCTTGTCCGTATCTACATTGTTGAAATCTGTCGGTGCTTTCTGTCCTTTTGGCACCCATATTTGTCTTGTCCCTCTTGCTTTGTGGTGCTGATACTGCTGCTTGTTTTGTGTCGGGTTTGGGTTCCTCCATTGTGGGTGACTCCTTCATGGTTGGGGGTGAGAGGTCAGCTGGACACTCTGCTTTGGAAAAGAAGGGAGGTCCAACACTTGTGAAACTTGCCCATTAGGAAGTATAGCCTTTTGTATCATGAATCTAGGCCAGTCCGCAGTAAGTGTGGAAGGATGGGCACTGCAAGGTGTTATGCCCATGTGGTTGTTGATGTAGTCCACCTGATCGCTGTTGCAACCCACCTGACCGCTGCTGGAAGATCGAGGGAAAATCTATTGAGATTCTTTTATTTGGTAACTATCCATCGCCAAGCTCTCATGGGTTGACTTTGGAAAGAGCATGCTTAGTTGAGGGATCTGGCCAAAGATCTTTCGGTCCTCTGTCGCATGTAGTTCATATGGTCTAGGGTTACATACCTCAGGTGGAGTGTTGTTAGGGAAGTCAAACGATATCACTCGTTGGTGGTCTAAGGTTCCAATCTGCAAGGAGCCTTGTCTAAGATTTAGGTCCACTGAGTGATCGTATAGCCAATCTTGGCCAAGGATTAGGGGTTCTATCAGGTCGTCATCATGGCACACTATTAGCTTTGTTGTCATGGTCAAGTTGTGTATGAGGGTAGGAAGGTCCACCTCACCCATGCAAGGGGTTTCCATGCCTCCTAGCCCTATGAGGTATGCCTTGATTGGCCGCATTTCTATTCTTGAGTCCCTGTAGTAGGGCCATCTAATCGCACTAGTCACAACACCTGAATCAATTAAAGCCATGAGCTCGTGGCAAGGATTGTCATGCTCTAGCCTAACTATAATGAATGGTCTCCTATCCACTATGCTAGGACGAGTAATTGACTTTGCTTGACACATGGCCATGGGGTATCCGGGTGTTGTTTCCAGATGGTTATAATGTTCTCTCCCTAGACCTTGTCTTCTTAGCTTCATCTGCTTGATGCGTTCTATAGCTTCTTCCTGAGCTTCAAGTCGTATTCTCTTTTCTTCCTCCTTACGCTTCTTTGCCAACGTGAGTCTTCTAAGCATATCCTCAGTAAGAGGTTCCTGATAAAGCTTGACTCTACAGCCACTAATGTAATTAGGCATTATTTCTCCTTCTAGGGTGGCTAATTGTATCGCTCCGGTTGTCGAGAGTCTGTTAATGATCATAGGTCCATAACCTCGCTTTTCTAATTTCCTTGTGTGATGTTTCAACGTATATACTAGGACTACATCTCCTTCTTTTAAGCCTTTATCTTTCACATGTGCATCGAAATAGGCTTTCTGTTGCTTCTTTGCTGCATATATGCTTGCTGCTGCTTTCAGCCTGGTTTCTCCTAATTGTTCCAAGTCCATTATCCTTGATGATAATTCATGACCGGTCCACTAATGTTCTTGTGCAACCTTGAGGGTGGGTATCAAGAATTCCAAAGGGAGCGCCATCTGAAAGGGAGTTGCATTGAGTACGGTCTTGTAAGCCACTCGATATGCCCAAACAACATGATGTAACTGTTTGTCCCAATCTGAACGTTTGTTGTTCACAAGTTTCGTCAGTATGTTACAAAGGATCGTGCTGGTACTTTTTGCTTGACCATTGGCCTGAGGATGATATGGTGCAGATTTCTTGTGAATCACCATAAAATCTTGTAACAAATATTCAATGACCTGATTTAGAAAGTGAGTTCCTCGATCACTCACTAACTCTATAGGTAGTTCATATCTTGTAAAGACATTTTCAAATAAGAATTTTGTAGTCGTGTATGCATCATTCTTTTTTGTGGCCTTGGCCTCTACCCATTTGGTAAGATAATCTGTAGCTACAATAATGTATTCCGCATGAGTACCTTTTGCAGGGGGGTTAATGGGTCCAACAAAGTCTATACCCCACTTAGAAAATGCACGTCCTCCCATCATGGGTTTCAATGGCATATGTGATGAGAAATAGATGGAAGAGTGAATGTACAAATGTAACAAACATATTCAGATGTATGGGCAGTAATCTGAATATACATGAGATGTGTGACCTAATAGGTTATAGAAGAGTGAATATGAATGACTGAAAGAGGAAGGATCAGTGTGAAACTGATAATCAACAAACCCTCATCTAACCTTAGGCTATGGAAGACCCTAAGTCAGATACGTGTGTCAAAAGATCACATACTTAAAAAATAGCAAAGAATGCTAACAAGTTTGCTGCCAAAAATCCTCAAACTCATGTGAACACACCTTCTCAAACACCTCATCCAAATATGCATAAAGCATATATGTACTGATTCTCTTGTACCCATGCTGAATAGGACTCCTCCTGATATGGATGCTATTGCCTCCATAAACTCCAAGTAGTACCTGTGTGCATAAAGAGAATATGTACCTGAATACTTAACATAAGATGTAAATCTTATGTTAAACACCATCCAATGTCTTTGACGTAGCCCGAAATCTTCATGTAGAAGACAATCTTCAACTACAACATGTAGATGGCCGATCCTCACCATCAAGCTGCTAATGACCAAGTCTTCTTTCCATGAACAAGAGATAACCTCCTCTCCATGAGCAAGAGTGTGAGCACACTCTTCATCTTCTCCAAGAAGAACTCCAAAGCCGCTCCTCAACATGCTTCAAGTTAGCACCATGGCTTCCCCATGTGCTAGAAGAAACACCACCTCTATTGAGGTCCAAGCACAAGGCTTGTGTTGAAAAATAGATGAAGGATGAAAGACAATGAGCCCAATGGCCTCTTTTATAGTATTTTATAGATCTTGAAAAGCACTTCCCAAAAGCTACGTCGGTAGAAACGCTCTGCAATCGCTTAAACAAACTCAATTGCTATCACGAATTCGTATGCGTAAAAATAACGCCATCCATCACTGAATCTTTCCGCTATTGCTTTTGGTCCATTGTTTTATAAAAACAAGAGCTTTTTCTCCTCCGCGCTGCGCCGTTCAAGATTTGAACCTTGGTGGGTTGGACAGTAGACCAATGCCTTAACCACTACGTTAAGCGCTTTTCCTCATACAGATTTAATAAAGAAACATACAGATGCTATGATACTGGACTATTGGACCAATAGAACATTGCTTTCCAACAATCCCCCCTACAATGTCATATTGGTACAACCTGGACTAGATCTGCTAAACTTCACGATTTGCAAATTATCATAAGCTTCAAATAGTCTCTCACAAACTTCAAGCTTGTATTGCCGCACTTCAGAACTTCAAACCTTTTCTTCAAAAGTCTTCTTCAAAACTGAATTTGACTTTCCTTCAAAACTTTGAACTTGTTGAATATGAACCATAATACTCGAGAAATATGCAAACTAGATATCCAATAGTGTATACATCAAGCAATCATTGCTTGACAACAAATATAGCATGAACTGTCTCTGAACCTGCTATCTCCTGGCTTCAAAAACCTGAAAACATACACTAGGATCCACATATTTGCATTTACCTTACGAAACTTTCTCAACGCACTTCTGTTGTGTCATGTAAATACACTAAACAAAATCAAGAACTGAATCATGGAACCTGTGATTGAAAACTCACAACTTAGTGTATTATGAACACTACTAGTTCATCTCTGACTGTACTCAAGTCAAGTCAAGTCAACTCAATTGAAATCAATTGAAATCAACTGAAATATGAGTCTTATCAAAAAATCTATAATGTCATCATGTCTTCATCCTTTAAATCCTTCATACCTCTTTCCTTCAGAACTTGGTATAAACATGTATGTGTGCACTTCTAAAACATACCTCTCTGAAATATCAATCTTCTCTTCAATAGAACTCTGGAACCTTCTCCTAAACAGGAACATCCTAACAGGAACTTTCTCCAGACATTCTTTTTCTTCCTTCTTCTTTCAAAGCTGGAACATAAAGAGAACTTGACAAAGGAAATATAGGAATACCTGATATAGGAAATACCTATAGGTATGACTCTGTATTCTTTCATATATGGCTGTAAAATAAGTCCTCATGTTTCATCACCCCCCTGGATGATTTAACACTAGTATCCAGAATTCTTCAAATATATCAAACTTTATGAAATCTGGAACGTCTTCCTTCTTTCAATAAATCTGATCTTCAGTGATCAATACCTATATCTGAAACAAAATCTTTGAACCCTTTTTATTAGCACTATACACATGCCAATAGCTTTCCCTAACATTCCTCAGCTTTCCAAATTATAGAATAAGGTTAGCTGATCTATCATAACAAAACCTTGCTGAAAGCATTTTAGGATTCGTAACCTTCTGCAACATAACAAGTATCTTCTTCTATCTTTCTACAACATAAATATGAAAGAACCTGAATCTTTGACTTACTTCTTCCAATGTTAAGAATCTTACACAAACAAAGGATAGACAACTGACTCATAAATACTCAAGATCATACAAGATCATACAAGATCAATGATCTCTCCTATGTAGAATCTGCTCTCATCAAACCTTCATTACTGAATGTTTGATTTATTTACCTGAATGTCTCCAAGTGTCCATGCTTCTCAGAAAGTTGTAAAACTTTTCTTCAAACAAATCCTTCAAGAATCTGCAACTCCTACTTGAAACATAAGTGGACAAAACTTCTCACCTTGAGAACTCCAAAAGCTGCAAGTTGATACTTCATAACTTTCATATTTTACCCGGGTGAAATGTGACAGTACCTGCTTGACTTTCCTTTGGCTAACTCCACTTCTCAATCAAGTGATAGGATATGATGGAACACCTTTTCGAATACAAACATGTATCCAAAATTCTAGACAATCACTGAAAGTAGATTCTTCATTTGACTAGTACATCAACAAGACTAAATTTTCTGAAGTTTCTGAAAATATTGAATATGAGGTAACCTTTTCCAAACATAAAACCTCAACCTAAGTCTTCAACATCTGCTACAAAACTCTTTTACCTTAAGACTTAGATAAAGAAGAAATATACTTCTTTGCAACTTGTCATATACCAAGTAGCTTTGTATTGACACTTCAAGAATTCTTTGAGGGAACATATAAGCTGCCTGCTTAAAAAATCTTCAACATAACTCATACACATATGAGTCAAAACATATATCTGCTATTTTTGTTTCTCTCAATGCAATTCTTTGTCAAATCTACTAGATCATGACCAAGTGTAATGCAAGACAAGAAACTGCTTCTTCTTTAGACTTTCTTCACAAGATGTTCTCGTAGACTTGTCTTTGGATGTAGAGAATAAAATAGGAAAACTATATGGAAAATATATGAGAAAAGGAAGCCTTAATTTTCTTTTGGAAATGATGGACTTTCTTTTTCTGCATCTTTCTTCCACCTGATGATGATGTTAACATCTTCAAACTTCTCTTCCATACCTTTTGTTCTCTTCATCTTGAAGTAGCAAGCACTCTTAACTTCTTCAAATGAATTCTTTCTCTTCCTCTAATGCTAAGAGTAAGAGACAAAACAAACATGGTATACAAATGGAAGTGAATATAGAAACATGTTTTATCATCTCCTCATATCTCTGAATCAAAATTCTGTTTCAAATGACTAAAACGACTAAATTCACCAATCTTTTGTCTGAATGATGAATTACCTTTCTAGAGTTACCTTCTCTAGATACCTAGATTACATTCTGTACCTAGATATCCAACCAATTTACAACAGAAAACTGGCTAAAAAACTCATCCCATCTTCAAATTTGTCTTCTTAGATGAGCCTTCTTGCCATGAAAGAGATTTCTCAAAACTCTCTAGAAAAAACCTCTAGATACTTGTTTTGATGTAGCCTTTAACTTTCAAATGATGAAAGCGTATAAAAGCACTCCTTGAAACCTTCAAATCTCTTCATACTTGCTCTTCTAAGATATGACCTGCAAATGATAATCTATTAGTAGAAATTGATACCTATGATTTGATGTTGATCTGATTCCTTCATCTTCTCTAAACCATTGTTCTTCCTTGAATTTGAAGTAGTCTTCTCTTCATCAAGTCTGGATCTTCAAACAATACTTTTGTAAAGTATTTGCATACTCTTCCAAAAATATTCAGCTGCTAATAGATCATCAACTTCATACTCCACACTGATGAATATACATGTAACTGAATTATCTAATTCTCAAATCTCTACTCATCTAGATTAAGTGTGTATGTCAAATGTCAAATGTTAGAAGATGCCTTTAAATCAATGTTGTAAACCTGGAATTCTGGAAACCTGAGAATATGAAAGAGCCTTAATGCATTGATGCCAAAGATCTAAAGTTTTGAAACCAAAACCTTAGTGCTCTGATACCAAATGTTGGAAATGAGGTAGGCCCTTGGCTCATGTCACAGGTCCATGGTTCCATAGGTCCATCATATACAACACAAAATCTAGCAATCTTCAATATTGACAAAACATGAACATACCACAACTTAATCATATAGATGATGAGACAAAGATAGAGAAAGAATAGACGACATGTGTAAGGTGTTACGTAAGCCATCGCTTACTCGTAGTATCATATATACCAATGTTCAATGTACAATGTGGGAGCAAAACTCTCAACCACTCTATGTGATGAGAAATAGATGGAAGAGTGAATGTACAAATGTAACAAACATATTCAGATGTATGGGTAGTAATCTGAATATACATGAGATGTGTGACTTAATAGGTTATAGAAGAGTGAATATGAGTGACTGAAGGAGGAAGGATTAGTGTGAAACTGATAATCAACAAACCCTCATCTAACCTTAGGCTATGGAAGACCCTAAGTCAGATATGTGTGTGAAAAGATCACATACTTAAAAAATAGCAAAGAATGCTAACAAGTTTGCTGCCAGAAATCCTCAAACTCATGTGAACACACCTTATCAAACACCTCATCCAAATATGCGTAAAGCATATACGTACTGATTCTCTTGTACCCATGCCGAATAGGACTCCTCCTGATATGGGTGCTACTGCCTCCATAAACTCCAAGTAGTACCTGTGTGCATAAAGAGAATATGTACCTGAATACTTAACATAAGATGTAAATCTTATGTTAAACACCATCCAATGTCTTTAACGTAGCCCGAAATCTTCATGTAGAAGACAATCTTCAACTACAACATGTAGATGGCCGATCCTCACCATCAAGCTGCTAATGACCAAGTCTTCTTTCCATGAACAAGAGATAAACTCCTCTCCATGAGCAAGAGTGTGAGCACACTCTTCATCTTCTCCAAGAAGAACGCCAAGAAGAACTCCAAAGCCGCTCCTCAACATGCTTCAAGTTAGCACCATGGCTGCCCCATGTGCTAGAAGAAACACCACCTCTATTGAGGTCCAAGCACAAGGCTTGTGTTGAAAAGTAGATGAAGGATGAAAGAAAATGAGCCCAATGGCCTCTTTTATAGTATTGTATAGATCTTGAAAAGCACTTCCCAAAAGCTACGTTGGTAGAAACGCTCTCCAATCGCTAAAACAAACTCAATCGCTATCACAAATTCGTATCCGTAAAAATAACACCATCCATCGCTGAATCTTTCCACTATTGCTTTTGGTCCATTGTTTTATAAAAAACAAGAGCTTTTTCTTCTCCACACTGCGCCGTTCAAGATTTGAACCCTGGTGGGTTGGACAATAGACCAGCACCTTAACCACTATGTTAAGCGCTTTTCCTTGTAGAGCTTTAATAAAGAAATATACACATGCTGGGATACTGGACTAATGGACCAATAGAACATTGCTTTCCAACACAAATAATGCCTGAATCTCTTTACTGCGTAGATCATTCCTAATCCTTCTCGTTCCGTAGCGGTGTAATTTCTTTTTGCTGCATTCAATTGTCTGCTCGCATACGCTATAGGACGATCTATATTACCTTCATTTGTGGGTTGTGCCAATACACATCCTATGGCATAGTTGGATGCATCCACATGTACATGGAATGGATTGCTCCAATCTGGGGTTGTTAATATGGGTGCTACACACAAACGTCGTTTTAGTTCATTGAATGACTTTTCACATTCATCTGTCCATTCAAACTTGGTCAAAAGAGAGTACAAAGGCTTGGTTATGATTGCATACATGTGTATGAAGCGTCTGTAATAACCACAATGGCCCTTAAAAGCCTGTACCTCTTTTACGTTGTTTGGCCTAGGTAGATCTGCAATTACTTTTATTTTTTCTTCATCCGTTGAAATTCCATTCTTTGACACAATGTGTCCTAGAATTTTGCCTTGTCTGACCATGAAAACACATTTTTTTGGGTTCAAACAAACTTGATATTCTTGACATTTTTCAAATACTTGTCATTCTGGGATATGTGTCTGCCTCATATTCGAATGAGTACATATATCATCAACATAAACTTCCAAATTCTTGTGTAAGAATTCCTTAAAAACATGACACATAAGTCGCTGGAAAGTGGCGGGTGCATTTGTTAGCCCAAATGGCATCACACGAAATGAAAATATGTCCCATTCTTTGGCAAAAGCCATCTTGTGTTGATCTTCTGGAGCGATGGCTACTTGATTATAGCCTGAGAAACCATCAAGAAAGCTATAAACTTCCTTGGCTGCAACTCTTTCCAATAAGTGTTCCGTGATAGGAAGAGGATAATTGTCTCTAATCGTGGTGGCATTAACTTTTTTAAGGCTAATACACACGCAAAATTTTCCATTGTTCTTGGTAACAATCACAATGGGGGATACCCATTCAATATGCTCAATTTCGTAAATGAATCCTGCTTCTATCAAACGATCTATTTCTTCTTTAATTTTAGTAGCGTAGTTATCATTGTACGTGTATGTTTCTGTTTTGTAGGCTTTGCGTCTGGAGTCATACGGAGTCTATGGGAGCATATATCTGGGTCTACTCCTTTCAAGTCTTTGTAACTCCAAGCGAATACATCTCTATATTCACGTAATAGGGCAATTAACTCTTCTTCCTCTTCATTCGTCAAATCATGCTCAATGTATGTACATTTTTCTTCTTCTCCTTCTATGGTAGCTATGATTCTCGATTATCATATACTTCTCCAACTTCAGCTTTTCTTTTAAACATTGGTACCATGATTTGTCTATCTTCTATTTCATGCTTCTTGAAATTCTCCGGTACTTCCATGAGTGGTTCTTCTTCTTCTTTTGTCTTAGATGATTTCTTTCTCTTCTTTTGTTTGCTTTCTGTTTCTCTTGGGGATGGCTCTAGTTGTTCCATTTGACTTTCATTTTCTTCTTCAGGGGTTTTGGCTTCTACAAAGTATAAATATTCCTCTTCTATAGAATAAAAGGGTTCCATGATAATGGATTCTAGGTCCTCGTCATCGCTACTCTTGTCTTGGTCTTGGGTCACTTCCGTGCATTCTTCTAGGATAAAGTCCTCCTCGACAGGTTCAATCATAAAAATGGAGATGTCATATCTGTCTTCATCATAGTGAGGGGTCCATTGTTCTTCGTTCACTGCTATGTCCATTGTGGCTAAGATTTCTACCCAACTGTGAGGCTCGAATTCCTCGTTTGGAAATACTATAGGTGCGTAAGCTGGGTGTTGAAGAGTTCATGGATGTTGTTCTGAACCTAAAGACCTGGTTTCTAACTGTTCTTCCTCTTGTTTTGCTACCTTACAAATCCATAGATGAGTATCCTCATGCAACCATGAGGGGTCTGATTCCAATGAGTGTACTGATCTGTTTCATCTTGTGTCTTATGGATGGTGTTCCATTTTATTGGGGCATTAGGGGAAAAAGTGAACCCTGCATGGGCCTTTTAGATTAAGGGGTGATTAGTGATGGACCAATGAGAGGAGGGTGGTGGCCACAGTCTAGGGCCTCAATCAAGTAGGCTAGACCTAGGTTTCCCTTGGTTTGGGCTAGTCAAAACAACCAAAATGTGGTGACAAAAGTAGTATTTTCTTTGTAAGTGGTTTTAAGGACCCACAAAATTCGAAATTCGCCATCAAAGTTGAATTTGCATCGTTGGATATGAAAAAAATCCAATGGTTGAGTTTGAAAAGGAGAGAAACTGCGCCTTTCATTGTGCATCGTTGGATGATGTTTTGATCCAATGCTTGAGATTATCCCTCTAGAGGATTGGGAATCTTTGGATTACTACTCTTGGATCTAGTTTTAATCCAACGGCCTTCAAGTCACGCAGAAGCACGTTTGAATGTGAGACCTCCAATTCGTATGCATCGAATGGTATAGATTTGTTGAGAATGTCAATACCTTACTCTCTCTCTTCCTTTTACAAAGCAATCATGATTGATATGACTTCTATTTTGTCTTTTTTGTCAGACACCCGGATGCCAATCTTGTGCATCCATTAAGCAAGATCGAATGGTCCGTAAAATTCGCGCTGTGTAGTCTCTCTCATCCGTTTTCAGTCTCTTAAACACTCCCTATTTTGTCGTTTTCTGCTAGATCAACGCACGCTAATCGTGTCCGTCCATGCGAAATATTGAACGGTTTAAGATAGCCACAAAAATTATGGACTGTGATCACTATTTTGGCATGTTGTGCCAGACAAAAACGATTGATCTCGTCCGTGCAACAAATTCATCGTAGGGCTCTCAATAGCCACGAATTCCTCCCAACTGCGAACTCAAATATGGCATTTTCAAAATAATGATTTTAAATTAAATACCACTAGTGGTTTTTTTTCTTCTTGAATACTAGACATGATTAATTTTAATCCCTAAAAATTAGGGATCCTTACAAGGCCCATGCAGGGTTCACTTTTTCCCCTAATGGGCACATCCCGACGGGAATAGTCTTTAAGATTGACTTTAGTAGTCACTCCTAAATGTTGCAAGTACAAAGAATTAGTTCCCCAATCTTGTAGAATTTGCAACTGACGTATGAATGTTCGTCCTAAAATCATCTCGTAAGCATGATTTTTCCCAAAATCATAAATGGTGAAAGTATGCTCAAACTCCACACCACAAGTGGTGAGAGATATGCCTTCTAGTAGGCCCAAGGGCTTCTCTATATGTCCATCAGCCATTTGTAGCTTCATCCTGGTAGGTCTTAATGCTGGCTTACCCCAACGTTTCCATAAAGCGGTGGTAGCAATGGCTACTCTGGCTCCTAAATCTAAGATGGCTTTGGTGGTGTAGCCCTGGTGGGTTATTGGAAGATAAGTGTTACCTTCCTCCCCCTCACTTACATCTCCAATTCTTTCTATGGGTATCTTGGGTACCTTCTTGTGTGGTCCTATCTGGAAGTGAGTAGTAGCAACCTCCGGGAATTGATTTGCTACATGCTTCCACAATTCTAGTTTAATCTTTAATAACTCCTCTAGAGTGAGATGACACTGTATTTTGGTGTTCTTGATCACTTCTGTGTTTCTAGTGATTACTGATTCTTCATTCCTCACTAATATAGTGGGTGCTCTCATACTAATAGACTTGGCTTCCCAAGGTCCTGTGAACTGAGGTAATTCTTGCAAAGAATTGGATTCAAAATCTATGTGTTCACTCAGTTGTTCTTCCTCTACATCATCGTAAATAGAGGGGATGTCTTGGGGAAATTGCTCTTGCAAGTCATCTATCTCTTGAATAGGAGGATGGGTTCCTTGTTCTTTTCTCCGCTTCTCTTCTTGGATTTCTCTTAGAAATTCATGTGAATACTTATGTATGGAAGACAAGTTGTCTTCAACCTTTGTATTTGGTACTTGGGATAGGGATAGTGCATTCCTTTCCTGTGTCTCTGAGACCATAGGGTTCCTATACTGATTCTTTTTCTCCTTGCTATCAATCAAGTATTCTAACCTCTCCAGTAGTCCTTGAAAGTGTAATTCCAGTTTTGCCATGTTATTCCAAATAAGATAACGAGAGGCCTCGAACATAGTTTGTGCTAATTCTACCATCTTCATGAAGAGTTTAGTCCTCTCAATTTCTAAGCCTGCTCGTGGATAGTTCTTACTCATTTCAGCTATTTGGGGTCCTTCTTTTAGTCTAGCCTGATATGCACGAAACATCATGTCTAGGTTTTCTGGTATAGGTTCTGTTAGAACTGATCCTGATTTTTGAGCTAGATTCTCATGATTCGATTCTTAAGAAGTCAACTCTAGGATTTTGGCTCTAGATTCCTTGAGACTTCCTCCCAACTTGGTTATCTTTTTACTGCACTTTCTCTTCATCCCTTCTCTGGAATCTTTCCAAGAGTTCGTCTTTTTGTTACTAGACTCTCCTACTTCGCTAATTCTGGTTATTTTCTCAGGATTAAGCTGTTGATTCTGTAAGAGCGCCTGGGCTCTTGTTATAGCTTGGATAGGCACGTATGTAGGATTGGATCCATCTGCATTGTGTACAATTCCTATCACGTTGATCGGTGTCACTTTTGAAGCATTAGTAGGGTTCTTAGGACAATCTTTGATGACATGCTCTTTACCACACTCGGCACAAAAACCTTGTATATTATAGTACTGTGACTGTCCTGCTATCAGAGGATGTGGAAAATCCTTTATGAAATGATCTCCTTGGCACCTAAAGCATGGTCCTTTAGGGCCCTGGGGTCTTTGCTGTCTCAATTGGGGCCGCGAATTAGGGTTGGTATACATCACATTAGCATAATCAGGCTCCCAACTGGGTTTTAATGGTGGACTATCGTATTGATATGTTTTCACATGTTCTGGTGACTCCATGTAATATGCGGGTGGAGTATCTACATGAGTAGATCGAAATTGTTAGAATTAGGGTCACTTTCTGTGATCAAGGGTGAAGAAGGCACTAAAGCCCTATTGAGGTTTTCTTCTGCAGCATCATATTTGACTGCGATGACATTAGCTGGTGGGGGTGGCTGCTGAGCTAAAACAGGTTGTGGTCTCTGTTGAGCATGATATGGATAGTTCTGAGGAGGCCTATAGTAATGAGGCTGAGCATTATATTGACCTTGATACCTCCCTGGTTGGGGGTATGCTTGCAGGTAGTTCTGTCGTACTACTTGTTTGTTGTATGGGCAGTCCTAGGCAGTATGATTCGTGTATCATCTCTCAATTGTGAGGGGTTTGTTTGAAGCTATGAATCAATGAAGAAGTATCATGTCTGATTCCACTTTTAGAGAATTCCGTGATGAATGACTCTAAGAAGTGATGGATATCCCTAAATTGCCTCTGTTGCAGTGGTTGGAACCAAGTAAAACCCGTATTTTTTAATGTTAGTCCAAATGCATTGTATTGCGTGAACATGTCTTCTACTTGCTCTGCTCTTAGCACTTGCTTAAATTCCGCAACATGGTCATAAGGGTCTCCCGTCCCATCAAAGTAATTTTTGATTGACTTTACTAATTGAGTGGGTCTTAATATCCTTGGGTGTTCACATGGTCTAGGTAGAGGAAAATCATCTCTACCACCTGGTATTCTAGGTTCCCTTTGTCTTTCCACTCTATCGGTATCCATGGTGGTTCTATCTCTCCCAATGGGGTGAGTGAAACTTACTTTTGGTCTCTCTTTGTTCTTCTCTCTTTGAGTGCTATGGGCTGAGGATGTTCCAGCACCCTGATGGCCTGTGTTTACTGTTGTTCGAGATGGAGGGAATACTAAATCGCCTCTCCATGTGTAGGTATTTCTCGCATGTTCTGGTACCACAAATACTCGTTTCGAAGTATCATCCAGGTATACAACCTTTCCAGGTGTATCTGGGTCCTTGAATTTGTAAATCATGATGGAACCTCCCTCCCTAGGTTGTTCCATTCTGTACCTCCAAAATGCTTCATCAGTTTCCTTATTCAGAAACAATTCGATGCTTCTATTATCCTGAGGGATCCATTTTGGGATTAGTACTCTTGTTAGTATAGATTTCCCTCTAGGTGTCCTAGGTTCTTCTCCTAGTGGTTCTTTTCCTTGGGTTTTCGCTTCTGTATCTAGCTGAACTACACCAAACTCATTTGTATGATTTGGTTGAGTACTTATGATGTACATTGTTCCTTCTTTGTCTATGTATGCGTCTCTCTCGAATTTCACCACTCGATGTTCCAATCGAATGGGTTGATCAAGATTGTGCAATTGCACAACTGATCTTCGCAAACCATCCTTGTAGATGCGAGCACTTAAGTGGTTGGTTCTAACATATTCTAATTGAGTTCTATAGGGTCCTTCGGGTCTTTCTAAGTATGCTATGTTTAACCCTCGTTCTGGTCTTTCCGTGCTAAAGGCCATTTCTGATTCACTGGTATCTGAGCCCAACTCGTAAGGGTAGCTATTCAATTGTTGAGCCCACGAACGTGCAATAGTTCCTACACTTGCTTATGAGGATCTAAGGCTTCATCGGTCTGACTTACCTATATGCTTGCCTGACCTAAGGTTCATGAATTTACTTCCTGAATCACTCAGTACGCACTCTGATCGTCAGTGTTGCTTTGTTCTTTTATTGCTTGTTTCTTTTTTTTTTAATTCCTTTAAATTCTTGTCTTGTCTTCACTGTATGCGTCAGGAATTGACTTTCTGTTGTACTTTTGAGTTCTCGTTTTGTCATACTTAAATTCTTTCCTCGAGGTTTTTGTATCGCACACTTTTATCTTAATTTTGGAATTGAAAAATTTAGGTCTCTTGGACTTGATGTGTTCCTATCGTCATCCTAATTTAATCCACAATGCTAGACGTTTAGCCTAAGCTAATAATTGACTGAGGGGGTTGAGTATTCTTCCAATCTCCAGTCAGCTTCATTGATTTCTCTGATGCCCAAGAAGTAGCACTTCCCAAGCCTTGCGTTCTTCACTGCCTTGCTTTGATAGCCCTTGCTTAACCTGTAAAAGTTCAATGTTTAGACCACTTCTTAAATTGATGATCAAGCACTTTGATATATACACCTTTAAGGGTGTCCTCTCTCCTTTGACAGACTTTCTCCAATGCCCCCTTTCTTTTCTAGTCCCACAAATGGTCAATTTCAAATTATCTTATCTGAGCTATAAAGCTCCAAGAACAGACTTCAAATGAAAAAGATATCAGCATTCAGGTCCTCGGGGGTACAAATTGACAAACAAGTTTTTCTTCAATTATGAGCTAAGGGGTCTCCAATGAGCTTAATCACCCAAAAATTTTCTCAAAATAGCCTCAAAATTGCCCAAAAAATTAAACCCTAGTTTTGGCATTTTGGGTGGACAATCGCGATGGTCTGAGACAATCGCGATGGTTTGGGACCGTCGCGATGGTTCAGGTGAACTGTCGGGATGGCGTGGTACAATCACAATGGTCCGATGGTGCGAGGCATCGGGATGGTCTAAGTGAAGCATCATGATGGTCTGTCTGGCGAGCAATCGCGATGGCATGGGCCCGTCGCAATGGTCAACGGTCAATGCAATCGTCGCGATGGCGTGAGCCCGTCACGATGGTCACGGGGGCGATGGCTTGAGCTAATCGTGATGCTCCAATTTTGAAGCATCGCGATGGCATGCCTGCGATCGTCGCGATGGTCTAACTTGACATGTGGTAAGGGATTTTCGCGATGGCATGGGCCAATTACAATGGTGTGGGGTTGATGGGATCGTCGCGATGGTCAGTGACTGTCACGATGGTTCAAGTGACCCGTTGCGATGGTCTGGCCAAGCCGTCGCGATGGCATGAGCCAATCACGATCCTGTGACACAATCGTGATGGCATGAGCCCGTCGCACCGATGGTCCACCAAACTGATGATTTTGAGATTGCATCCATGGATTCGTGCAAGCGCAAGGCTCGCCTACCTCGTGGTGTGGTCGCTTACCAAAAGTGCCGACTTTGTCAGACCATCACGGTGGTCCAACGCCAACGGCAAGTTCTGATAGAAAGTGATTTTCTTATCTTTTGGAAGCTTTCTTGCTGCTCTGGAGCACTGTCCGTGCAAGAAAACTCAAAAACACACACAGCACAACAAGCACAAAAACTCTCTCTCTCTCGCATGCACAAATGAGGGGAAATGAGGAGAATGGGTGGATATGGTGAATTTTCTGATTTTTTTTTGGAGTGGAAGAGGATGATACCATGGTGAAGGAGTGTAGGGGAGATGAAAAACACTAAAAAACAATTAAAAACAACAACAAAAACTGATTTTTTTACCTTCCAACGCCACTTCTTGCTATACTCTTACCATCACACATTTGTCTTAGACTCGATCCCCGGCAATGGCGCCAAATTTGTGTTGCTCTAGCACAATGGTAAGTACGACATTAAGAAGATCCACCTCCTTAATGTCGATCCACGGAAGAGATAGGAGTGATATGAAGATCGTGAACGTGAGATATAGTGAGAGTGAAGATGAGAAGCATAGAGATGCACACACACATACACACACACATGTAAGAGACAAGCAAGACAAAATGGAAGGTAGGAAAAAAGACTCTATTCTCAAGATCTCAATTACAAGCTCAAAATAGCTCTAAACTCTTCTCTACTCATACAAGCTAACCTAAAAAATGAGCTCTCTAGCTCTCTTTATAGTTTTTAGACTAGTTTTGATTGGTTTCACATCTAATGACCGGCATAGTTAAAAAATAGGTTCTAAATGCTATTTGAAGGTCTAAAAGAGGTCTAAAAATAGCCAAAATTGGTAGGTTCATTCTACCTAAGCTCCTCAAGCTTAAGCACTCCTCGACTTGCACAAAATGGAGCTATTAATTACAAACGTGGTTGTTCTATGTTACATATGGTACAAGAGTGATGAAAATCACTATTGAGAGTTTTTTAAAAAGTAATAAAAAACATATTTCTTTGAAAAAATAATATGTATGGCTCCCCACTACTTCTTTGTAGTTCGCCTTCACATACTTCCTCGTTGTCTGTGCCTTTGGCTACTGCCAACAAACATCACGACTAACCAAAATGCATTTAGACTCTAGATGATACAAATGATAGCTTCTGCTTTCAGAACTCTACCCAACAAAAGTACATTTCACTCCTTTATCATCTAATTTTTTGCATTGTTGTTCAAGCACTATTCGTATGTCAGACAATCAAAGACACACATATGAGAAATAGATGGCTTGCAACCATGCTAAGCCTCATATGGAGTGATAAACTACAGTGCTTTGGTGGGACACCTGTTATGTACGTAAGCTGCACACATAATAGCCTCAAGCCAGAAACTATGTGGTACAGCTTGATTTTTGACCATACACCTCGCCATGTCCATGAGGGACCTCTTCTTTCTTTCAGCAACACCATTTTTATTGGAGATAGACATCTGCGGAAGCACGTGGACAACACGAGGAAGGAGAAGAAGCTTGGAGAACAACACACAATACTAAATGTATTAATAGAGAATGTACAAAGATAAGTAGCCCATTAGGGCAATAGGCGTATATACCTAAATATATCAACAAATCCCCCTGGGAGTGATCTGGTGAATAAGGAGCTGGCACTCATGTATAAGGAAGTGCCAAGCTATATGGAAATCACTCCATAAAAGGGAGTAAGCCCAAAGCTTTGCGGAAAGCTTCAAACTTCTCCCTAGGCAGAGCCTTCGTGAAAAGGTTTGCAATGTTCTCCTACGTGGGCACATATGCCAAGCTGATCTCCCCAGTAGAGAACCTCTCCCTGTTATGGTGATAATGCACCTCAATGTGCTTAGTGCGAGCATGGAACATAGGGTTCCTCGCAACTGCCAATGTGCTCTGACTATCAGTGGACATGGTCGTGGCAGAAGACTGACCAACACCCAAATCAGCCATAAGGCGTCTGAGCCACACACACTCAACAGTCGCTGTGAAAGCCGCCCTATGCTCAGCCTCACAATTGGAAGTGGCCATAGTAGGCTGATTCTTGCTCAACCAAGATATACATGAGCTACCAAGCATGAAGCAAAAGCCACTAGTGGACACATGAGTGTCATAGCAACCAGCCCAATCAGAGTCACAAAAAGCATGCAAATCTGGCAGTAGTGATCCCCCCTTGGGATAAAACAACCCAAGTAGCCGAGTACCACTCAAGTAGCAAAAGATGCACTTAATCTTCTGCCAATGCTTGACTCGTGGGCAATGCATAAACCTGCTCATCTGTGAGATCGCAAACTGAATATCTGGCCGAGTAATGCATAAGTAAATCAAGCATCCAAAAGCCTGCTGATAGAGAACAACATCAAATGCATCTCCAGCATCATGAAGACTCAATCGTAAACCTGTCTCCATAGGACTCACAATAGGCTTACAGTCTTCAAGGCCAAAATCCTACAATAATGTGTCAATATATTTCGTTTGACACAAGCCATTCCACCATCAACTTGCACAAATTGAATGCCCAAATATGTGATGCAAATGCCCCAAATCAGACATCTCAAATGAGGCATGCAAATCAGCCTCGAAATCAGTAATATGCTTCTCAATAGGACCACTGAGCAGCATGTTATCAACATGGACAACAATGATCAGAAGCACATCATTAGCATGCTAACATATAAGGTAATAGAGGTGCATCTAATTTGCTATCACGCAAAGTTTGCACTAGCCATTTTGGCATAGTTTTTGCCTGCACAATATCAGCTCTCTCATCAACTATTGCATCATGTAAATTTGCATCAGAAATGGAATGATCTGCATCATCACATGAAACTTGCAAAGGCTGAGAAGCTGCCTCATTAGGACCAGCGCTAGACTGTCCACCTATAAAAAGAGGCAGCAAAGTATCATACATGTCTTTGGAGCTAACATATGTCTCCTTAGTACATGAAAGCAATGGCTGAATAGCATCTTCCACAAAAACAACATCACGGCTAACCAGAATGTGTTTAGTCTGTGGATGATACAAACGATAGCCTTTACTTTCAGAACTGTACCCAACAAAAATACATTTTATTGCTTTATCATCCAATTTTCTACGATGTTGTTCAGACACTAATGCATATGCCAAACAATAAAAAACACACAGATGAGCAACAGATGGCTTGCGATCATGCCAAGCCTCATATGGAGTGATAGATTACAGCGCTTTAGTGGGACACCTGTTCAGTACATATGCTGCACACATGACAACCTCAAGCCAGAAACTATGTGGTAAAGCCTGACTCTTGACCATACACCTCACCATCTCCATGAGTGACATGTTCTTTCATTCAGCAACTCCATTTTGTTGAGGTGTATACGGCACTGTACACTCATGTTTTATCCCACGTTCAGCGAAAAATGCATTAAATTTAGAAGACATATATCCCCCCCCCTCAATTTGAACGGAGGGTGCCCATTTTACATGTTGACAGATTTTCAGCCAAAACCAAAAACTGTTTGAAGCACATGAACACTTCGGACTTTGCCTTCAATGGATATACCCATGCATGCCTGGAAAAATCATCAATGAAAGTCACGAAGTAAAGATAATTTCCAAAAGAAGGTGTCTACATAGGACCACAAACATCACTATGTACAAGCTGCAAACTCTGAGTAGCCCAAATTGAACCATCTTTTGGAAATGAGGAACGCTGCATTTTACCCAAAATACAGCCTTCACAAACATGTTTTCCGAGTGCCTCAAGTTTGGGCAAAGAGAACACCATTTCAGATTTCTACAGGCGTAGCAAACTAGCAAAATTTAGATGACCAAAGTGTGCATGCCAAAGATTTGCATTTGACATAGCCTGAGAATCATGAACTGCACATGCCGAATCATTCACAGATCTTTCATAGTCTATGAGCTTATATAGCCCATGACATAAAATGCCAGAAGCAATAATCACATCGCCATTTGATAGATCATGAACTGTACACCTGTCATCAACAAATTTCACAACCAAGCCAATCTTGGCTAATGCAAAAATTGATAACAGGTTCTTCTTGATCCCTGGCACAAATAAAGCATCTGACAAAGTGAAAGAACTACCATCAGCAATAGTCAAAATGATCTTACAAACTCCCATAACAGGATAAGAGGAGTTGTTGGCGCATGTAACAGTATTCCCTATAGGGGCTTGCTTTAGTGAAGAGAAGAAACTGCGCTGTGAGGTAATATGTTTGGTCGCCCCAGTGTCAAAGTACTGGCAAACATCTGAGTCTACTGCAGACATGCACTGCTCATGAGAGGATCGGTCAAAACTGCAGACAGTAGTAAACGTCATTCTTCTTCCTGCACAAGATTAGTAGACTCTATTTTTGGTGTAGAGTCCTCTTCAACAATCATTCCAGCCTCTTTCTTCTTTGCCGTTTTTTGGACAGTTCTTTATGATATGATCATTCCCTTTATAGTACTTGCAAAACAATTTCTGCTTTTCTGATTTCTTCTAATCTTTATCTTCCTTCTTCGAATGTGCAGCATTTGCAGATTTCTGCTTACTAGTTGAAGAGCTCCATTTTCCTTTGCCCTTCTGACTAGCCAGGAAAGCTTGATCTGCAACACACATAATGGACCTGTTCTGCCTGGACTGATCTTCCTACAATAGAACAGAGACTAACTCCTCAAATGACAAGGCAATTGGATTGCCTTTCATCATTAACCGAAGACTAGAAGCAAAACTCTGATATGAATCAGGAAGACCATTCAGAACTGTCTCCACAAGTGAGCTATCTGGTATAACCTCATCAACAGAAATTAATTGTTCCTTCAAGTCTTTGATCTTTGTTAGAAAACTGTCCATAGAATCACCTTCATTCATGTGCTCACTCTCCAACTATTTTTGGAGGTAAGCAACACGAGCCTCATTCCTAGCTTGGTACAAATGTGGTAAGTGTATCCCAAGCATCCTTAACTATTCTACAAGAGCGAATGTGAGGAATAATGGAATGTTTGACATACAAAGCTATCAATGCATATGCCTGGGCATCCCTACCATCCCAACAAATTTGCTTTGTAGTAGGTGCAGCAGAAACTAGAGCACGAACAGGAATATGCAGAATATCATCATCTTCGACACCTTCTTCCTCAGCTTTTGTACCTGCAGTTGTAACAGTTGCAGGTGTGATAGGACATTTTTCAACACCCTGCACAATGTTCCACAATCCTTTTGCAACCAATACATGTCGCATCATATAAGCCCATAACGGGTAGTTGGTACCATCCAACTTATCCTCAACAGCCAACATACGGAATACAGCACGAACAAGAATATGCAGAATATCATCATCTTCGACACCTTCTTCCTCAGCTTCTGTACCTGCAGTTGTAACAGTTGCAGGTGTGATAGGACATTTTTCAACACCCTGCACAATGTTCCACAATCCTTTTGCAACCAATACATGTCGCATCATATAAGCCCATAATGGGTAGTTGGTACCATCCAACTTATCCTCAACAGCCAACATACGGAATACATCACTGCTTTCAACCGTGGCCGGTGACTAAAATGCCTTGATGCAAAAAATTGATTGTATCTCAAAAAGTTGAACATAATTGCCCAGAAGAATTCCACTAGACCTGTAGCACACTTCGAGATGCTTATATTAGCAAATAGAAACTGGTATATACCTTTGGCACAAAAAGACAAAATAGCTTGCACAAGCACTGCGATAGTGCGTTCGGAGGCTAAAATGAGCTCAGATTGCGATTTCGGCACCATAGTGCGAAATTGTTTTGATCTCGGAAACACGCTGAGTATGCTCACCAAAATTTGTGCGATTCTGAGACTGCAAATGGAGGAGTGTCGATGGTGCCCTAGATGAAGCGACGACCTGCTCTGATACCAATTGTTGGAGATAGACATCTGCGGAAGCACACGAAGAGTACAAGGAAGGAGAAGAAGCTTGGAGCAGAACACACAATACTGAATGTATTACCAGAGAATGTACAAAGATAAGTAGCCCATTAGGGCAATAGGCGTATATACAAGCCGAGGGAAAAAACCTCCTAAAGAGGGAAAAAAGTGCCACGATGGTCCTAGTGTGTTCACACACATCACTACCTAAATATATCAATAATTTTGTTGAGGTGTAAATGGCACTATACACTAATTTTTTATCCCATTGTCAGCCAAAAAATCATAAAAATCAAAAGACATCTATTCTCCCCCTCAATCACAATGAACATTGCCCATTTTACATGCTCACAGATTTTCAGCTAGAAGTAGAAACTGTTTGAAGCACATAAACACTTCGGAATGATTGTATCTCAAAAAGTTGAACACTTGAGCTCCACTAAACCTGTAGCAAACTTTAAGGTGCTTGTACTCATGAACCAAAACATGTATATATGTTTGGCACAAAAGGACAAAATTTCCTGTATAGGCACTTTGATAGTGTGATCTGAGGCCAAAATGAGCTCAGATCCAAACTTCAATTGCCATAGAGCAAAGCATCTTTGAACTCTTAATCACCTTGAGTATGCTCACCAATTTTTGTGCTATTCTGAGACTCTGACTAAAGAGGTGTCAATAGCACCCTAGATGAAGCGGCGACCTACTCTGATACCATTTATTGGAGTTTGAGGTCTGTGAAATCATTCAAACAACACAAGGAAGAAGAAGAATATTGGAGCACAACGCATAATACTGAATGTATTACCAAGTGATTATTTAAAGCGGGAAGAGGCATAGTGGGTCTAGGTTCCCTTCTAACCATGACGAAATTTTCATGAGAAACTTCACATTCAAGATCTTGTTTGGAAACTAAAGAAGCAATAGTAGTCCCTAGACTGATGAATTGAATTCTTATTTGTTCAAAAGCGAATGTAATGCTCACTAAAATAGATTCTTATTTGTTTTTTCTATCAAGTAAAGCATGATGTTGAGCATGAGTGATGAAGTTGACATGTAGATCAACCTCTTCTTCAAAATCTTACATCTCCGTTTTTTTTAGCTTTTCAATATCTTCAAGAGTGTCTAAAATTGGGTTTTGAGTTTTCTTTTCTATAGTTTCCATAATTGAAAAGTATTAATTGAAAATGAAACTGAAAGAAGAAAATTGAGTACTCAAAGCAAAAGAAATAACTCAGATACACTTCCCTAATATTCTCTAGAGCTTTGCAAGAAAATTTGAAAGGATTTTCCAAGCTTTTAGCTATTGTTCTTGATCCTTGCCAATCCCATGATCAATTCAAAATGTCTGATTGGCTCATAGAAGCTTTGGGAAGCAGCAAAATCACCAAACAAGTCTTCAAGATTGCCAAAATATACCAAATTTGGACAAATTTGGTTCCTCAATTGTCCTTGCTAGAGAATGAAAGGATATTCAACACCTACAACTTGAGCTAACAATGCATATCCAAGTGAAAAAATGAAATTTGGACTTTTAAAGTGTCCTAAGGAGGCCCCAAAAGTTAGAATTGTAGAAAATTTGTAGAGACTTTTTGACCCAAAGAAAAGTTTCCAAATCTAATACTTTTGGTGCTTCTAGAAAGCTTGAAAGATAAGATTCAAGTTCCAACAAAGATCATAACAATCCGATATTTGAGCAAGGAGTAAGGCCTCGTTGAAGTTGAGGGTGTAGGTGTAGGCTTGAGTAGAAGATAGAAAATCCAACCTTGCCAAGGGAGTGATTTTGGAGCTTTGAAAAGTGATATATTGATGTCAAAAGATTATGTTGATGATGAACTCTCAAAGTCCATACACCAAAGAGCATGTATGTGTAATCTCCTTGATGTTTTGTAAAGGGGAAACTCTTCAAAATCTTGTTCAAGATTGGAGAAAAAAAAACTATCATTATCTTCCTTCTTAAGCTTAAATGAAGATGGACCTTGCTCTTCTCCCCTCATAAAACCTATGCTTGTGCCATCTTTATCCCATATATGTGTTTGTAGATCTTGCAAACGCCTTCATAAAGAGTGCTTGCTCCTCTCTTCCCCCATCCAAGAGAGGGGGTGGAGGGAGTGGGCATGATAATCCATGGCTGGGAGCTTTGTGGTCGCTTCATGGCACCTATGCACATGTGTGCATACGTCTCTGAGTTAGTTCTACATCCTCTTGGGTCATGGGCATCACTTTGAGCACATCGACTCTGCGTATACAACCTTGGCTCTCATATCGATGATGTAAATTTCCTTGAGGAACCCCCTATTTTGGGTGGCAAAGAAACTCCCATGGAAACAAGTTTACAAAGCAATGCATAGACTTGCAAAAATTGATCCCCCATATTTGATGATCTTTGAGTTACAAGGAAATGGATCCCCTAGGAGGGGGGATGACAAGTTCATTACTCTCGTTTGTATCTCACTCGCCAACCCTTTTTATTAAGCTCAAGCATTGTTTTAGTAAATTTAAAAATATAAACTCAAGTCTTTCCTTAATCGTGATGAGCTAGAAAAGCTTAAAAACTCTCCTTTCATGGAGGGGGGATGACAAGTTAATTACCCTCCTTTGATTTTTCACCCCCAACCCTTTATAATTAGTTCATTACCCTCCTCTATTTCTTGCCCCAACCCTTTATTATTAGGTTCAAGCATTGTTTTGATAAATTGAAAAAATAAACTCAAGTCTTCCCTTAAAGGGTGAGGATATAGAAAAGCCAACAACTCTTCTTTCATGGAGGGGAAATGATGAGTCAATTACCATCCTTTATTTCTCACCCCCAACCCTTTATAATTTGTTCATTACCCTCCTTTTTTTCTCACCGCCAACGCTTTATAATTACGTTCATGCATTGTTTTAGTAGACTAAAAAAAAACTCAAGTCTCCCTTAAAGAACATTGAGCTAGAAAATCTTACAACTCTCTCCCCTTTCATGCAAGTCAATGTGCTAACCTAGAAGTTCTCAATTAGCATAAAGCATTAAGTGAGACAACCACGAAGATGTTGGACTGTGTCAAAGAAACCTAGAAATTCCAAAGTAGCAATTATCCAAATCATTTAAGGACTTCAGTATTTTTTAAAAATAAACTCTACTTAAAAAAAGAGAGAATAAATAAAATATTAAGTAGTTGAAGGAAATACTCTACAAGTTCAAGTCTTCCTGTCCCAGTTCGTTGGCTTAGTGGTTGGGCCTCTCGCCTCTTGAGTCGGGGGCGAAGGTTCAATCCCTGGCAGCAACATGTAAGGGACATGTAATCTGGAAAGATCTTGCATTGTGGTTGAGTGCCATCGCTTGTTTATCCTTGTGGTAGTGTTGACCGCCATTTAAACCAGTCTTGTAAACCCTCTCATTTCATGCAAGTCAATGTGCACCTAGAATTTCCTAAGTATAAATCATTCAATGAGCTAACCAACAAGACGTTGGGATGTGTCAAAGAAACCTAGGGGTTCTAAAGTAGCAATCCAAATCATTTAAGCCTTCAGATTTTTTATTATTATCTCTACTTTAAAAACAGAGAAGAAATAACATATTTAGTTGAAGGAAAGACTCCACAAGCTCTTAAGTGTTCCCTTAAAAGAATGCTAAGCTAGAAAGGCTAACAACTCTCTCCTTTTATGCAACTCAATGTGCTAATCTAGAAGTTTCCAAGTAGCATAAAACATTAAATGAGATAACCAAAAAAATGCTAGGCTATGTCAAAAGAACCTAGAAGTTTCCAAATATTTTAAGCTTTCAGTAAATTTAAAAAAAAAAAAAAAATAAACTCTACTTGAAAAAGAGAGAATGATGCTGAGAAAAGCTAACAGCTCTCTCCTTTCATGCAATTCAATCATTCAAAGAGCTAACCAACAAGATGTTGGGCTGTGTCAAAGAAATCTAGAAGTTTGAAAGTAGAAATCCAAATCATTTAAGCCTTTAGTAATTTTTTGTTTTATTATCTCTACTTGAAAAAGAGAGAAGTAATAAAATATTTAGTTGAAGGAAAGACTCTACAAGTTCTTAATCCTTCCCTTAAAAGAATGCTAAGCTTGAAAGGCTAACAACTCTCTCCTTTCATGCAAGTCAATGTGCTAACCTAGAAGTTTTCAAGTTAACCATTCAATGAGATAACCAACAAAATGTTGGGGCGCTGTGTCAAAAGAACCTAGAAGTTTGCAAATAATTTAACCCTTCACTAAATTTAAAAATAAAAATAAAAATAATCTCTTCTTGAAAAAGAGAGAAGAATTTTGAGAAAATCTAACGACTCTCTCCTTTCATGCAATTCAATGTGCTAACCTAGAAGTTTCCAAGTAGCATAAATCATTTAATGACCTAAACAACACAATGATGGGTTGTTTCAACATGTTAAACATTTACCTGCACCATCTACTTCGACTGTGAAGATTGAAGAAATTAATGCTATTTCTGATGATGTTGATGTGTTGACACTTGATAGTACTGTGCCAACTGAGGTGCTTATGGCTGATTCTCTTTCCCACACATGGTTGGTAGATTCTGGTGCTTCTTTCCATGTGACACCACATAGAGAATGGTTCTCTAATTATGCAGCAAAGTCTCTTGGTACCGTGAGACTTGGTGACTCTTAGCAGTGTGATGTTGTGGGGATTGGAGATGTGATTGTGCAGTTCATTGATGGCTCAAAATTTACTATGCATAATGTATGCCGTGTACCTCAGTTATCATGTAGTTTGATGTCAGTTGGTCAACTTGATGACCTTGGTTACAAGGTGGTCTTCTATGCTCAGACCTTTCGTATATCAAAGGGCAATATGGTTATTGCAAAAGGAATCAAAGTTGGATAACTTTATCCTTTATTTGTATCATAGAAAGAACACTTGTTAGCTGTTATTGAACAGCCTATGGCTCGTATCTGGCATGGTCATTTGGGCCATATATCTCGTAGTGGAATGGAAAATCTTTCTCGTTCTAGCTACTTACCTTTGTTATCTTTCTCTAATTTTTCATTTTGTGAGCATTGTCAATATGGAAAGCAAACCAGAAATGTGCATAGAACGCACATTGACTCTTCAATTCATCCTTTAGATCTCATTCATATAGATGTGTGTGGTCCTATGTCCACTAGGTCCTTAGGTGGCTCTCTTTACTTTGTCACTTTCATAAGATGATGCTACTAAAAAACTCTGGGTATATCCTATCAAATCGAAGGATGAGGTATTCCCTACTTTCAGAAAATGGCTTGCTTCAGTTGAGACTGAAAAAGGAACTAAGCTTAAGGCATTACATTCAGATAATGGGGGTGAGTATACCTCACATGAATTTAGCCTTTTCTGTCAGTCTAGAGGGATTCGTAGAGAGTTTATAGCTCCTTATATCCCAATACAGAATGGTGTAGTTGAGAGGATGAATAGAACTATTCAAGATAGAGTAGCCCCTATGTTGCATCATGCAAACCTCTCATACAGTTTTTGGGCAGAAGAAGTATTGAATGCAGTTCATGTGATTAACCTTTTACCTAGTACTGCCAAAGGTTTGAAAGTGGCACAAGAGTTATGGACACGGAAGCCACCATATTATGATCATCTTTGAGTTTTTGGGTGTGAAGCATATGTTCATATACCCAAGAATCTTAGACAAAAGTTGGAACATAAGTCAAACAAATGCATTTTTCTTGGATATGGTCGAGAAGGACAATTTGGATATCGCTTATGGGATCTTGGAACATGATCAGTGATCAGAAGTAGTGATATCATTTTTAATGAGTCTAAGATGCATAAACAGCTCATTAAGGAGGTTCAAGTGAGAAGAGTGATGTTTGAGGATACAGGTCCTCCGGTTAGCATGCATAGAAATGTTGCACATAGGGATGTTCAAAAGAATGTCCATTCAAATCAGTCTTTACATGTTCCAGTTCAGCAATTAGTGAGACGTTCTGCACGTGTCTCACATCCACCTGATAGATATGTTCCAGGTTTAGATTTTGGGATGAGTAGGATAGAGTGATGAAGAGAGGCAGACGAGATTGTTCTCAAATTAAAGGTCTAGATGATTTCCAAAAAACAAGAGGATTTTTGAGAGAGCTTGATAAAGGCATTAAGATTGAATTTCACTGGAATGCTCCTAAAACATTAGAAGAAGTTGTTATTCTTCATGGCATAATGGAATATTTAATGGATTTTAATATCTTGAGGTTTTTAATGTGATTGTGTTTTGATTTAGTAGGTGAAGAATCATGAGGGCATGAATGAGCATGGATTTACTCAAATATTTTTGAAGATATTTAAGAGGTAGTATTTTATATATTTTCTTAAAATAGTAGATCACTTAGAAAGTGATATTTTTGTAAAAATAGTAGATCTCTTAGAAAGCGATGTTTTGTAAATAAAGCATATTTTTGGTAGACGCATGCTTTTCAAAGTGCCGCCCTCATATATCTTTTATTCAGGACATAATGAAAAACACCTATAAATACACATACTCTGATAGACTTGTCCATCAGAGTATGTGGGAGGAGATTATGCCCAATCTTGTATTCAATCTTGTCTCTCTCTATTCTCTCTATACTTTTGTGAGATTTCGTTATTGTATTATCTCTGCATACGTGCATCTATAAGATCCAGTCAACAGTGGTATCAAAGCTTGCATGCATCTATGGAGGTGTACTTCTCAATGTCCATTCATGATTTGACACCTTTTTCAATTTGCATCTGATATCTGTTCATGATTCGGCACTTGTTCAAGTTTGTTTGTCCTCATTCGTTCTAGGTTTGTGTTTGTCAATTCATGTTTTTTTTGTTCTTCAGTGTTTTTTTTTATCCACTACTGTGCACTATTTTGGTTCTATATATAAGACCATGGACCCAACCCATACTATAGAGGATCTTGGTACATCACCCCTACCTAGATACTTCTTAAGCAATGGTTGGAGCTTTTTCGGTATGAACTCCAAGATGCTCAAAACAAAATAAAAGAACATGATGATGTACTCCAGCAAATGCAAAGTGATGAAAATAACCTAGTTAGGGTGGTGAAGGCCATTATCACCCCTCAAGAAGAAGGCATGCATTCCAAGTTTGGTGATAAAAATTTCCAATTTTCTCAATTCGAAGGGCAAAAGGATGGACAATTTATTCTTTCATGGCTATCCCAATTTGATGACAGTTATTTTGATGAATCATATTATGAAATTGAAAAAGTGAAATTTATTACTGATTGTTTGGTCGATAAAGCCCAATTATGGTGGAATGTTTTGCGGCATAGCACCAAACGCCCCACCAGATGGATCACATTTCAAGAAAAGATCAAGGAGTCCTTCCTTTCTCCCCAGTTCCACTAACATTCTTGTCCAACTTTTGGATGGAAAGATGGAGATATTGTGTCTACCTACACTAAATGCTTTTGGCAATGACTACAACTTATTCGTTCACTTGAAACGATTCATAAAGATACCTTGCAACATAAGTATGAAGGTGGTTTGGCAATGGGAATCCAAGCCAAGCTCGGCACACTACATCCTATGATGCTTTATGAAGCTATCTCTTTTGCACATGTTGTTGAGAAGGAGTTTTAGTCTATCACCAAGTCCATTTGCTTACAACAAATGCATCAATGACAACAACCAATCAAGCCCAATTTTCCTTTCAAGCATACTTTCACTAATTTTTCTTCGCCTACTTTTCAATGTCCTCCTCAATCCAATATCTCATCAGCACACAAGACAACCCCCTTACAACCTACAAAACCTCTAGCCCTTCAAACTACGATGATGGATGCTCAATAAAAAAGGCCCCATATCACTTGTTGGCATTGTGATAAGTTTGGTCATATTAAAGCTAAATGTAGTTTGCAACCTAATGATACAAAATATGTCAGAGTTCAAGTACACAACATTGAGGTGGTTCACAAAGACACTCAACCTAATTGGACCAAAGCAGCATTGGAAAAAGATCTAAGTACCTTGGGTAACAAAATTTCTATAGATTATTTACTTTGCATGCAAGGTACTATTAACGATAAAGTTGTTAATGTTTTACATGATGATGTTATTTCTCATTATTTTATTTCTTATACACTAGTGCAAGATCTTCAATTAAACCCACTTCCTTCTATGTATAAAGTTAAGGCTGCATTTCAAGGAAATAGATATAATGTTACAAGTGAAGTGCATAACATTTAGATTTGTATAGGTTCATATGTAGATGAACGCACATTCTTAATTGCTCCTTCGTAGTCCTACGATGTTGTACTTGGAATGCCTGTTTGTCGTCATTATAATCCATGCATTGATTATCATACACACACAACTAGTTTTGAGTTTAACAATCAAGATATTTCTTTGTCTGCAATGCATGACTTCCAACCATTTCCATTAATCAGTCATACTCAAGTAAAACGTGCATTTAGGAAAGGCTACATTTCATGTATTGTTTTTGTCAATAACATACTTGATTATACAAATACACTTCCTAATGTACATAAATCATTTATGGCTTTCTATAAGGATCGCTTTATGGCTGATTTTCCTTCTAAACTACCACAATCTAGGGGATGCCTTGACCATAGTATAGACTTAATCCCTGGTAGTTACACTCTTCCTTGTTCTTAGGTAAAAACTCTTTTAGAAAAAGAGCTTCAGACTAATTCCAATCTATCAAAATAGCTTTGGCTTCTTCAAGACTCATCCACCATTTGTATGCGCATTATCCAAGCAAAAGACTTGCTTCGAGCACTCGATACTCATGTGGGGTTCCTTTTAACTCATGCAAATCAATCCACTTTTGTAAAAAAAAAATACACTGCATCCTTATTCCTATCTCTATCATCCCCCATGAATATAGGTGGCTTCAACTCCTAAGGCAAAGGTGTATCCCTAGGATGCTTATCCTTGTTGGAGTTTGAGGTCTGTGGAAGCACATGAATAGCACAAGGAAGAAGAAGAAGCTTGTCGCTCAACACACAATACTCAATGTATTACCAAGTGAATGTACAAAGATAAGTAACCTCTTAGGATTATATGTGTCTATACAAGGCAAGGGACAAAAACCTCCTAAAGAGGAAAAAAGTGCCCCAACAATCCTAAGTGGATTCGGACACATCAATACCAAAATATACCAACAAATCACCCCTATGAGTGATGAGATGAACAAGGAACTAGCACTCATGTATAAGGAAGTGCCAAACCATGTGGAAAGAGATCAATCCACAAAAGAAAGTAAGCCCAAAGCTTTGCAAAAAGATTCAAACTTCTCCTACGGTAGAGCCTTTTTTAAAAGATCTACAATGTTATCCTGTGTGGTCCCATATGCCAAATTGATCTCTCCAATGGAGAACCTCTCCCTGACATAATGATAATGCACCTCAATGTGCTTTGTGAGAGCATGGAAGGCAAGGTTCCTCACAACTCCCAATGCACTCTGACTATCAATGAAGATGATGGTGGAAGAAGACTGACCAACACCCAAATCAAGCAAAAGGCATCTGAGCCACACGCACTCAATAATCATTGTGAAAGCTAACCTATACTAAGCCTCACAACTAGAAGTTGCCATAGTAGACTGCTTCTTACTCAACTAAGATATGCATGAGCTACTAAGTATGCAGCAAAAACCACTAGTGTACATAAGAGTGTCCTAGAAATTGACCTAGTCAAAGTTAGAAAAAACATGTAAATCTGGTTGTAGTGATCCCCCCTTGAGATAAAATAATCCAAGTAGTCGGGTACCACTCAAGTAGCAAAAGATGCACTTAACCAGCTCCCAATGCTTGACACCTGGGCAATGCATAAACCTGCTCATCTCTAAGACAACAAACTAAATATCAGGTCGATTTATGCATAAGTAAATCAAGCATCCAACGGAGTTCTGATAGAGAACACCATCAAATGCATCTCCACCATCATGAAGACACAACCGTAAAGCTGTTTGCATAGGAGTGGCAATAAGTTTGCAATCTTCAAGGCCAAAACACTGCAATAATGTGTCAATATATTTTGTTTGACATTGAGTTATTCCACCATCAACCTACACAAATTGAATGCCCGAATAATGATGCAAATGCCCCAAATCTCACATTTCAAATGAGGCATGCAAATCAGCCTTAAAATCAGCAATATACTTGTCATTGGGACTAGTGAGCAACATGTCATCAACATAGACAATAATGATCATAAACACATCATTTGCATGCTTAACTTATAAGGTGCTCTTAGTTGGACTTTTCTCAAAGCCATGTGCAATCAACTAGGCATGTATCTTTTCATACCAAGCACGTGGTGCTTGCTTCAAACCATATGATACCTTTTTCAATGTGCACACTTTTTTCATGCCCTTTCTGCACAAAACCACGGGTTTGAAAAACATACACTTCTTCATATGACTCACCATTCACAAATGGATTTTTAATGTCCAACTAATGTATATTCCAACCATGATGGGCTCCAAGTGCACAAATGTTATGAATGGTAGTCATTCAACATGTGGGTGCAAAGGTCTCATCAAAATCAATGCCTCTTTCTTGAGCATAACCTTTTGCAACAAGCCTAGCCTTGTACCTATCCTATTGTTCCATCAATCTTACACTTCAACTTGTAAACCCATTTAGTTCCAATGGCTTTTTTTTCTCGAGGCAAATCACATAGAGACGAAGTACCATTCTTCATAATAGCATCATATTCAGATTGCATAGAAGTAAACTCTCTTTTGGGTGTAGAGGCCTCTACAACAACCATTCCAGCCTCTTTTTTCTTTACCTCTTTTGTAGCCAATTTTGGAGAAATCTTTATGACATGATAATTTCCTTTACAGTATTTGCAAAACAATTTTTTCTTTTTTGATCTTTTTCTCATCTTTGTCTTTCTTTTTTTATTGTGGAGAACTAGCAATCTTCTACTTGCTAGTAGATGATCTCACTTTACCTTTGCCCTTTTGACTAGCTAAGAAAGCTTAAGCTACTACACACATAATGGACTTGTTTTGCCTCGACTGACCTTCCTGCAACAAAACAGAGACTAACTCCTCAAACGTTAAGGCATTTGGGTTGCCTTTTTTCATCAACCGAAGAGTAGAAGCAAAACTCTGATATGAATTTGGAAGACCGTTCAGGACAGTCTACGCAAGTGAAGTCTGGAAAAGACATCGTCAACTGAAATCAATTATTCCTTCAAATCTTTGATCTTTGTCAAAAAATTATCCATAAAACCTCCTTCGTTCATATACTCACTCTCCAACTGTTTTCAGAGGTAAGCAACACCAAGCCTCATTTCTTACCTGATATAAGGTGGTAAGTATATCCCAAGCATCCTTTGTTATTTTGCAAGAGTGAATATGAGGAATAATGGCATGTTTGATAGAAAAAGCTATCAATGCATGTGTTTGAGCATCTCTGCCATCCCATCAACGTTGCTTTATAGTAGGTGCAACAAGAACCATACCATGAGTTAGAATTTGAAGATCCTCATCCTCAATGCCTTTTGCATCACCTTGAATAACTGTATTTGGAGGTGTAGTAGGTCGTTTTTCAACACCTTGCTATCTATCTATCTATCTGTCTATCTATCTATCTATCTATCTATCTATCTATCTATCTATCTATCTATCTATCTATCTATCTATCTATCTATCTATCTATCTATCTATCTATCTACCTGTCTATCTGTCGAGATCCGCTAACTATATTTGGAGGTGTAGTAGGTCATCTCTCAACACCCTGCATAATATTCCATAGTCCTTTGCAACCAATACATGATGCATCATATATGCCCACAATGGGTAGTTGGTACCATCCAACTTGTCCACAACAGCCAACATACATAATACATCATTGCTCTTAGCCATGGCCATTGACTAAAATACCATGATGCAAAAAAATGATTGTATGTCAAAAAGTTGAACAAAACTACCCTGTCGAGCTCCGGTAAACCTGTAGTAGACTTTGAGGCACTTGTACTGACAAACCAAAACGTGTATATAGGTCTACATAAGCATGCAAACAACACAAGGAAGAAGAAGAATCTTGGAGCACAACACACAATACTGAATGTATTACCAAGTGAATGTACAAAGGTAAGTAACCCATAAGGGTTATAACTGTATATACAAGCCCCTAGAAAAAAACCTCCTAAAGAGGGGAAAAAGTGCCCCAACAATCGGAAGTGTGTTGACAAACATCACTACCAAAATATATCAACAATACTTCAAAGTGGTAAGAGGCATAGTGGGTGTAGGTTCTCTTCTAACCATGATAAAAGTTTCATGAGAAACTTCACGTTCAGGCTCTTGTTTGGCAACTAAAGATGCAATAGTAGTCCTTATACTAATGAATTGAGTTTTTAGTTATTCAAAAGCGGATGTCATGCTCACTAAAATAGATTCTTATTTTTTTGTTTTATCAAGTAAAGCATGATGTTGAGCATGAGTGATGGATTCGTCATGCAAAACAACCTCTTCTTCAACATCTTACATCTCTAATTCTTTTGGTTTTTCTTGTTTTAATTTGTTTTTCTTTTCAATATCCTAAGGAGTTTCTAAAATTAGATTTTAACTTTTCTTTTCTATAGTTTGTTGATATATTTAGGTAGTGATGTGTGTGAACACACTAGGACCGCCGGGGCACTTTTTCCCTCTTTAGGAGGTTTTTTTCCCCCGGCTTGTATATACGCCTATTGGCCTAATGGGCTACTTATCTTTGTACATTCTCTAGTAATACATTCAGTATTGTGTGTTTGTGCTCCAAGCTTCTTCTTCTTCCTTGTGTTGTTTGCATGCTTCTACAGACGTCTAACTCCAACAATTGGTATCAGAGCAGGTCGTCACTTCATCTAGGGCGCCGTCGACACTCCTCCCTTTGCAGTCTCAGAATCGCACGAATTTTGGTGAGCATACTCAGCGTGTTTCCGAGATCAAAACATCTTCGCTTTGTGGTGCCGAAATCGCGATCTGAGCTCGTTTCGGCCTCCGAACCCACTATCGCAGCGCTTGTGCAGGCTATTTCATCTTTTTGTGCCAAAGGTATATACCAGTTTTTGTTCGCTAGTTTAAGCGTCTCGAAGTCTGCTATAGGTCTAGTAGAACTCGTTTGGGCAGTTCTGTTCAACTTTTTGAGATACAGTTAATTTTCTGCATCAAGGTATTTTAGTCACCGGCCATGGCTGAAAGCAGTGATGTATTCCGTATGTTGGCTGTTGAGGATAAGTTGGATGGTACCAACTACCCATTATGGGCTTATATGATGCGACATGTTTTGGTTGCAAAAGGATTGTGGAACATTATGCAGGGTGTTAAAAGACATCCTATTACACCTGTAACGACAGGTACTGCAAATACAGGTGTTGGGCCTGATGAAGATGGTGTCGAAGATGATATTCTGCAGATTCCTGTTCGTGCTGCTATTTCTGTTGCACCTACTGCAGAGCAAATTTGTTGGGATGGCAGAGATGCCCAGGCACATGCATTGATAGCTTTGTCTATCAAATGTGCCATTATTCCTCATATTCGCTCTTGTAGAACAGCTAGGGATGCTTGGGATACACTAACCACATTGTACCAAGCTAGGAATGAGGCTTGTGTTGCTTACCTCCGAAAACAGTTGGAGAGTGAGCACATGAATGAAGGTGATTCTATGGACAATTTCCTAACGAAGATCAAAGATTTGAAGGAACAGTTGATTTCTACTGATGAGGTCATACCAGATAGCTCACTTGTGCAGACCGTTCTGAATGGTCTTCCTGATTCATATCAAAGTTTTGCTTCTACTCTTTGGTTGATGATGAAAGGCAATCCGAATGCCTTATCATTTGAGGAGTTAGTCTCTGTTCTGTTGCAGGAAGATCAGTCCAGGCAGAACAGGTCCATTATGCATGTTGCAGATCAAGCTTTCCTAGCTAGTCAGAAGGGCAAAGGAAAATGGAGCTCTTCTACTAGTAAGCAGAAATCTGCAAATGCTGCACATTCGAAGAACCAGGATAAAGATGAGAAGAAATCAGAAAAGCAGAAATTGTTTTGCAAGTACTGTAAAGGGAATGATCATATCATAAAGAACTATCCAAAACTGGCTGCAAAAGAGGCAAAGAAAAAGGAGGCTGGAATGGTTGTTGCAGAAGCCTCTACACCAAAAACAGAGTCTGTTAATCTTGTGCAGGAAGAAGAATGGGCATTTACTACTGTTTGCAGTTTTGACCCATCTTCTCATGAGCAGTGCATGTCTCCAGTGGACTCAGATGTTTGGTACTTTGACAGTGGGGCGACCAAACATATTACCTCGCAGTGCAATTTCTTCTATTCACTCGAGCCTGCCCCTACAGGGAATACTGTCACATGCACCAACAACTCCTCTTATCTTGTTATGGGAGTTGGTAAGATCATTTTGACTACTGCTGATGGTAGTTCTTTCACCTTGTCAGATGCTTTATTTATGCCAGGGATCAAGAAGAATCTGTTATCAGTTTATGCATTAGCCAAGATTGGCTTGGTTGTGAAATTTGTTGATGACATGTGTACAACAGTTCATGATCTATCAAATGGCGATGCGATTATTACTTCTGGAATTTTATGTCCTGGGCTGTATAAGCTCATAGACTATGAAAGATCTGTGAATAATTCAGCATGTGCAGTTCATGATTCTCAGGCTATGTCAGATGCAAAGCTTTGGCATGCACACTTTGGTCATCTGAATTTTGCTAGTTTGCTACGCCTACAGAAATCTGATATGGTGTCTTCTTTGCCCAAGCTTGAGGCACCTGGAAAACATGTATGTGAAGGCTGTATTTTGGGCAAAATGCAGCGTTCCTCCTTTCCAAAAGATGGTTCAGTTCGGGCTACGTAGAAATTGCAGCTTGTACATAGTGATGTATGTGGTCCTATGCAGACACCCTCTTTTGGGAATTACCTTTACTTTGTGACTTTCATTGATGATTTTTCCACGCATGCATGGGTATATCCACTCAAAGCAAAGTCCGAAGTGTTCATGTGCTTTAAACAGTTTTTGGTTTTGGCTGAAAATTTGTCAGCATGTAAAATGGGCAGCCTCCGTTCTGATCGAGGGGGGGGAATATATGTCTTCTGATTTTAATGCATTTTTGGTTGAACGTGGGATAAAACACTAGTGTACAGTGCTGTATACACCTCAACAGAATGGAGTTGCTGAACGAAAGAACAGGTCACTCATGGAGATGGCGAGGTGCATGGTCAAGAGTCAGGCTTTACCGCATAGTTTCTAGCTTGAGGCTATCATGTGTGCAGCATATGTACTGAACAGGTGTCCCACTAAAGCGCTGCAGTCTATCACTCCATATGAGGTTTGGCATGACCGCAAGCCATCTGTTGCTCATCTACGTGTTTTTGGTTGTTTGGCATATGCATTAGTGCCTGAACAACATTGCAGAAAATTGGATGATAAGGCAGTAAAATGTATTTTTGTTGGATATAGTTCTGAAAGTAACGGCTATCGTCTCTATCATCCACAGACTAAACGCATTCTGGTTAGCCGTGATGTTGTCTTTGTGGAAGATGCTATTCAGCCATTGCTTTCATGTACTAAGGAGACATATGTTAGCTCCAAAGACATGTATGATATGTTGATGCCTCTTTTTACAGGTGGACAGTCTAGTGCTGGTCCTAATGAGGCAACTTCTCAGCCTTTGCAGGTTTCATATGATGATGCAGATCATTCTATTTCTGATGCAGATTTACATGATGCACTTGTTGATGAGAGAGCTGATATTGAGCAGGCAAAAACTATGTCAAAATGGCTGGTGCAGACTTTGCGTGACAGCAAATTAGATGCACCTTTGTCATATCGTACTCGTTCAGGCTCTCATAGTGCCTCCTTTGCATTAGATTGCTATGCTATGGCTGCATCTAGTCTTTGTGATGAGAATGAGCCTGTTTCTTTTGATGAAGCACAGAATTCAGAAAATTGGATGGCTACCATGCAATCTGAATATGATGCTATAATGAAGAATGGTACATGGTCTTTATGTGACTTGCCTCCTGGCAAGAAGGCCATTGGCACTAAGTGGGTATACAAGCTGAAGCGTAAACCTGATGGTACAGTTGACAGGTATAAGGCTAGGCTTGTTGCAAAGGGTTATGTGCAGGAAAGAGGCATTGATTTTGATGAGACCTTTGCACCTACATGCCGTATGACTACTGTTCGGAGCATTTGTGCATTTGCAGCCCATCATGGTTGGAATGTACATCAGTTGGACATTAAAACAGCATTTCTGAATGGTGACTTGCATGAAGAAGTGTATGTTTTTCAGCCCCGTGGCTTTGTGCAGAAAGGGCATGAAAACTAGGTGTGCAGGTTAAAGAAGGCATTATATGGTTTAAAGCAAGCACCACGTGCTTGGTATGAGAAGATACATGCCTATCTGGTTGCACATGGTTTTGTGAACAGTCCAACTTAAAGCACCTTATATGTTAAGCGTGCTAATGATGTGCTTCTGATCATTGTTGTCTATGTTGATGACATGCTGCTCACTGGTCCTATTGAGAAGCATATTGCTAATTTCAAGGCTGATTTGCATGCCTCATTTGAGATGTCTGATTTGGGGCATTTGCATCATTATTTGGGCATTCAGTTTATGCAAGTTGATGGTGGAATGGTTTTGTGTCAAACGAAATATATTGATACATTATTGCAGTGTTTTGGCCTTGAAGACTGTAAGCCTATTGCCACTCCTATGGAGACAGGTTTACGATTGAGTCTTCATGATGCTGGAGATGCATTTGATGCTATTCTCTATCAGCAGGTTGTTGGATGTTTGATTTACTTATGCATTACTCGGCCAGATATTCAGTTTGCTGTCTCACAGATGAGCAGGTTTATGCATTGCCCAGGAGTCACGCATTGGAAGGCGGTTAAGCACATCTTTTGCTACTTGAGTGGTACTCGGCTACTTGGGTTGTTTTATCCCAAGGGGGGATCACTACCGCCAGATTTGCATGCTTTTTCTGACTCAGATTGGGCTGGTTGCTATGACACTCGTGTGTCCACCAGTGTTTTTTGCTTCATGCTTGGTAGCTCATGTATATCTTGGTTGAGCAAGAAGCAGCCTACTGTGGCCACTTCCAGTTGTGAGGCTGAGTATAGGGAAGCTTTCACAACGACTGTTGAGTGTGTGTGGCTTAGACGCCTGATGGCTGATTTGGGTGTTGGCCAATCTTCTGCCACCACCATCTTCACTGACAATCAGAGCGCATTGGCAGTTGCGAGGAACCCTGTGTTCCATGCTCGCACTAAGCATATTGAGGTGCATTATCACTATGTCAGGGAGAGGTTCTCTTCTGGGGAGATCAGCTTGGCATATGTGCCCACGCAGGAGAACATTGCAGACCTTTTCACGAAGGCTCTGCCTAGGGAGAAGTTTGAAGCTTGCCGCAAAGCTTTGGGCTTACTTCCTTTTGTGGAGTGATTTCCACATAGCTTGGCACTTCCTTATACATGAGTGCCAGCTCCTTGTTCGCTGCATCACTCCCAGGGGGGATTTGTTGATATATTTAGGTAGTGATGTGTGTGAACACACTAGGACCATCGGGGCACTTTTTTCCCTCTTTAGGAGGTTTTTTTCCCATGGCTTGTATATACGCCGATTGCCCTAATGGGCTACTTATCTTTGTACATTCTCTAGTAATACATTCAGTATTGTGTGTTTGTGCTCCAAGCTTCTTCTTCTTCCTTGTGTTGTTCGCGTGCTTCTACAGACGTCTAACTCCAACATAGTTTCCATAATTGAATATTATTGATTGAAAGTGAAACTAAAAGAAGAAAATCGACTACTCAAGCAAAGGAAATAACTCAAATACACTTCCCTAATATTCTCCAGAGCTTTGCAAGAAAATTTGAAAAGATTGTCTAAGATTTTAGCCATTGGTCTTGATCCTTGCTAGTATTGATGACATGATTGCTCCTACATCATCGACATTAGTATCCGCATGAGTGCATCTCCATTTTGTATATAGGAGGCACTCCATTTCTAGTTTATTTCCATTTTATATTGTATCTCTTTTGTATTTGGGTATCTTGCCATTTGCTTCTACCATTGTATTCATTCTCCATAGAGAGGAATTATCCCACATGAGATATACTTTGGAGAGCCCCTCCCAAATCTATATAAGGAGGGATTTTCCCTCATTTGTACTTGGTTAGAAGTTTGAGGAGCCTACTCCATGCTCTTGGCAAGGTCATTTCTAATCCATGTGAGTTTACCCATTTCTTGGTCTACTCACTTTAGTCTCTCACACTCTTTCTTTTGTGAGTACACTCTTCTTTTCATTTTGCTTCCGTGCATGTAATCTCTACATGGTATCAAAGCGCCAAATGGAGGCCTTGGTGATTCTCTCGGTAGTAATTTTGAAAGTTTTGGTGGTGGTGCTACTTGAGTTTGGTGGTGTTGTTCTCCTCCTATTTGGAGAAGCCTTTCGCCATCATTTTACACTCTTTTGGGTTTGATTTTGCCCATTTGCCCACCCTCCCACCCTTCTTATTCATCAATTTGGTCACCCTCTACCCTCATTTTCCCCACCCTCCCACCCTTTGTGGCATTATTAAGTGTTATTTCACTGTTGTAATTTTTTGTGGAGACTCTATACTATGTTGTCATGTGAAAGGGCTTAGCGAAAAAGAAATACATTTTAGATTATATAGTTTTTCTAAACACTCTTTTGCATTCCGTATAATGATCGTTTTGAATCGCTTGGAGGTCTTCCTTTTTAAGGCTCACTTTGTGTAACTATGTTTTTTTTTTACATGCATATCATAGCTCTCTCTCATCCTCTCTATTGTTGATCCTTCCCCTCCTTTTCTACAATGCCCAATCCATCTGCTACTAAAAGTGGTTTTAGTACCAATAAGTCACAATAGAATAAGAGAGGAAGTGCAAAGCATTTCACAACACATTACACTCACTGTTGCTCTTCTCTGTGTATTCATTTTATGTGTGTCAATTGGTATATTTCTGATTGGGCACACAGACGAAGGGATAATGCATGATGAGGCATAGTAACTACACCATACACTCGTCTTCTGTACGTGCTAGGATAGCTAAGAAACATACAATTGGAGTTCCAATAGCTTTTCAGGGCTAAGGAGGTTGCTGAGTAACAAAGAGTCTGCTTTTTCCTTTCCTCTATCTTGGCTGCTCTCATCGACGACAAGACATGCTACGGTTATCTCATAACTCTAGCTGCAACATTCCTCCGTGTCGCAAGCTATGGAAGGAGACATGGGTAGTGACACATAAAACATCCACACAGAGAAGGGAGTCCAACAATCTTAGGCAATCCTAAGAGCTCAGCATTCAGACAAAGCAAGAAATGCATAGAGACTGCCACCACACACGTCTTGAAGTTTCAGAGCGATGTGGTCTGACACAAGTGCAGATCAGTAAGGGAAACAAAGAAAAAAAGAGAAGGCAGCTATTGTTAGCGCATCATGTGTGCGTCAAGTCTCTCAGACTCAGAGAGAGAGAGAGAGAGAGAGAGAGAGAGAGAGAGAGAGTCAGAGTGGAAACCACATCGAAGGATGGAATGTTTAGGTCTCTGTTGTGGTAAGCGTAGATGTGGTCGGAGAAGCCATCGAGAAGCATATCTCAGCATCATAGAACTAGGCAACATAATTAGCATACGTAAAACTGAAGTGCACCATCAGAGGACTCTGTCACTGCACCAGAAAAGGAAAGAAGTGTTGAAGGCACAGACGAGAAGTGATGCAGTAAAGAAGGCACTGATCTAGAGCAATAAAAAAAGGCGCATATGTCCCAGGTTGCTGTCCTGGTGGCGGTTGGGTATCTTGTCTCTTGAGGCAGGGGCGAGAGTTCAATCCCTGCTGGAAGCACTTGTGAGGAACATGTTATCCTGGAATGATGTATCATGTGGCTGATGTGCCACCGTTTATCTTGCCTTGCGGTAGTTGTGACCGTCGCTTAACCCAGCTATGTAAACCCCTATTTCTTGTGGGATAAGGGAGGTCCCATGGGTACTATACCCTTCCTTGTACAGTTGCAATTTCAAAGTTAACGCCCGGAGGAGTAAGCCTCGGCCGAACCTCCATTTAAAAAAAAAAAAGGCGCATATGAGGATCCCATTTGCCCATGCATCAAAAAGTAGTGCAAATAGAGAAAGAACCTAATTCGATTAAGGGACCCACTGCAATTCAAATTCTTTATGGCGTAGCAGGATGTAGATTCGAACTCATCTCTGCTTAGAAATTCCTTATAAAGCTAAATCTAAGCTAAATCTTTTAGGTTCAAGGCTTAGTAAACTTCACAGCCTTCCATATACAAAAGGCCACTTTGTATTTCCAAAGGGTTTAAAACCCAACGTTGGCAATCTCTTTATAAGTCTCTCATTGCTTCTTGCTTCGGTAACCCACACGCTTAGTGCTCATAGAATAAAAGGTCACTTTGTATTTTTTGAGGGTATCAACTCTTTGGCAGACTTTGGTACTAAGTGCTCAACTTTGTAAACTTCAAAATATAAGAAGAAGATCATGTGTGTGTGCATTTGTGGATTGGAGGTTAGTCTAAGCACACCCACAAACTTCTTCGAGTCTCACGACTACTCTCAAGCTATTTGGTGTGCAACGGGCTACTCTAAGCTCTTCTTTCGCATCGATTCATCTCGATTTTTTTTTTGTGCAAGAGTAGGTCTATTCTAAGCCGACCCTTCTCCAAGGTGTCTACTTCATTTTTGGTGCAAGTTTCAGGATACTCTAAGCCCCCCTAACCCAACTCAATTTTTATCGCAAGTGTGGTAAATTTGTTTCAACAGTGATAATGTCAACGATTTCAAGCACAACGTCCTCAAGTCAATTATATTTATCCTCCTTTACGCCAATATTCATGCCGAAAGATGAAAGGCTAAATGGCACAAATTACAAGTTATGGAAAGATACAATTAGGGTCCATCTCTATAAAAATTTGTTGTATGAGGTAGTCAAAGGAGCAGAACGAGAGCCTGATAAGGATAGTGGTCTAGGAGCTTGAAATATATAGAATGTAAAGGACAAGCGAGCATTAGGCCAACTTCTCCTCGCATATGATGAACTGACAAAGGGTCACATCACCGCATGTAAGACTTCAAAAGAAGCTTAAGATACTCTAGCAAATCTATATGAGGATAAAACACCTTCTAAGATTTATACTCTAGAGACCGACCTTCACAATCTCACTATATGTCAACAAGACACTATCACAAAAGTGATCACCTAATTTGAAAATTATCAATGCAAGTTAGCACTTTGTGGACGATAAATTTCAAGTGAAGACATGGCTATACGATTACTCAACAAGCTTTCTTGGTTATATGAAACATTTGTAACCACTCTGTATAACATAGGTCAAGTTCTAATTTGGGAGGAGATTTGTCGACCTTTTCTCCTCCATGAATCATGAGCAAAGTTAGCTTTCTCACAACAGATAGCCATGAAGGATAAAGGACCCTTCCACAAGGGAAAACATGCTAGTCATAATACTAGCAATGTACCCAAGCAAGGCTCCAACACTTCGTCGAAGAAATTTAATTGTAATTTCTGTGGAAAAACAAGGCACATGGAAAAATTTTGTTATAAGAAGAAGCATACATCAAAGCCATGTAGTTCCAAGAACCCATCAAAAAACATCTCAGCATAGGTCTCACTATTCTAGTGAAGACTACTTTATTTCCACGGAGGCCAATGCCCTCGTAACTTCCAATTCTTCTCAAGAATGGATCTTTCACAGTGGAGCGACATCGCATATGTATAAGGATCACCATTCTTTTCAAGAGATTGAAGACCATTCTGACAAAGTTTACCTAAGCAAAAATAAGAGCCTACCCATCAAAGGGAAAGTCAAAGTACAAATCATTATCCAATGTCTTATTTGTTCCTAATTTGTGCATGAATTTACTATCAATCAAGGCCATCACTGATGATAGACAAGTGTTTTTTAGTAACACTTCAGTTAAGGTGATTGACCCTAAAACCAAAGACACCATCGCACAAGGCGTAGAAGAAAACGGGCTCTACAAACTCTCTTGTTTTCTATCCAAGGAGTCAATTTCCAGTCTGTGGCATCAAAGGTATGGCCATACTTCATATTTACCAAGGATTTTCTCCTCTCAACTAGTTAGACGATTGCCCAAGATCAGGCAAGTCAATGATGTCTGCTAGGCTTGCACCTAAGGCAAGCAACATAGGGCTCCCGTTCCCAAAGAGGCTTCCACAAGAGATAGGAACCCTTTAGCCTTCGTCCACATCGACCTGTGTACGTATGAATCACTCTACTTCTTTTTCTAGTAGATGACTACTTTAGATACATTTGGGTATATTTTTTGAAGTCAAAGGCAGACACTTTCTCTAAGTTTCGAGAATGGATCAACCAAGTTGAGAATGAAACATCAAAGATAATCAAGACTATTCGATATGATGGCGATGGTGAATTTATCAATCACGACTTTGACAATTTCTTAAAGCAAAAAGGGATAAAACAATAAGTTACTCGGTCGCACACTCCATCCCAGAATGGAGTAGCTGAGAGAAAGATCCGAAGTGTGATGGAAATGGCAGGAACTATGCTTCACAACAAAGATTTACCCTGCAAGTTTTGGGCAGAAGCGGTGCACACTACCGTGCACATACTCAATCGAGGCTTCACTAGTGCATTGCACAACAAGACATCCTTTGAAGCTTACTATGGAAGAAAGCCTAATGTCAATTACTTTCGAGTATTTGGAAGTGATGCCTTTGTCCATGTACCAAAAGAAAATCGCAACAAGTTACAGTCCAAGTCTAAAAAGCATATATTCATCGGCTTGAACAATCAAAAGCATATAGATTGTACGATCTTGAGAACCACTCCATCACAATTTCAAAAGATCTAATCTTTAATGAAGCTTCAAGATACTCAACCAAAGATCCATATTCAAGTTTCAGTCCACCTATCTACACTTCAGAGGGAGACACAGTCTTTTCAAAACACACATCAGAAGCAAGTAGTTCACACCAACCCATAAGATCACAAAGGCTCATTGAAAAGCAACATCGAGAACAAAGTCATTATGTAAATTATGCATTGATGCATTAGATCCAATAAATTACAGAGCCTTCCAACTACAAAGAAGCTCAAGGCCAACCTAACTAGGAAGAAGCTATGCAAGTGGAAATGGATGCAATCAAGAAAAACAAGACTTGGACCCTAGGAATTAAGTGGCTCTATAAAGTTAAGTACAAATCAGATAGCACGTTAGACAAGCACAAAGCAAGACTTGTGGCGAAAGGATATAAGCAACAACATGGCATTGACTATGAAAAAACCTTTGCCCCTATTGCAAGGTTTACCGCCATAAGGATCATTCTAGCACTAAGTGCACATTTCAAGGTGCCCATCTATCAACTAGATGTCAAAAGTGCTTTCCTCAATGGAGATCTTCAAGGAGTATATATTGACCGACCTAAAGGTTTCAAGATCAAAGGAAAGGAAGATCAAGTCTACAAGCTTCACAAAGCACTTTACGGACTTAAGCAAGCTTCCAAGGCCTGGTATGAAAAGATTCACAAGTTCTTTGAAGATAAAGGATTTCAAAGAAGCAGTACCGATGCAAATTTATACATCTATCAGAACGAGTCCTTAGTGGTCATCATCATCCTCTACGTAGATGACTTGATCTTGACAAGCTCAGATGAAGAACGCATCCAATTTTGAAAAGAAACTAGAATTCCAAAGTCGCAATCCAAATAAAAAATAAAAATATGAGAAATAAAATATCAAGTAAGTGAAGGAAAAGTTCAAATCTTCCCTTAAAGAAGAAATAAAATATTTAGTTTAAGGAAAGGCTATACAAATTCAAATATTAAGTAGGTGAAGGAAAAGTTCAAGTCTTCCCTTACAGAAGCAATAGAAGAGCTAACAACTCTCTCCACTCATGCAAGTCAATGTGCTAACCTAGAAGTTTCCAAGTAGCATAAATCGTTCAATAAGGTAACCAACAAAAAGCTGGGCTGTTTCAAAAGAACCTAGATGTTCCGAAAGTCTACTTGAAAAAGAGAGAAAAAATAAAATATAATGTAGCTTACAATGTAGCTGAAGGAAAGACTCCTCCCCTAAAAGAATGCTGAGCTAACCAACTAAATAATGCTGAGCTAGAAAAAGCTAACCAACAAGATGCTGGACTCTGTCAAAGAATCCTAGAAGTTCCTTAGTAGCATAAATCATTCAATCTACTATCCCACAAAACGATGGACTGTATCAAAGAAACCTAGAAGTTCGGAAGTAGGAATCCAGATTCATTGAGCGCTTCATGTGGAAACCAGAATATTGATGAGGAATACAAATGGCAAGATATGTGCCTTCAGCAATCCAAAACAATAATGTTTATAAACTCAAATGAGAGAAGAAATAAAATATTATGTAGTTGAAGGAAAGACCCTCCAAGTTCAAACCTTTCCTTAAAAAAATGTGCTGGACACTGTCAAAGAAACCTAGAAGTTCGGAAGTAGAACAATTGAAGGAAAGACCCTCCAAGTTCAAACCTTTTCTCAAAAAAATGTGCTGGACACTGTCAAAGAAACCTAGAAGTTCGGAAGTAGAACAAACAATTCAAGTGGAAACCTCCAAAGCTTAATATACAAATGGCAAGATAGCTACTAAAACTTACAGCAACCAAGATAGTCTACTCAAAAAAGAGTAGAAGAAATTAAATATTATGTAGCTGAAGAAAAGACTCTACAAGTTCAAGTCTTCCCTTAAAGAATGCTGAGCTTTCCTTAAAGAATGTGCTAGACTCTGTCAAAGAAACCTAGAAGTTCGGAAGTAGAACAGATCATTCAAGTAGAAAGCTTAAGCTTAGAAATCAGAAATACAAATGGCAAGACGTGAGCTACCTCTGCAGCCAATCATTCAAGCCTTCGGTAACTTTTTCAAAACAATAATGTTATTAACTCAAATGAAAAAGAGAGAAGAAATAAAATATTATGTAGTTGAAGGAAAGACCCTACAAATTCAAAGCTTTCCTTAAAGAATGCTGGACACTGTCAAAGAAACCTGGAAGTTCAGAAGTAGAACAAATCATTCAAGCGGAAACCTCCAAAGCTTAATAATCAGAAATACAAATGGCAAGATAGCTACTAAAACTTACAGCAACAAATAGTCTACTAAAAAAGAGAGAAGAAAAAAATATCATGAAATTGAAGGAAAGACTCTACAAGTTCAGGACTTCCCTTGAAGAATGTTGAGCTAGAAAAGCAAACCAACAAGATGCTGTACTCTGTCCAAGAATCCTAGAAGTTCCTTAGTTGCATTAATCATTCAATCTACTACCCCAGTAGAACAAAGCATTCAAGCAGAAACCTCCAAAGCCTAATAATCAGAAATACAAATGGCAAGATAGCTACTAAAACTTACAGCAATAAATAGTCTACTAAAAAAAGAGAGAAGAAAAAATTATTATATAATTGAAGGAAAGACTCTACAAGTTCAGGGCTTCCCCTTGAAGAATGTTGAGCTAGAAAAGCTAACCAACAAGATGCTGTATTCTGTCCAAGAATCCTAGAAGTTCCTTAAGTTGCATTAATCATTCAATCTACTATCCCACAAAACGCTGGACTGTATCAAAGAAAGCTAGAAGTTCAGAAGTAGCAATCCAGATTCATTGAGCACTTTATAAAACCTCTAAAGAAAATTGATGAGGAATACAGATGGCAAGATATGAGCTACCAAAACTGTAGCCTACATTTAAGCCTTCAAGTAATTTTTTCACAACAATAATAATGTTATAAACTCTACTGAAAAAGGGAGAAGAAACAAAATATTATGTAGTTGAAGGAAAGACCCTACAAGTTCAAACCTTTCCTTAAAGAATGCATGTGCTAATGAACAAGATGCAGGACTCTGTCAAAGAATTGAGGAAGTTCATTAGTAGCATAAATAATTCAATGTGCTAATCAACAAGATGCTGGACTGTGTCATAAAAACCGAGAAGTTCCTAAGGGGCAATCCAAACTTATTGAGAGCTTCATGTGGAAACCTTTAAAACTTGTTAATGAGGAATACAAATGGCAAGATGTCTACTACCAAAACTTCCGAGGGAGTTCCTAAGTAGCATAAATAATTCAATGTGCTAATCAACAAGATGCCGGACTGTGTCATAAAAACCCAGAAGTTCCTAAGGGGCAATCCAAACTTATTGAGAGCTTCATGTGGAAACCTTTAAAACTTGTTAATGAGGAATACAAATGGCAAGATGTCTGCTACCAAAACTTTGGAAGAAGTTCCTAAGTAGCATAAATAATTCAATGTGCTAATCAACAAGATGCTGGACTGTGTCATAAAAACCGAGAAGTTCCTGAGGGGCAATCCAAACTTATTGAGAGCTTCATGTGGAAACCTTTAAAACTTATTAATGAGGAATACAAATGTCAAGATGTCTGCTACCAGAACTTGCAACTAGTCATTTAAACCTTCATTTCCAGAGAGTAAATCCTTTCAAGATCATCACTGAAGGAGGATCATATTGACTTCAATAAAGTACGAACAATAGAGAATTGGAGGGTTGTTTCGAAAAATCACTGTATTACAGTGTACAATCAAACAGGAAGACACCGATGCAGCACAATATTTGCACATTTGTTTGAAACATCAATTCTCATTTTGAACACCAAATCAAAGAACACTAGTTACATGACTGCAAGGAACAGCCATGCCATTTGAAAATAGAAGCTCAATGCAATCTATAACAAGCTGAACATAGTATAGGAGACTAGCTGCAAGTAGCAACCCCTCCTTATTGGTGGCAAAATGCAGGCAAAGGACAAGACAGTCTACTGCCCCTCGTAATCATCTTCATAGTCTCCCTCTGGTTCAGCACTGGCATCCTGGTACTGTTGGTACTCTGAGACGAGATCATTCATGTTACTCTCAGCTTCAGTGAACTCCATCTCATCCATACCTTCACCAGTGTACCAGTGCAAGAACGCCTTTCTCCTGAACATGGCAGTGAACTGATCGCTTACTCTCCTAAACATTTCCTGAATGGAGGTAGAGTTTCCAATGAATGTGCAAGCCATCTTCAGACCAACAGGTGGGATGTCACAAACGCTTGATTTCACATTGTTTGGAATCCATTCGACAAAGTAGGAAGAATTTTTATTCTGCACGTTGATGAGCTGCTCGTCAACTTCCTTAGTGCTCATCTTACCTCTAAACATGGCAGAGGCTGTAAGGTATCGTCCATGCCGAGGATCTGCAGCACACATCATGTTCTTTGCATCCCACATCTGCTGTGTAAGTTCTGGCACAGTGAGAGCTCTATACTGCTGAGAACCACGGGATGTTAGAGGAGCAAAGCCGACCATAAAGAAATGCAGGCGTGGGAATGGGATTAAGTTCACTGCAAGCTTCCTCAGGTCAGAATTTAACTGCCCAGGAAACCTGAGGCAGCATGTCACACCACTCATAGTTGCGGAAATAAGGTGATTCAAATCACCAACTACAAAAACCAAATCATACACAACTCAGCCTCAAATCTTCATAAGACACTACATAAGAATCTTTAAAAACTAATAATAATATGAGTATGTTCATGCTTACATGTAGGCGTGACAAGCTTTAGAGTCCTGAAACAAATGTCATAAAGGGCTTCGTTGTCAAGAACCATACATTCATCCGCATTTTCAACAAGTTGATGCACAGAAAGAGTTGCATTGTAGGGTTCAACCACCGTATCTGATACCTTAGGAGAAGGAAACACTGAAAAGGTCATCATCATTCTATCGGGGTATTCCTCCCTAATCTTGGAAATCAGGAGTGTCCCCATTCCAGATCCGGTACCACCACCAAGAGAATGGCACACTTGAAAGCCTGTAATTTCACAACGATACATTTGAAACCTGGAATGACAACTTTGATATACAATGTTTTCAATACAAGAATAACCACAAACATGCAAACGTGAAGAATGAAGGCGCATTTCAGTAAGCAGCAACAAAAGCAACGCATTCCAGTTATCCACAAGATTTTCCAAACGAACGGAAACGTGGATAGAACATTTAAAAGAGAATACACCAGTCATTCACCTTGAAGACAGTCGCAATTTTCAGCTTCCTTACGAACTACGTCAAGAACTGCATCAATCAGCTCAGCACCTTCGGTATAATGTCCCTTTGCCCAGTTATTACCAGCCCCAGACTGACCGAAAACAAAATTATCAGGCCGAAAGATTTGGCCAAATGGACCGCTTCGAACACTGTCCATTGTGCCAGGCTCTAGATCCATCAGAACAGCGCGCGGGACATAACGGCCACAGCTCGCCTCGTTGTAGTACACATTCACCCTCTCCAGCTGAATGTCGGAATCCCCTGAGTAGTTACCCGTGGGATCGATGCCATGTTCTGTGCAGACGACCTCCCAGAACTTGGCACCGATCTGGTTGCCGCATTGCCCCCCTTGGACGTGCAGAATCTCACGCATGATTGCTGCGGAATTGAACGGGAAATACTCAGATGGTGGAGGGAACTTGCCTCTACAACGTCAGGCGTCGCTTACAGTGGAGTAATGTAACGTCAGCTGGAAAGGATTGATATAGGCCACTCCCGCTGCTCAATCCAACGGCTGAGCGTGCATGAAAGCTAATTGCACGATCGCAATCGTTGATGTTCTTTTTTCTTGAATCTGACGGCTCTGATGGCGTCGGAGCACCGCAACGGGTAGCATTTTTTTGAAAGGGCGCTCGGCACTTGCAAGAACTCTCATCAACGGCACTATTAAAAGAGAATTAGCATATCATCACCGCCACTCGACACCTTTGCTTCCACTTCCCACTCCATTCACAGCGTGGGACCCTAGAAGTAGCAAAAGGAATGAAATTTTTTGCATTCGATTTTCTAATTAGATTTCTATAGAACTTAACTAAAAGCAAGTGAGTTTGAGTTTTTTGGACGTTTGGTTTTATTTTACTTTCTTTATAAATTGGACATTTGAAAGAACAAACACACACACTCAAGGGATCTCTATTGTCTTTCACATAAAGGGTTAATATCAGGCCGATTGATGGGACTTAACTTTGAGAAGGCCAACCTTGGCTTCTGGGACCTTATAAGGATGGTCTCCTCTCCATCTAGAATCATAGTCTGTGTTGTTTGGGATGACTAGAGTGTCCATCTTAGTACCCATTGTGTTTTATAGCCCTTCACCTAACATCTATCTAGATCATCATCGAAGCTCCATATAGGGAATGCATGGGTGAATAGAACCATCTATCTATTGTGTAGTGTTTTTATATTGTATTAGAGTCTTGAGTTTGAATCCACTTGAGTTGAGTTCATATTATAGTCATGTTGATTCCACTTTCCATTATAACCATATCTCTTGTGTTTTTTCAATGCATAGCAATATCTCTCTTTCTCTCTAAGCTTGATCCTATATATTTGGTGCGATAACGTCTACATGAATTGGGGTTGCACCAATTTTTCATTTCTTTTCCTTACATCATATCAGAGCATAGGAAGGTATAGAAGGTTGCAGAGATCGTGGAGGCCAAGGAATCAACTTCAAAGTTTGTGGAAGGAAGGCTTCACCATTCAAGCTTGTGAGAGGCAAATGTTTCAACTCAAAAAAATTAGAGATGCAAAGGCATCAACATCGGACTTCTTGGGAGGTGATGACTTCAACATTATTTCTTATGGGAGGCAAAGGCTTCAACACTAGAGTTTGTAGGAGCTAAAGTCTTCAACATTATAGCTCTTGGGAGACAAAAACGTCAAGGCTTCAAGTTCATGGGACACAAAAGCTTCAATACTATAGAGGTGTGAACATTTAGAAGTGGAAGTGCAAGTGGAGTTGGTGTAATGGGTCTGGCAATTCAAACACTATGGGTTCATCTACCAACCTTTGGTGAGGGCAAGCTAGATTGTACAAATTATTTTCTTTGGAAGTTCAAGATTATAGTATACTTTATTCTCATGATCTTTTGGAGATGGGGATGGAAAGTGACCAAGAGGCACAACAGTTCAACCCATCATATCTAAGTATGTTGATTCTCCCATACATAAATCTTCTACAAGCTTGGAACATAAGGAATGCAAATGCACTATATGTTGCAGTGAACAATTGTTCGACTCTATTCCACCTCTCATTCAACATACATCCAAGCCAAGTGAGGCATGGAGTATACTGAAGATTTGGTATGAGGTGGAGAGCCAAACATGCATTGAAAATTTACAAAATCAATTGGAAATCAAAAAGTTTGTAGAAGGAGAAAATCCTAATGCATCTATCATCCAGATCAAGAAGCCATGTGATCGAATACATTGTGAAGGGGAGAGAAGATTGACAAAGGGCTAGCTTGAAGGTGTCTCAAAAATTCTCCATCAAAATATGATGAAAGGATTACTACTCCTTGTTGGAGTTTGAGGATTGTGGAAGCACTCGAACAGTACAAGGAAGAAGAAGAAGAAGCTTGGAGCACAATACACAATATTGAATGTATTACAAGTAGAATGTACAAAGATAAGTAACACGTTAGGGCAATAGGTGTATATACAAGTCAAGGGGAAAAAACCTCCTAAAGAGGGAAAAAACTGCCCCAACGGTCCTAGTGTGTTCATACACATCACTACCTAAATATATCAACAAATCCCCCCTGGGAGTGATGCGGTGAACAAGGAGTTGGCACTCGTGTATAAGGAAGTGCCAAGCTATGTGGAATCAATCCACAAAAGGAAGTAAGCCCAAAGCTTTGCGGAAAGCCTCAGACTTCTCCCTAGGCAGAGCCTTCGTGAAAAGGTTTGCAATGTTCTCCTATGTGGGCACATATGCCAAGTTGATCTTTCCAATAGAGAACCTCTCCCTGACATCATGATAATGCACCTCAATGTGCTTAGTGCGAGCATGGAACACAAGGTTCCTCGAAAATGCCAATGCACTCTAACTAACAATGAAGATGGTGGTGGCAAAAGACTAACCAACACCCAAATCAGCATAAGGCGTCTGAGCCACACACACTCAATAGTCGTTGTGAAAGTCGCCCTATACTCAGCCTCACAACTAGAAATGACCACAGTAGGTTGCTTCTTGCTCAACCAAGATATACATGAGCTACCAAGCATGAAGCAAAAGGCACTAGTGGACACACGAGTGTCATAGCAACCAACCCAGTCAGAGTTAGAAAAAGCATGCAAATCTGGTGGTAGTGATCCCCCCTTGGGATAAAACAATCCAAGTTGTCGGGTACCACTCAAGTAGCGAAAGATGCGCTTAATCGCGTGCCAATGCTTGACACTTGGGCAATGCATAAATATGCTCATCTGTTAGACATCAAACTGTATATCTAGCCAAGTAATGCATAAGTAAATCAAGCATCCAACAACATGTGGATAGAGGACAACATCAAATGCATCTCCAACATCATGAAGACTCAATCATAAACTTGTCCCCATAGGAGTGGCAATAGTTTTATAGTCTTCAAGGCCAAAACATTGCAATAATGTGTCAATGTATTTCGTTTGACACAAAGCCATTCCACGATCAGCTTGCATAAACTTAATGCCCAAATAATGATGCAAATGCCCCAGATCAGACATCTCAAATGAGGCATGCAAATAAGCCTTAAAATCAGCAATATGCTTGTCATTAGGACCAATGAGTAGCATGTCATTAACATACACAACAATGATCATAAGCACATCATTAGCACGCTTAACATGTAAGGTGCTTTCAGTTGGACTATTCTCAAAACCATGTGCAATTAGATAGGCATGTGTCTTTTCATACCAAGCATGTGGTGCTTGCTTTAAACCATATAATGCCTTCTTCAACCTGCACACTTGGTTTTCGTGCCCTTTCTACACAAAGCCACAAGGTTGAAAAACATACACTTCTTCATGCAAGTCACCATTCAGAAATGAAGTTTTAATGTCCAGCTAGTGTACATTCCAACCATGATGAGCTGCAAGTGCACAAATGCTACGAGCAGTAGTCATTCAGCATGTAGAAGCAAAGGTTTCATCAAAATCAATGCCTCTTTCCTATGCATAGCCCTTTGCAACAAGCCTAGCTTTATACCTATCAACTGCTCCATCAGGCTTACGCTTTAGCTTGTATACCCACTTAGTGCTAATGGCCTTCTTGCCAGGAGGCAAGTGACATAAAGACCAGGTACCATTCTTCATTATAACATCATATTCAGATTGCATAGTAGCCATCCGAATTTCTGAATTTTGTGCTTTATCAAATGAATTAGGCTCATTCTCATCAGAAAGACTAGATGTAGCCATAGCATAGTAATCTGATGCAAAAGAGGCACTATGAGAGCCAAAACGAGTACGATATGACAGAGAAGCATCTAATTTGTTATCACGCAAAGTCTGCACTAGACATTTTGGCATAGTTTTTGCCTCCTCAATATAAGCTCTCTCATCAACAAGTGCATCATGTAAATCTGAATCAGAAATGGAATGTTTGGCATAATCACATGAAACCTGTAAAGGCTGAGAAGTTGCCTCATTAGGACCAGCACTAGACTGTCCACCTATAAAAAGAGGTAGCAAAGTATCATACATGTCTTTGGAGCTACCAGATGTCTCCTTAGAACATGAAAATAAAGGCTAAATAGCATCTTCCACAAAAAAACATCACGGCTAACCAAAATGCATTTATTTTGTTGACGATACAGACGATAGCCTTTGCTTTCAAAACTGTACACAACAATTTACTACTTTATCATCCAATTTCTTGCGCTGTTGTTCAGGCACTAATGCATATGACAGACAACCAAAAACATGCAGTTAAGCAACAGATGCCTTGCAACCATGCCAAGCCTCATATGGAGTGATAGATTGCAGTGCTTTAGTGGGACACTTGTTAAGTACATATGTTTCACACATGACAACCTCAAGCCAAAAACTATGTGGTAAAGCCTCACTCTTGACCATACACCTTGCCATATCCATGGGTGACCTATTCTTCCGTTTAGCAACTCCATTCTGTTGAGGTGTATACGACACTATACACTAATGTTTTATCCCACATTTAGCCATAAATGCATTAAAGTTAGAAGACATATATGCCCCCCCCCCTTGTTCAAAACATAGGGTGCCCAATTTATATGCTGATAGATTTTCAGCCAAAACCAAAAACTATTTGAAACACATAAACACCTTGTAATTTGCCTTCAATGGATATACCCATGCATGCGTGGAAAAATCATCTATGAAAGTCACAAAGTAAAGATAGTTTCCAAAAGAGGGTTTCTGCATATGACCACAGACATTACTGTGAACAAGTTGCAATTTCCTGCGTAGCTCAAACTAAATCATCTTTTGGAAAGGAGGAATGCTGCATTTTGCCCAAAATACAGCCTTCATAGGCATGTTTACCAGATGCCTCAAGTTTGGGCAAAGAGGACACCGTTGCAAATTTTTGTAGGCATAGCAAACTAACAAAATTCAGATTACCAAAGTGTGCATGCCAAAGCTTTGCATCTGATAGAGCCTGAGAATCATGTTCTGCACATGTTGAATCATTCACTGATTTTTCATAGTCTGTGAGCTTATAAATCCCATGACATATAATGCCAAAAGCAACAATCATGTCGCATTTTGAGAGATCATGAACTATACATTTGTCATCAACAAATTTCACAACCAAGCCAATCTTTGCTAAATTTGGAACTCATAACAGATTCTTCTTGATCCTTGGCACAAATAAAGCATTTGACAATGTAAAAGAACTACCATAAGCAGTAGTTAGAATGATATTATCAACTCTCGTGACAGGATTAGAGGATTTGTTGGTGCATGTGATAGTATCCCTGTAGGGGTAGGCTCAAGTGAAGTGAAGAAATTGCGCTACGAGGTAATATGTTTGGTTGCCCCAATATCAAAGTACCAAACATCTAAGTCTATTATAGACATTCACTGTTTAGGAGAAGATGGGTCAAAACTCCAAATAGTATTAAACGCCCATTCTTCATTCTACACTAGATTAGCACACTTTGTTTTTGGTGTAGAGGCCTCTGCAACAACCATTCCAACCTCTTTTTTCTTTGCCTCTTTTGCAGCCAGTTTTGGACAGTTTGTTATGATATCATCGTTTCCTTTATAGTACTTACAAAAGAATTTATGTTTTTCTAATTTCTTCTCATCTTTGTGTTCCTCTTCAAATGTGCAGCATTTGCAATTTTTTGCTTACTAGTAGATGATGTCCATTTACCTTTGCCCTTCTGACTAGCGAGGAAAGCTTGATCTGCAACATGCATAATGGACCTGTTCTGCCTAGACAACAAAACAGAGATTGTCTGCACAAGTGAGCTATCTGGTATAACTTCATTGGTAGAAATCAAGTGTTCCTTCAAGTCTTTGATCTTTGTCAGATAATTATCCATAGAATCACCTTCATTCATATGCTCACTCTCCAACTGTTTTCAGAGGTAAGCAACACTAGCTTCATTCCTAGCCTATACAATGTGGTAAGTGTATCCCAAGCATCCGTAGCTATTCTGCAAGAGCAAATGCGAGGAATAATGGCACGTTTGACAGACAAAGCTATCAATGCATGTGCCTAAGCATCTCTGCCATCCCAACAAATTTGCTTTGGAGTAGGTGCAATAAAAACCACATCACGAATAGGAAAATGATGAATATTTTCATCTTCAATGTCGTATGCATCAACTTTAGTACGTGTATTTGCAATTGTAATAGGACATTTTTCAACACACTACATAATATTCCACAATCCTTTTGTGACCATTACATGACGCATCAAATAAGCCCACAATGGGTAATTCATACCATTCAACTTATCCTCAACAACCAACATACAAAATACATCACTACTTTCAGCCATGGCCACTGACTAAAATACCCTGATGCAGGAAAATAACTATATCTGAAAAAGTTGAATAAGACTACCTTGATGAATTTTGCTAAACCTGTAGCAGACTTTGAGATGCTTATACTGGCGAACCAAAACATGTATATATCTTTGGCACAAAAAGACAAAATAGCCTACACAAGCACTACGATAGTGCATTTAGAGGTTGAAACGAGCTCAGATCACAATTTCAACACCACAAAGCAAAGGATATTTTGATCTTCTAATCACCTTGAGTATGCTCACCAAATTTTGTGCGATTCTGAGATTGTGACTGGAGGGGTGTCGATGACACCCTAGATGAAGTAGCAACCTGCTCTAATACCAATTGATAGAGTTTGAGGTCGACGGAAGCACACAAACAATACAAGGAAGAAGAATAAGCTTGGAGCACAATACACAATATTGAATGTATTACCACTAGAATGTACAAAGATAAGTAACCCATTAGGGCAATAGGCGTATATACAAGCCAGGGGGAAAAACCTCTTAAAGAGGGAAAAAAGTGCCCCAATGGTCCTAGTGTGTTCACACACATCACTACCTAAATATACCAACACTCGTGTGAGACCTCAAGCTTTGAAATTTGAGTCTTATTCACCACCAAGGGAAGAGGAGTTTCAACCCAAAGCCCAAGTAAGAAGTAGCAATGGAGATGCTACATTCTGCACCAATGCAACATGCAAAGGTGGTTCCTCAACCAAAGGCAAAAGTGAAAAGAAGAGGAAGAGTAGTAAGAATAATTTTCATGGACATTGCTTCCATTGCAATAGGAAGGGATAGATGATTGCATATTCTCATGTCAAGAGGATAGATGATGAGTATAAGAGGAGAGAATAGATGCAGCTAAAGCAAAGTTGATATGCTCCTCAACACGAGAAGAATCAATTGTGGATTCATGGGTACTAGATAGTGCATCTTGTCACATGGCCAATGATAGAGGTCAACATAGTTCTTTGCAACCTCAACAAGAACTTATCCCCATGACAATGACAAGTATTATTTCCTTTTCAACTATGGTTGATGAATTCAAGAAGCTATAAAATGTTTGGTATGTTCTACGAAGAAAAAAGAAAAGAAGGAACACCTATATGAACTAGGCGCTTAAATAGTCACTATTAGAGTGGCACAAGTAAGCTTTGGAATGAATGTTTTGGACACATTGGAATAAAGTGACCTTGTAGAGCTTGTATGATGGGCAAGCAACAAAGATAGACATTCCATAAGAAATCAAGTGTAGGTCAAAGGCTCCTCAAGTGTTGGTATATGCTAACTTATGTGGTAATAGCCAAAACTTGTTGAGAATGAACTAGGGAAAAGTGTGAAGAAGCTTGGAATAGGAGGTGGCAGTGCGCTCAACTTAGAGGAGTTGCAAGGATTTTGCAACGGCAAAGGGATAAAATGTCAAGTAGTGACACCTCACACATCACATCAAGACAACAATATGGAATGTGAGAGTCACACCATTGTTGAGATAACAATGTGTATGAGGGGAGGCAAGCGCTTTCCTAATCAAATATAAAAGACTCATCATGAAGCTTACATTGGTAAGGATACATGTATATCACACTTTGGAAATTTTGAGAGTGTGTTTTATGCACTTGTCCGAGGTCAAAAGGAGAACAAGAAGTGTGTTTTGCTCTTGTTGAAGGTCAAAGATTGAAACCGAAAATCAAGAGATGCATCTTCTTAGGTCTTTGTGAAAAGCAAAAGGATTTCCTAGTTTATGACCACAAGGCTAAGAAAATCAAAGTAAGTCACGATGTGTGTCTATGGAGCAACCACACGTAGTGGAAATGAAGCACATGTAGATTTGACATGGATGGAGGGTCGAGGCTATGCAAGCCAATCATGGTAGCTTAATGAAGAATGAAGCATAGGGGGTCACTAGCACCAAGTGGTTATGGCAAGTGAAGAACATGATAGATGGAAACTTGGACTGCTATCAAGATACATTGGTAGTACAAGGACTTTCATTAGTGGATGGTTTTGTTTTTCAAGATTCTTTTGCTCTAATTACCACTATTCACATAGTACTAATGGTAGCGACTCAAATGAAGTGGCAAGGTTTCATGTTACGTGTCAAATTGGAAATTTTGAATGTTGGCCTCAAGAAGGAGGTACATGTGTCTCAACCACCAAATTTTGAGGCTCCAAATTCAAAGAAAACATTATGTAAGTTGAAGAAGGCACTCTATGGGATATAACAAGCCATAAGATCATTGTCCTAGCATATAAACATTGGAAGCTACATTAAGGTCTTTAATAGTCTTATCTATGTATGGAGTACCATAGAAGATATCAGTTTTGCAGTCAAACTTTTAAATAGGTTTGGAAATAGTCATTGTGAAGGACATGTTGGCAAGCAAGTACACTTGACAAGGATGGTAGAAATACAATTCTATCAGAACGAGGAGAATGTAGTAGGTACCTTCACCAAAGTGCTCACAAAGGAACTACTTCATAAACATCTTTGAAGACTTCGCATTGGTCGAAAGAGGTAGTTCACCTTTGGGCAAACATTGAGGGGGGTTTTAGACATGGTCAATGCTCCATCCTCATGGATGGCTTAGCATCAGCCCCAAAAGGTAGTTCACCTTTGGGTGGACATTGAGGGGGAGGTGTTACATATCCTCAATGCCTCACCCTCATATAGCACCACCATTGTTCCATGACACTCTATTTTGTAAGACCCCCCACCATGAGGAGAAACCATGTGAGATTATTGGACATTGGTCGGTTCCTAAATTTGAGTTCAAATGAGGTTTGAAGTAGATCGTAGATGGGTTATGAGGAAGTTTAATTCTAATCTATTGGATTTGGGATTGATCCTTTGCAAGGATCAACCCAAATTAAGGGATAGAAACATAAGTAACTTTCTTAATTAGCAAAGGGTTTGTTTCATGTTGGCCATTAGATTTAGACTTGATGCCAAGTCTGGATTAATCAAGTCCAAGGGCTACAAACAAATGGTTGTTGATCCTACTTTTCTACCATTGGATTTGGACCATAAATCAATGGTGGAGATTATTTTTAGCATGGATCAACCTACCACGACCCTAGGGCATTGGAAGGCCAATTTGGGCTTGGAGGACCTTATAAGGATGGTCCTTCCCTCCCCATTTAAGATCATAGTTTGTGTTTTTTGGAACCACTAGGGTTTCCATCTTAGTATCATTGTGTTATCCTATGGCCCCTTCACGTAACCTCTATCTAGATCACCACCTAAGCTCCAATAGGGAGTGCATGGGTGGATAGAGCCATCTATCTCTTCTGTAGTGTTTTTATATTGTATTAGCATCATGAGTTTGAGTCTAGCTGAGTTGAGTTCATCTTCTAGTAATCTTGAGTCCACTTTCCATTACAACCATATCTCTTGTGTTTTTCCCATGAATAGCAATATCTCTCTTTCTCTCTAACCTTGATCCTGTTGGAGTTTGAGGTATGGCAAAGCGCGCAAACAATACAAGGAAGAAGAAGCTTGGAGCACAACACAACACTGAATGAATTTCCAAGTGAGTGTACAAAGATAAGTAACCCATTAGGGTTATAGGCATATATTCAAGCTAGGGGGAAAAACCCTCCTAAAGAGGGAATAAAGTGCCTGGGTGTTCCTAAGTGTGTTCACACACATCACTACTGAAATATATCGACAAATCTCCCTTGGGAGTGATGCACTGAACAAGGAGCTCGCACTCATGTATAAGGAAGTGCCAAGTTATGTGGAAAGAGATCAATCCACAAAAGAAAGTAAGCCCAAAGCTTTGCAAAAAACTTCAAACTTCTCCCTAGGCAGAACCTTTGTGAAAACGTTTGCAATGTTATCTTATGTGGGCACATATGTCAAAATTATCTCTCCAACAAAGAGTCTCTCCTTGACATAATTATAATGCAACTCAATGTGCATTGTGCGAGCATTGAACACAAGGTTCCTCGCAATTGCCAATGTGCTCTCACTATCAGTAAAAATGGTGGTGGAATAAGACCAACCAACACCAAAGTCAACTAAAAGGCATATGAGCCACACACACTAAACAATTGTTGTGAAAGCTTCCCTATGCTCAACCTCACAACTAGGAGTGGCCACAATAGACTGCTTCTTGCTCAACCAAGATATGCATGAGCTACCAAGCCTGAATCAAAAACCACTAGTGGATACACGATGTCATAGCAACCAACCCAGTTTGAGTCAAAATAAGCATGCAAATCTGGCGGAAGCGATCCCCCATTGGGATGAAACAATCCAAGTAGCCCGGTACCACTTAAGTAGCAAAAGATGCACTTAACCACCTGCCAATGGCTGACACATGGGCAATGCATACATATGCTCATCTCAGAGACAACAAACTGAATATTAGGATGAATTATGCATAATTAAATCAAGCATCCAATAGCCTGTTGATAGAGAACAACATCTAATGCAACTTGAACATCATGAAGACTCAACCATTAACCTATTTCCATAAGAGTGGCAATTTTTGTTTGCAATCTTCAAGTCCAAAAGACTACATAATGTTTTAGTATACTTTTTTTGTCAAAAAGTTATTCCTTCATCAATTGGCATAAATTGAATACCCAAATAATAGTGAAAATGCCCCAAATCTGACATCTCAATAGAGGCATGCAAATCAGCCTTAAAATCAGCAATATGCTTCTCATTTGGACCAGTGAGTAGCATGATATCAACATACACATCAATGATCATAAGTACATAATATGCACTCTTAAGATATATCGTGCTCTCAGTTGGACTGTTCTCAAAACCATGTGCAATCAAGTGGGCATGTATATTTTCATACCAAGCATGTGGTGCTTGCTAATGCCTTTTTCAACCTGCACATTTTGTTTTCATGCCCTTTTTGCATAAAAACATGGGGCTAAAATACATACACTTCTTCATGTAATTCACCATTCAAAAATGTAGTTTTAATGTCCAAGTAATGTTCATTCCAACCACGATGAGCTTGAAGTGCACAAATGCTACAAATAATGTTCGTTCGGCATGTGGGTGCAAAGGTCTCATCAAAATCAATGCCTCTCTCTTGAGCATAACCTTTTGCAACAAGCATAGCTTTATACCTACCAACTATTCCATTAGGCTTATGCTTTAGCTTGTATACCCATTTAGTGCTAATGGCCTTTTTTAATGGAGGCAAATCACAAAAGACCAAGTACCATTCTTCATAATAGCATCATATTTTGATTGCATAGCAGCCATCCAACTGTCTAGACTTTGTTCTTCATCAAAAGACATAGGCTCATTCTCATCACAAAGACTAGAGGTAGTCGTAGCATAGCACTGTGATGCAAAAGAAGCACTATGAGAGCCTTAATGAGTACATTATGATAGCGGTGCATCTAATTTTCTATCTCTCAAAGCCTGCACCAACCATTTAAGCATAGTTTTTGCCTCCTCTACACCAACCCTCTCATCAACTAGTGCATCATGTAAATATGCATAAAGAATGGAATGATTTGCATCATCATGTGGAACCTATAAAGGCGAGGAATTGATTGTGGCTGGTGATAATGAAGAAAGCATTAAAGAGGTAAAGCAAATCCTTATGCAAGAATTTGACATGGAAGATATTGGTGTGCTATACTAGTTTTTGGGCATTGATTTTATACACATAGAATTACTTATATGGATGTCACGAAGGCAATATGCTTTGAGTATGTTACAAAAGTATGGTATGATTGATTTTAAGATAACTTCTACACCATTAGATCATAATTTGAAGTTGGATACTACATTAGGTGAAGCATTGGAAAAATACTACTATGTATAGGAAAATTGTGGGAAGTTTGATATATCTCACAATTACAAGGCTTGATCTAAGCTACAATATAGGACTTCAAAGTCAATTTATGCAGGTTCCCAAGAATCCACATTTAGATGCTCTAAGATGCACTCTACATTACGTGAGTGCTACTTTGGGTTATGCATTGTTTTATGAAGCTGGTGCAAAATTGCAAGTTCATGGATATGCCGTTGCATATTGGGCTAGTAGTATTCTAGATAGAAGATCTACTAGTGGCTTTCTATTCTCCCTTGGGAGTGCAACCATTTCATGGAGTAGTAAGAAGCAACCCACTATTGATTTGTCAAGTATAGAGGCTGAGTATAGAGGTGTTGCAATGGCAGTATGTGGAGCATCATGGCTAGAGATGATACTTGCAGATTTAGGTGTGGAAGTGCAAAAGCCCATCATCTTAGCAACATTCAATTAGCACAAAAAATCCATGCTGAAAAAAGCATATCAAGGTACATTGTCACTTCATCATAGAAAAGCTATTAACAGGTGATATCGATTTTGTTTATGTGAGAAAAAATGAGCAGGTTGCTAATATTTTCACTAAAGAACTTGGAGCAAGGAAGCTAAAGAAGTTTCAAAAGATGTATGGATTACAAGAGATGACATTGAGCTTGAGGGGGAGTGTTGAGATATCAAGCTCAACATGTGATGATCGAGGATGACACATATCACTTTTTCATTTCTCTCACATATATAGTGGTCATGCAGGTATATGTCAGGGATAATTTAGTGAGCTTTACTAGATTTATCTATCAAGAGTGATGGCGCACTTATTTCTTGCCAGCTCACTCATTCGTGCACATTAGGATTTTCCTTATGTATTGTCTTTATATATTGCACTAGTTGTATTGTTGTATAAGGTCATTCTTGTATATTCTCTTTGTGTAATAGAAGAAGAAGATCATTCTCCCTTGCTTCAATCTGTGTGCTCCCCTCTTTGTGTATGAGAGTGTGTGAGAGCTCTCTTCCTTATCTCGTTTCTCTTGAAATTCTTTCCCCTCTACCCAAATGGAAAATTATGCCCATAAAATAATGTTCTCATAATTTCATAGAAAAGGATCTTTTCATGGCTTGAAGAAGAAACCAAAGAAGAAGAAATTATGTAGTTTCTAGTACTATTGCTAAAATAAGGTTCATGCAATTAAAGAATCTAGAAAGATGTATATCAAGTTGTAAAGAAGATCATCTTGAAGTTAAATCCACAAAGGGAGAAGAGAAAAGGCGAGTCTTATGACAACGAGAAGGAAACTAAGAAGGTGATGATTACTCAAGAGGGGGAAGAAGATAGATGCATAGTCATAGCATTTGATATGACTAAAGAAGAGGAAGAAGCACTATTGCAACTTGTTAGAGAGTTTAGAGATGTATTTGCCTATATCTATAAGGATCTTAAGGAAATATATCCAAGAATTTGTGTACATAAGATTCCTATTGCACCAAATGCTAGGCCACTGAAAACAAAACAATTACACATACAATGATAAATACTCAGCTAAGATCAAGGAGGAATTGATAAATTGTTAGTAGTAGGATTCATGTATGAGATAGAATATACAAAATGGATATCTCCAATAGTTTTAGTTCCAAAGAAAATTGGAAAACTTGGGTTTTGTATAGACCTTAAGAAATTAAATGCTGCAACCATTAGAGATAGCTATCCTCTACCTATAAGTGATCACCTCCTAGAGAGAGTTGTTGAGAAGGAAGCTTATAGTTTTTTGGATGAGTTCTCATGATATAACCAAGTTTCAATTGCTTTGGAGGATCAACACAAAACAACCTTTTCCATTAATTTTGGTATATATGCTTTTAGAGTAATGCCATTTTGTCTAACAATGCACCTACAACATTTCAAAAGGGAAAGTCATGTACAAGATATGAGAGCTACCTTTCATAAGTGCAATTGACATAGAGTATGTCTCAACCCAGAAAAGTGTGTTTTCTTTGAACCCAACTTCTTTTGTCTAAAAATGGAATATCCACATATGAGGAAAAAATGAAGGTTTTAGTTTATCTACCAAGGCCTACTAGTGTGAAGGAGTTATAGAATTTTATGGGCCATTGTGGCTACTATAGAAAGTTTTTATATAAGTTACTGAGATAGCAAATCCCTAATATGCTTTATTGACTGAGTTTTAATGGTGTGAAGAACATGAGAACTATTTTGAACTTTTAAACACTTGTTTGGTCACAAATTCTATTTTGAAGACTCTATAGTGGGACTTTATTTTTTTCATTTCCTTGTGGATGCTTCAAATTTTGCTTTAGGATGTGTATTGACAAATCCTATTGAAGGAAGTAAATTGGACTTTCCAATTGCTCATGCAAGTTGACAATTGAATCAGGCTGAGAAAAATTATACAACTACTAATCATGCATTATATGTTGGCTAAAAATTTTAATTTTTTTGTTAACCACCAAGCCATACTCTATCTAGTCAACAAGCCATGCCATATAGGGAGGATTGTAAGGTCGCTTTTTACTATTGATGGAGTTTGACTTCGAAGTCATTGTTAGACAAGGAAAGACTCACATCAAGGCATATCATTTGTCTACAACTATATCAAGAGAAGCACCTAGAAGAGTAGAGGATGGTCTCCCATATGCTTATCTATTTAAGATAGAAAGCATAACAATATGGGCTACTTCTTTAGTGCTATCTTCATCTTTTGGACCTCATTTTTAAAAGAAATAGGAATTCCTTCTACTTTTAGGACATATGTATCACTTGAATCTAAAAGGAGTATTAGAATATTGTGTTCTAGAGGATGAACAAAAAAATTATTTGGATAAAGCACGTAAGAGGTATGCTTGTTCCCATGCTTCAAAGATTATCACCCTAAATAATTAGGAGAGACTAGGAGCATATTGGCCAAACAAAGAAAGTGATGTGGATAAGTATGTGACACAAAGTCAAGAATACAAGAATGATGATCCTTTTAAAGTTCTAACTTTGTGTTTGTGTCAAGTTAATCCAAAGTGGAGTGAAAATGTAGTAGGATACTTGAAGAGAAAACCCAAAGAGAATGAAAACCAAGTGAATGGAGTTGATAGATACATAGAAACGTGTAAGTAAATGTTGCAGAGCAAAGAGAGCACAAGGCAGAGAAAAAGAAGGGCCCTAAAATTTTTTCGATTTGAACACCTTATTTTTGTATCATAATCATTCTGTAATATATTTTCCGTTGTAAATGCACTAGAGGAGTCCTCTAGGTGCACCCCCACAGAAGATTAGTAGCTTACCCATGTAAATTAGTAGGAAATTAACCTTTTAGTGAATAAAGTGCCGGTCTCTTGTGTGAAAGGACCATTTTTAGGGCACAAGTATATAAGTCAATTTGTGACTCTTTGTAAAGACTTTTTGCCATTGTGAGAATCAAGAGCACAGAAATTCGAATTTGTGTCTTCTCCTCTCTGTATCATCTTCTTTGTGAGCTTGTATGCATGTGTGTTGCTTGAAAAGAGTGTTAAGAAGTGTTGTCTATCCATGAAAGTGTTTGTTTGCTGTGGTTAAGGTGTGTGTGAAGTGTAGGAAGTGCTGAAGTGTAGGAAGGTCATTCCCGCGACTCAGTATTTTGCTCATAACTTGAAGTAGAAGCATCAGAATTGAGTGAAAATACCACCATTGGATGCGTCTTCTTGAGAGCTTCGAAATGCATATGCTATTTGCTATATTCAGAGTTCGAAGCTGAGAGAAAAGCTCAATTTACTGTTGGCTGCTGTTCCAAGTATCGTGACACCATGACTAACAGTTGAAGCTTGTTTGGATTAGTCTTTGCCTTGTTTGCACTCTTTGAGTAACTCATTTGCATTGATCGTCATTTGAATGCATGTCTTCATACACTCGGCTAGGTTTCGATACTCATCGGATTGATAATTAAAGCGTGAATCCCCACTATATGCACTTGAGGGGGATTGAGGTATAGTCTCTTTCTCCACAAGTCCCTAAGTTGGTTCTTAGGTACACACGTTTTTTGGTGCCGTTGCCGGAGAGTGTCGAATCAAACTGAGGCATTCGTGTGATGGTAAGTAGCTTTTTGCATTGAAGTGAGTGGAGGAGTGGTGAATTTCTCTTCTTTGGTAAGTCACTTTCATCCGCACTTACTACTTCTCACTCTTGAAGTGTGTGTAGTGAGTTATTAGTCTAGGGAAGTAAGTGGAGTGAGTAGAGTAGGAGGAAGAAGAGAGTAGTTAGGAAGCTAGAGTAGTTTTAATCTTAGTCTTGTTGAGTCCTTGTAGTTAGGAGAGCTTCTCAAAAAGTATAAAAGCCAAAAAAGTTGACTTTCCCAAGTTACTTGTTTTCTGAGGAAGTATCGAGAGAAGTCTTCAGCCGAGTATCGTATCCAGTAAGAAAGGAGATTGGGAGCAGCGCAGAGCTAGAGAGAGTGATAGAAGATTTGGGAAAGAGCCTCTAAGGTGAGAAATTCAATCTGCTACTCATCTTCATCAATCAAAAATTAAGTATCATTGCCAAACGATCTGCGGCAGGTATCGTGAGGGTCTGACAGGGCTTAGAAAGTATATTTTGGGTGATACAGTTGGTGAGGAGAGGGTAGAAGAGCTTGATAAACACACATATTCATCTTAAATTCAAAACACACTTGCAAAAAACTGAAAAAGTGTCAAGTATCGTGTTCTCCCGTGGTCGAGTATCGCGATACCTGACAAGTATCGTGATCTCCTGTGGTTGAGTATCACGATACTTCACAAGTATCGAGTATCGTGTGATCCCTGATCGTGATACTTCACAAGTATCAAGTATCGTGTGATCCTTGATCGCGATACTTCAGAAGTATCGAGTATCGTGTGATCCCTGATTGCGATACTTCACAAGTATCGAGTATCGTGTGATCCCTGATCGCGATACTTCAGAAGTATCGAGTATCGTGTGATCCCTGATCGCGATACTTCACAAGTATCGAGTATCATGTGATCCCTGATCGCGATACTTCACAAGTATCGAGTAACTATCGTGTATCATCTCATCCAAGTATCGTGTATCGTCTCATCCAAGTATCATGTATCGTCTTGTCGAAAGGTCGAGTATCGTGAACTTTTTGGGCCAAGTATCGTGACTTGAGATTTCATAGTCAGTCCTTTCCCAGCCAAATTTTTCTAGAATTCTGACCTTTAGTGAAGAACTCTAGAAGTTGGAGGTTGGCAAGGTTAAATAGAACTTTAAAGTGAATGAACCTAAGATCTGGGAGAACCCTAGGAAGCCGAAGAAGTGTGATGTCTTCTGTAGGAAGTGTAGCCGAACCAAGTAGCCGTTCACATTATTCTGAAACCTCTAGTGAGTCAGAGGAAGAAATTCCTATGGCTTCAGAGGATATGCAAAACACTGTACCAATGATTGGCATGATGTCAATTATTGAGGGAGAATATCGGACATCTTTAGAATATGTGACCACCAATCAACATGAGATACCCATATACCTAGATGGACTAAACCGATCAATGGCCAGACTGAAGAAAGCTTCAGATGCTTACATAGTGCCTAGGCAAGCAGTTAAGTATTCAGGAGGATTTTATATGGATAAAAGGGATATCCAACATGTTGTTACAGAACATCCGGAAAATATCAATGAACTTGGGGAAGAAAACACTGCTCCAAACCTTAATGAAGACGGAAATGAAGAGCAAGTGACCACACCTAGAGGGAGATCTACTGTTGTTAAGGTTTGGAGAGGAGACCTGATTCCCCAAGATGACTCCTTAATGGATGTGTATTTGATCAATGGAATGGAGCATCTCCTTAGAGCCCACTCTTCATTATGGGAAGCAGCCCCTAACCCAATGACTGTCTATGAGTTACAAGATCCTGACTTCCCCACCATCATCGCATATTTGGACAAAAACCAGAGAAGGTATTGGCCCCTAACAGATTCAGAGAGAGCCGGGTTGAAATATCAGAACATTCTAGTGTTTCCCCCGAGGGATCAAGCCACTACTTCACGAAACCCACATGGAACCTCTCAGAATAATTCATTTCAGCAGTCAGGACAAACACAACAAACTCAAATTCCAGTTAGACCACATGTGTAGTTTGCTATGCTTGTAAATAACCCTAATTATTGGCCTCAACCATTTGTTGACCCATGGAATGGAATTCCTGCCCCAGTTAGACCACCTGTAGCAAGAGGGCCTGGTATACCGATAGGGAGACCTGTTTTCCCTGTGATGCCTAGACCGCCTAAAGCAGGAAGAAGATTAAGGCCAATTCAAGTGGCCAAATGCATGAGAAACCACTATGATGGCTCTAGTGAACCTTACAATCATATAGCTAAATTTAAGCAAGTAATCAGAGCCGAACAAGTGGAAGATTTCTTGATTCAATATGAATCTTTTGGTTTAACCTTGACGGACACCGCTTTAGCTTGGTTCCAGCCATTAGATCCTAATAATTTTCAAAACATGGAGCAAGTCTACCAAGAAATGATTGAGGAATTCACTAAGTCTGGAATTAAAAACAACTCGTCATCATTGATCCATAGTTTTAAGCAAGCTCCTACAGAATCAGTGAGATTGGCAGCAAGAAGATTCAAACAATATGTGGATAGATGCCCAGTAGAAGAGAGACCTACTCAAAACAAAATGGTGTCATTGTTTTTGGAAGGATTAGTGAATGGATCATTGAGATCTCTGGTATACGTAAAAAGAGTTCAAACTTTGCAAGAAGAATGTATGAAGGAATGTATCGACCTAGAAGACAATCTAGCAGAGGATCTGAAAATACCTCAAGGTAGTGTGAAAAGTGAAGATTCAGTCAGCAGCATATCAAACCCTAAGAACAATGTAGAGGAAATAGCTGACTTAGTAGCAAAGAAGTTGAACGTTCAAGGACAGAGCAACTACCCCAACAACCCAATGAGAGTGCCCATGCTTAGAAGATGTATGCAGTGTGGAGGTGATCATCCTTCTCATTTGTGCACTAGGGGAGTAGTCCCACCACCTGCCTATGCTTACAATAGACCACCCGTTCCATGCCATCTACAATATTGCAGCATAGAACAAAAATACACAATTCACAACACAGAAAATTGTCCTTACAATAGGCAAGCAAGACCAATACAACCGCTCATGAGACCTTATGGATACCCTCAAAGAGATCAAGGAGGTGAAGCCTTTAGATATCCCACATATCAGCAGCAGGCACCTGTACCACGACCATATGCGTATCAAAGTTACAATCAACCACAACTGGTGTTAGGACAACAAACCACCCCATCCTCAAAATGTTGTCCCAGTAAAAATAGCTCAAACAGAAGAAAACTTAGAGAGAGCAATAGTTCCAGCCACACCTTTGACTAGTAATGAACCATATGACTCATCTTATGACCATAGTCAAGGAAACTATCCCAGTTATGAGAGCTCTATGATAGAATATGGACAAATGTACGAACCATATGCATATGGCATGGAAGCACCAGATAGTTCCTACGGATATGAGCAGGACTATGTGTCACTGATGTACACAGCCCCTAGGGCGTCCATACCCCCCGACCTATGAATAGACTGCCTGCACCTAGAGGACCATGTTATAGATGCGGAGGTGATAATTATATCAGAGAATGTACACTACCAAACCCACCACCACCACAGCGAGTCTGAGAAGGATACTGTAGTGATTGTGGTAAAGAACACCTTTTCAGAGATTGCCCCAAGAACCCCAACAGAGTTAAATCGAGTGTGCAGATCAACGTAATAGAAGCGATAGAATCGTCAGGAAGTGATAAGGAGTACACTGTACCATTGAAAGCAATAACTAGAGCCAAAGCTAGAGAGACCCCAGACAAAACTGAAGAAAATGAGCAAGGTGACAGAGAAGTGAACATACCTACACCTCAAATAGTTGAAGACTCGGAAGAGCCTGAGAAAAGTGCTGTAAGCAAACGAACACAAAGATGGAAGAACCGTAGAGATCGGATAAAGGAAAAGAAACTACAACAAAATAAGGAAAATGAAAAGAGTGAACAAAATCCAAAAGAGAAACAAGAAGAGGAAGAAGAAATTCGGAAAGGAAAGTCAAAAAAAGAATAGGTAGGATCAGTTTTAACAGATCCCATGCCTGAAGAATTAGCCATGTGGATTCAGGCGTACAAAGCACGAATAAGAGCAGGACCTACCATTGAACAACACGAAAGAGAATATCCTAGAGGTGACCTAGAGAAAGAAAGGTTGGAGATATGTAAGAAGTTAATTGAAGTGGCTCAACAGACCCTAGAAAAACCTGTTGTTCAATTAACCAACTCGCGAATTCCCAAAAAAGAATTCCAAAAGTGTGTCATCCTTAATGACCCTGAGAAAACCAAAGAAGGTGAGATACACAATGAAAATCACTGTGAGGATAAAAGGGAAGGATCCATTATTCCCGAAGTAGAAGGGGAATGGCCTAAAGACTTGTGGGCAAGAGTCCAAGAAGACCGATGGAAGAAAGTGGGACCCACCCTTTGAGGAGCTAGAAGCAGAAGGGGAAATTGAAGACTCCATACCTGAACTGAATTCAGAAGAAATAATACCAATTGATCCAAGTAACAAAGAAAATGATAGTGTAAAGGTTTTGCCAAATTACACAGGAGAGTATAATTCAGAATTATACCGCATTCCCTCAATGAGAAAAAAAGAACTGAACCCATCTGTCCAAACATCGGATATCATACAACACCTTAGAAAGGTAAAAATCCCTTGCACTCTGACATTGGAAGAACTGTTAAGGATCAAACCACATTTGAAGGAGAAACTGACCAGCCAATTGGAAATCAAGGTGGACGAGAAGGAGATGTCTGATGAAGTAAACATAGTAAAAATCCCAGTCGATAAGGTAGGAGATTTTAGTGAGGGAGATGAAGGAAACACATGCCTTCCAATTACCTATAGGGGTTACACCACTAAAGCCATCTTAGATTCTGGAGCTGGAGTAGGAATTGCTACTAAAGAAATCTGGGAAAAATGGGGAAAACCAGCTTTAAGACCAACACGCATGAAGATACAAATGGCAGATGGACACACTGAACGACCCTTGGGATTGTTGGAACGGGTAGTTTTTACCACTTGTGGAGTTGAGTTCGAGCACACCTTAGCGATATGTCAATTTGAAAGGCCTAGCAATTATGAAATGATACTTGGAAGACCTTTCATGAGACAACTAAAGGTAGTGCAAGATTGGGGAAAAGACGCAGTATCCCTACAGCATGAAGGAACCACCAAAAGAATAAATCTCCACACATATACATATCAAGATGTTCCCCCCTTACAATGGAATCAGATTCATAAGGAGGAAGATAATCAGTCGATTCATAGTATAGGTTCAAGTGATCAATCATGGATGAACAAAGACACTCATTTATGGATATGCCAAACTGCGAAGAAGGAAGAGAATTGGAGGAAAGGATGGCAGCAAAGGCAAGGAGTTGCTAGACCAGTACAAGATCCAGCCTATATGCTTCAAATATTCTTAGATGAAGAATTTGAACCTCATGGTTGGATGGAAATTTTAGCTACTCTCGATGTGTGTGTAAACGAAGAGGTGATAACCATGAATGAATGCATTGATGAGGAAGGATATGACGTTAGTCTATATGTGGTAGTTCTTCAAGAGGCTGAAGAAGGAGAACTAATTGAAAAAGAATGGAAAGAGGATCACGAGAGCATTGAAATGGAACTTGAACATATGGAAACAGAAAATGAAACTCAAGAAGTGAGTGTCATAGCTAAGGAAATAAATCAAGAACCAACACAGGAAGAGGAGCTTGGATTAGATAAAGCAAAAAATGATGAAGAAAACAAGCCTCAAGACCAATTTGAAGTGCCCGCCCACTTCAAAAAATATGAAGTAGAAGAGAGAAGAATTGCTATTCAAATGCGAAAACGAGAAGCACAACCAAGAATAGCATATGACAATAAAGAACAGACCAAGAAAATAGTAGTAACCTTAGAGGAAGGAGAAGAACGATGTACTTTTATAGGATAGGATGTCTCAATGGAGGAAGAACAAGAGTTAATACGACTCATAAGGGAATACAGGGATGTCTTTGCCTGGACATATAAGGATTTGAAAGGAGTAGATCCATCTATATGTGCTCATATAATCCCTATGACATCTGAAGCTAAACCTTCCAAACAAAGACCTTACACATATAACGATGTTTACTCAGCAAAGATTAAAGAAGAGATAGATAAACTGTTAGATGCTCGGTTCATTTACGAGATCGAACACACGGAATGGGTATCACCTTTGGTGGTCGTACCGAAAAAGAATGGTAAGTTAAGAGTATGCATAAATCTAAAAAAAGTAAATGCTGCCACCATTAGAGATAGTTACCCATTACCCATCACGGATCATCTTTTGGAAAGAGTGGCAAGAAAGGAAGTCTATAGTTTTTTGGACGGCTTTTCAGGGTATAATCAGGTAGCCATTTCTCATGAGGACCAACATAAAACAGCCTTTGCAACTGAATGGGGAGTGTATGCCTTTAGGGTTATGCCTTTCGGCCTAACCAATGCCCCAGCCACTTTCCAAAGATTGATGTGTCATGTATTCAAGGAGTTCCTAAGAAAGAGTATGGAGGTATACGTGGATGATTTCTGCACTTATTCAGCTATACGGTCAGAGCATATCCCTGAACTAGGAAAGATCTTTGCCAAATGTCGACAATATAGAGTATGCCTCAACCCAGACAAATGTGTCTTCATGGTTCGACAAGGAAAGATATTAGGACATATTGTCTCTAAAAATGGAATTTCAACTGATGAAGACAAAATCAAAGTGATTTTGCCAAGACCAAAGACTGTGAAGGAAGTCCAAGCATTTATGGGACATTGCGGATACTATCGATTGAGTTCAGCACCAATCCTTCGAGTACCCAATTGGAATAAGCCATTTCATATTCACGTGGATGCTTCCAAGTTTGCCATTGGTTGCATCTTAGCTCAACCTGCAGATACAAGAAAGTTAGATCACCCTATAGCCTATGCTAGTAGACAATTGAATCAAGCAGAACGCAATTATACCACAACCGAAAGAGAAGGCCTAAGAATGGTATATGCAATAAAAAAGTTCTGACATTACCTTTTGGCAAACAAATTCAAATTCTTTATTGATCATCAAGCCCTACTGTACTTAGTCAATAAGCCTTGTAATACAGGACGACTAGTACGATGGTTTCTATTGTTGATGGAGTTTGATTTTGAGGTAGTAGTAAAGAAAGGGAATACCCACATAAGAGCGGATCACCTATCAAGAATGACACATGGAGAACCACCCATAGGAGTACCGGATGATCTGCCTGACACGTACCTGTTAAACCTCGAAGTATGTCCCCAATGGGCAGAAAAGTTGATCCCAATACTCACTCATGGACCTAAAGATGGGATCACACCAAACCGAACCCAAGACCTGTGGAAGGCTAAAAAATCTCCATATCATTGCTGGAAGTTTGTATCACCAAGACTCAGGTGGATTACTCATGAGATGCGTAGAAGAAGAGGAACAAGAAATGTGGCTTCAAAAAGCACATGTAAATCAATGGAAAACTCATCTAAATGCGAACAGAACATGGCAAACCCTAAGAAGATTGGGCATATATTGGCCAACCATGCAGAGGGATGCGCATAACTATGTATCAGCCTGCGAAACTTGTCAAGAACAAAATCCAGAAGAGAACTCCACTCTATGCTACTCCACCGTAGCACCAAGATGGAGCATGCCTCTGGTGAAATTCTTGAAGACCCAAGAGTACCCAGAAGGAGCCACTCTAGCAAGAAAAAGAGCACTTGTAGAACAAAGCAAGGACTATGCTCTTATAGGAAAACAACTCTTTAAATGAGGAAGAGATAATCATTTGCGAATGTGCATTCATGAAGACGAGTATCTTGCTGTTTTAGAGATGGCACATACAGGAGCTACAGGAGGACATTTCTCTGCAGATAAAACAGCAAAAATGATTCTCTTTGCGGGAATGTGGTGGCCAAGTTTACATCAGGATGCAGCCACATATGTTCAACGATGTGATACATGTCAACGAACGAAATATCCAATTAGAAGGGATGAAATGCCACTAAAACCCATGATGAGTGCCAGTGCTTTTACTAAATGGGGAATAGACTTTATAGGACCTATTAGCCCACCAGCTAAAGGATCCCACGCCGAGTACATAATCGTAGCCACAGACTATCTGACCAAATGGGTTGAAGCCAAAGCAACCAAGAAAAATGATGCAAGGACTACGGCCAAGTTTCTCTTCAAGAACGTTTTCACTAGATTTGGACTACCGATAGAAATTGTGAGTGATAGAGGTACTCATTTTGTGAATGAAGTGATAGAAGCCTTACTGAATGAATTCTTGGTAATTCATAAGAAATCAGCCCCTTATCACCCACAAGCCAATGGACAAGCCGAAAGCTCAAATAAAATCTTGTGCACAGTTCTCACTAAAATTGTGAACAATGGTAGATCTGATTGGGACAAACAATTACATCACGCCTTTTGGGCATTCAGAGTAGCTTACAAAACTGCCATATGCACTACTCCTTTCAACTTAGTGTATGGGCAGAATGCTATTTTACCAATTGATTTCCTAATACCCACTCTCAGGGTAGCAACAACCTATGAGTGGAATGGACATGAACTCTCAGCTCAATTGGATCAAATAGAGAAGCTACATGAAACTAGGTTACAAGCAATAGCAGGGATTTATGCTGCTAAAAGGCGACAGAAGGCATATTTTGATGCTCATGTTAAAGACAAAAATTTGAAGGAAGGAGATTTAGTTTTGGTATATACCCTGAAACAACACGCTAAGAAATTGCAAAAAAGAGGATATGGCCCATTAATCATCAATCGCATATCCACCAGTGGAGCCATCAGCTTAGCAACTCTAGATGGAGAAGTATTGCCAAATTATATCAGTGGATGTCGAGTAAAAAAATATTTAGAGCCATTGACTGAAGAAATGATGTCACGACTGATAATGGGTAAAAATAGACGTCTAGAGGAAGAAAGAATACGAGAGGAAGCCAGACAAGAAGCACTAGAGTAGATTAGGAAACAAAAAGAGTGGATGAGAGAGAGAGATGAGAGATATCGCCAAGGAGAGGAACTCATCCCAATGGCTAATTTTAGAGCCACTGAAAACCTAGGTCAACAAAGGACACAACCATATTTGAATTTGGGAGCCGGAAAAACGCAGTACCACTTAGTGGATGCTCTCATTGACACAGGAGCCGCTATAAGCTGCATCAAATTTTCATTGACTCAGCAATTCAAGGAAGAATTACGTCCATCAAAGGCACAGCTGATCGAAATAGGAGGAAAGATCACCAAGTGTATAGGAGAGATTATCTTGCCTCTACACTTAGGAAACAACACAATGGAACAAAAACTCTTAGTATGTCATGATTAGGATTTATTGGAAGAGCTCGTGTTAGGACAAGACTGGATATACGAATATGAAGTAACTATTCAACTGGCCGTAGGATACATCTCGGCCAAGATAGGACATCGTGAAGTATTCAGCATGCTAGACGAATGACCAATCAAAGCCGCAAGTATAGAACCAAAAACTCACTCAAATGAACATAGTGATGCATGTATGTTCACTAGCACTATGGAAACCCCTTCATCAAGTACTTCATGTGAGGATACACAGAAGTCTGCTTGCATGCCATTTTCTAATCTAGCAAGTCACAAGAGTGTCATTCTATCTGAAAACAGCCTTAGCGAAGAACCATGCACAAGAGAGACTAGTTCTCCGAGTAATCCCAAGTCTGCACCTATTAGAATATACCCCATTCCTTACACTCGACAAGCTTGGATAAAGAAGGACCAAATGGCTGCATATCTTCAACAAAAGAACTACTTGCTACATCAGAAGAACCCACAAAACCAGTATGTAAATCGCTCTGGATATTCAGTTCCACAAAGAATTGCTAAAGTATGGATTCCTAAGAAGGTGGTAGCCGCTCAGTCGGACTGAACACAAATATGGATTCCCAAGTCATGTATTCAAAAAACAAGCATCAAGAAGAAAGATTCTAGGCACAAGGCAAATCAGTTTGGTCTAAAGGCAAAACAACCAAAGATGAATAGCTACAGGACAGAGAAGGAGTCTACATATGCTTCAAAAACTATTCCAAGATTCAAAAAGCAGATAAAGCAGACGTACAACATAAGAAGCACCATATTCTTTAGGAATGTTAGGAATACAATCTGCCCCAACAGTGTGAAGCAGATTTGGATGCCGAAAAGCAAGACAAGCTGTATGCATCAACCAAGTAATTCGAGTTGCACACATATGGAGTTACCAGAATCCAAAGTATGCATGATAGGGCCACATTACAAGGCCAAGCATTCGGCACGCTATTCTTCTATTTCAAGATAGTGAAGCACATTTTCCTCTTGGGAAATAGGAGAGCACTTGTACATAATCTAAAGAAAATTATTAAAAAATTAATAACCGCTTCTGCTATGAACTAACTTTTTTGTTTTTTTTCAGAAAAAAACATAAAAATACCTAGAAATAGGAAAAAACCCAAGTATTACCTTTCTCACACCCACGGGGAAGGGACGACACCATTCACGCGGCGCAATGTCAATCTATGAAAGACAAATGAAGGAGGATTTCTGATACTATCTTGCCACTAATTCATACTCTATATTGAGTGCAGATGGCATCTACTAATTCCGAAGCGACGCAAGAGGAAGAGGTTCAGCTTCTTCCATTAGAATCAATAACAAAATTGGTTTCTGGATGACCAACCAGTATCGTATCTCATCTTCATGGCCACTATCAAAATCATGGACAGGGATCACTACTTCCCTATCATGTCCCAAGACTTTAAGGCCATCATACAAGGATTACCGCGCATGATGGATGTCTGGACACAAGCAGGAATGGATGCATTTCTCAAATTACCTATTTATCTACCAGATTTCCAGAGGTGTACGCAAGTGATGAATACACTTCAGCCTGCAGCGAATAAGATATCAGTTCCTGAGGCACGACTATTGGATAGAGTTGGTGCATGGAAAACCATTCAATTTACTCATGAGCTAATTAACAGAGCTTTCGGATGGAATCAAGAAGGACACACTAATGTCAAAGATGAATGTCATGATCCTAAAAAGTGATCCTTTTTAGACATCAACAGAACAGATATTGAAGATGCTGTTCGCCTAGTGCACCAGCACTTTTGTTTTCCAAGCATGCATAGATATACAGCACCTCAAAAGATCCTGGTGCAACTGGTCTCACATGCTATGAGGCAAGTCGACAATCAAGTAAATATGATTCCATATGTTCAAGAACGTCTATTTGAAGCAAAGAAGAAGTGGGGTCAGAAAAAGTTTCTGAATGGTAGTTCGGCCTTGACCCTACTTATTTATGAGGCACTGGATATGAAGAACTGCTTGCATGTGATGCCAACCTCAGTAGAGCTCGCCAAATATGCCAAGTCAGCGACGGTTCCAAAGAAAAAGAATACAATCATCTCTATGGACGAAGCAGGAACCAGTTCAAAGAAACCCATGAGGGGTACAAAGCGTCTTAGGGAGGAAGAAGCCCAGGCTACACCCCAATCAAAGAGAACACACACATTGCCATAGATTCCTGGGACCCAACAACCAATTACTAAAAGAGATCTCTCCACTGCCCTAGAAGAAACACATCAGTATATGAGGGGGCAAGTAAGTTTGAATATCCAAGGTCACCATTACAGGCAAGCAAGCAAAGAAAGGAGAATGAAAGATAAAGAACAGACTCTTGAACAAGTGGCCAGATATAAAGAATTAGGTTTAGAAGATTCTAGCCATGATGCAGAATCCAGTCACGAAAAAGACACCCTAGATACGGATATACAAACAGAAATGCACAATGAAGATTGGACAGAGATTAATCAAGTCGAAGTCACACCGGACAACCAACAGTCGCAAGCAAAGAACATAGAACAACCCCGTGACAACGTGCATGTGATTCAACTGAATGACCAATCAAAGATAAGCGTGAAAGAAGTTCCCGTGACAAATCAAGCTCCCATGCCACCTCTCAAAGACGAAATACAAACTCCAGTGAACGCAGACTCAGGACTACTACAAAACAAAGAGCCAACTGTGATTGAAGTGCCAGATGATACACCTCAAGGCAAGATTGACCACATGGAGGCTGAGCCGAGGATCCAACTTCATATCAGGCAGCCACATGACACCACATTACACGTGGCTCAAGGGAAAGATGTGACAACAGGAGCAGAACCTAGTATACCTACCACTTGGTTAAATGTGGATGTCACTCAATTAAAACCTGTTGTCAAGCAAATGATCCAAACGGCCATGGATACACAACAACAAATGATGGATACAGATGCAGATTACGACAAGGCCATGAGGGAAAAGAATCAGTTTCAAATTATGAGTGAACAACTATCTGCACAACTCATCCAGGCCCAGAAAGAAATTGCAACCAAAGAAACGGAATTGCACGCAGTCAAAACACAATGTGATACATTGATGAACCAACATCATCAGCTACAAACACAACTGACGGAGTTACAAAGACAACATGAAGTCAGTGAAGCAGATAAGGAGAGGATAAAAGGAAGAAGCAACTTACTCAAAACACAACTCAAGGTGTATATGGAGGAAAATGACAATTTACGAAACCGAAATAAAGAACTGATGAAGTCATTGCTATATGACCAACCTATAGAAAAAAAAGAGACAATAGATCTTGACCAAAAAGAAGTAAGCGCTCAAATTGAGAAATATGGAGATTTGCTGAAACAAGAGCAAGCATTGAGAGAAGAATGGGAACGTAAGTACACTCAAGAAACATATGAGCTAAAAAAGCAGTTGAATACAACCCATGGAAAACTTGCAGATAGTTATAGTGAAAATATGGATCATGTAGCAGAAATTGGTAATGAACTGCTTGCAGCAAAAGAAGCACTCAGGGCAGCAATGCAAGAAGTAAAAGAAAAGACTGAGCGCTTAGCCCAATTAGAGACCAAAACAGAAGAGAAAGCACCAATCGGGACACCAGTAGAGCCAAGACAAGAAAATCCTACTGACGAGGTAGAGGTATGTCCTCTATCTACCCCAATTTATAATTCTCCAATAAAAGAGTAGATGGCGGAGCCAAATGATGATCATCCAATGCCATATGCTGCAGAAATAAGTCAGAAGGAACGGGCACTATTGGTGTCCCGATTGACAGAAAATTTTGAAGATGAAGTCATCAAAGTCATGAAAGAAGCAAAGATTAAAGGTAAAGACTTAGAGAAGATCATGAAGCCTTTCAACATTCCGTATGGACTGATGAAAGAGAAAACAAGACAATACATAAAAAAGATCACACAGAAAAATCCAGATGAACAGTTGCACTTCAAACATGACACATTCACTTATACTCAAGAAGAATTTGAAGCGGCGCAGCCTGTTTGGAGAAGAAAATTTTTGGAGAAACACCCTACATTATGGGTGCACTGGCAAATGGCACCATATTTATTACAGGTAAATCCTTCTTTTTGTCCAACACCACGGCGTAGAGAAGCACGGGAATTTTTGGATATGCAAAAGACTGGTGCGATCCATAAACAGTGGCTAAACTATCCACTACTTCCAAGTCCACCGCATAACTATCTACCTACGGAGGATTACATGATTAAAACCATTGAATTTTGGCTGCAGAATTATGCAATAGTACCTAATTTAACTATCAAGATGACCAATAAAATACTCAGTATGATACTTACAGTGTTAAAGGTCTTCAAACACGCGGCATATACATTTTTGAACTTCATTGGCATTAATCAGGGAACAGACATTCTTGTTTTTGATTTGTCTATTATGCCTAGCTGCCCGACCATAATGGCCTATTATTCCAAACTCATGTTTTTGCCAAGTACATACATGCAGACGTTCGAAGAAGCCTTTTTCACAGGGTTTTTTGAAATCGATTCAGAGATCTTTTTAAAGATGTCATCCAACCTGAATGCCAGATTAGTGGCATATGAGCTAAGCTTCTTCGCCGATCATAGACAGCCGCCACATGATGGTGTGAAAGCAGAACAGTGGAAGCAACTCATGATACGTGAAGCCAATCTGCTTAATGAAACAGAGCAAAAAGTGTACAGAACATACTTTCGTAGACTTCCAAAGCCTGTCGGGGACGACAGAGTTCAGGAGGGGGGTAGTGTTGAGGGAGAATCAAGCAAAAAGAAGAAAAGAAGAAGACAAAGAAAGAAGCTTCATTATAATATTTGAAGACACATCTCTGCACAGAGCCCCGCAGGGGCACATATCAAGGAAAAAGCACGTAGGTGGATAGGAGGAACCAGGGTGAGGAAAGTATCCATGAAGTGCAAGAAGATAATTGGCAGGTACTAATCCTTTCGCTGACAGCGTGCGATGAAAAGAAAGTAAACAGGCTTAAAGAAATACAACAGGGTCAGATGTGTGCAACAAGGACAAATCAAAAGACCAAAAGTTAGAAAGAGGTAGAGGCTGAAAAGTTGAAGAGGGTAACTAAGAACAGTACATTCTTAGCCACTGGTGGCGTGCATGGCAACCCAACTGAATACAGCAACCCAGATATGAGATATACGAAATACCAAGGGGCAAACAGAAGCAAAGGACATACCTCGGATAAGATAACCAATTGTCTGACAGTCCTTGTTGCCGCTTCGACCGCTGGGTGCGTGTATTCAGACCTCTTAAACAAGTTGAAGACAAGAAGTAAAGCCTATCAAGGGACGACAGAGACAAAGAGGGGGAGAGTGTTGCAGAGCAAAGAGAGCACAAGGTAGAGAAAAAGAAGGGCCCTAAAATTTTTCCGATTTGGACACCTTATTTTTGTATCATAATCATTCTGTAATATATTTTCCATTGTAAATGCACTAGAGGAGTCCTCTAGGTGCACCCCCACAGAAGATTAGTAGCTTACCCATGTAAATTAGTAGGAAATTAACCTTTTAGTGAATAAAGTTCCGGTCTCTTGTGTGAAAGGACCATTTTTAGGGCACAAGTATATAAGTCAATTTGTGACTCTTTGTAAAGACTTTTTGCCATTGTGAGAATCAAGAGCACAGAAATTCGAATTTGTGTCTTCTCCTCTCTGTATCATCTTCTTTGTGAGCTTGTATGCATGTGTGTTGCTTGAAAAGAGTGTTAAGAAGTGTTGTCTATGGAACAAAGTGTTTGTTTGCTGTGGTTAAGGTGTGTGTGAAGTGTAGGAAGTGCTGAAGTGTAGGAAGGTCATTCCCATGACTCAGTATTTTGCTCATAACTTGAAGTAGAAGTGTCAGAATTGAGTGAAAATACCACCATTGGATGCGTCTTCTTGAGAACTTCAAAATGCATATGCTATTTGCTATATTTGGAGTTCGGAGCTGAGAGAAAAGCTCAATTTACTGTTGGCTATTGTTCCAAGTATCGTGACACCATGACTGAAAGTTGAAGCTTGTTTGGATTAGTCTTTGCCTTGTTTGCACTCTTTGAGTAACTCATTTGCATTGATCATCATTTGAATGCATATCTTCATACACTCGGCTAGGTTTCGATACTCATCGGATTGATAATTAAAGCGTGAATCCCCACTATATGCACTTGAGGGGGATTGAGGTATAGTCTCTTTCTCCACAAGTCCCTAAGTTGGTTCTTAGGTACACAGTAAATTGATCTTGTAATGAAAATCTATACAAGAGAGGTGTTGATGGGTATTTGAGGATATCTGTTCCTAAAGACAAGTTCTTGGATATGTTAGAAGATTCTCACTTAGGGGTAGTTGGGGGCCACTTTTCTACAAATAGAACATCCAAGTTGATAATGTGTTTTGGATTTTGTTGACCAACTCTATTTCAAGATGGTAAATATTATGTGGATAGATGTGATATTTATCAAAGGGCAAAGTATCTATTAAGAAAGGGAAAAATGCCTTTGAAATATTTGATTTCTGCAAGAACCTTTAGTAAATGGGGACTAGATTTTATTGGACCTATTCATCCACCTACTCAAAGTTCACATGCAGAATATATCATAGTGGAAAATACACTACTTGACAAAGTGGCTTGCTGAAGTTAAGGCTACATATAAAAGTGATGTTCAAATGACAACTAAGTTCTTGTATGAAAATATAATTACAAGATTTGGATTACCAAATGAGTTGGTATGTGATAGAAGGATTCATTTTTTAAATGCCATAGAGTATTTGACCAGTTATTTTATGATAGCTCATAGAATGTCAACAACCTATCATCCTCAAGCTCATAGAGCATATGAAAGTAATAATAAAGCATTGTGTATTGTCTTTTTGAAATTGGGGGATACCAAAAAGAATTGATTGTAATATGCAATTTCATCATGCATTATGGTCATATAGAGTTGAAAATGAAACATCCATTGGAACTACACCATTTAATTTGGTGTATGAAATGAATGATGTCCTACAAATAGATTTTGAAGTTAGGTAACTAGTAAGAATGGGATGGACATGAATTATCCCAAATAGTTCATGAGTTAGAGTAGCCGGGAACATCAAGATTGCAAATGTTAATGAGCATTTATGCTAGCAAGAAGACACAAAAAGCCTATTATGATATGCACAACAAGAATAAAGATATGGGAACATAGCAAGAAATTGGAGAAGAGAGATCATACACCATATACATTGAATAAGATTGCTTCTACTCATGTAGTGCAACTTGCAACCCTAGATGGGGAAATAATAGAAAAATTCATAAGTGGTTGTGGAGTGAAAAGATATATGGAAACATTAACCATACAAATGTGGAAAAGAATACAAGAATTAAATAAAATAAAGGAAGAGGTGTTGAGAATTAGAAAAGAAGCACAAGAGGAAGCAAAAAAGAGAAATAGAAAGAAGAATGAATGGATGAGACAAGTTATGATATGTGAAATTGATTCAATGCATAAAATTGGAATACTTCTTGTAAAGTTAGAGTTGATATAGGAGATCAAATGAATTTGATAAGTTTAGAATGATTGAATAAATTGGAAGTGGAAAAATCAAAGTTTGAAATAGTTATCAAAGCCATCACAAGACAAAGTCTTAGTTCATCATCTATTGTACAAGTTGAGACTAACATAGGACAAGGGTGTACATTTGTGAAATGTGAATAGTGGCCTAAACAATTAATGACTAAAGAATTCGACTTAGGACAATCACAGATGAATCAAAATCAAGTTTCATTAGATTTTGCAAATATGTTCTTGAGCTTGAATATGAACGGAAAAGCTATGAGAATTTGTTTTGTAAGTGATATTGTGCAAGAAGTAAATCAAGAATTACGAGCTAGAATTGGGATCTTTTGTATTCATAAATGAAGTCAAGTGGATCAAATTTAAGAAGAGAAGCACCTAAGTTATAGGGCAAGGAACGTTTACAAAAAAAATTAGTTAGCCAAGAAAAAACAATGAAGCAAATATGGATAACTAAAGAAGTTGTTCAGAGGAGTACTCAAATGGACTAGACAAAATTAAAATTTAAACATTGCAAAAATATAAATGCAAAGAGGCATAAGCAAGTATGGATACCAAAACAAAAGAAAGAGGAGCAGAGATTTCTGTAGAGAGCACATGTAGAAGCAAAAATGAAAAGAAGAGTGTACTCACAAAATGAAAGAGTGTGACCATGAAATGGGAAGACTAACATGGATTACAGTGAACTTGCCAAGAGCATGGAGTAGGCTCCTCAAGATTCTAACCGAGTACAAATGGGGGAAGAGGCCCTCATTATATAGAGTTGAAGGGGCCTCCCTAAAGTACATATTGTTGGAGTTAGACGTCTGCGGAAGCACGCGAACAACACAAGGAAGAAGAAGAAGCTTGGAGCACAACACACAATACTGAATGTATTACTAGAGAATGTAGAAAGATTAATAGCCCATTAGGGCAATAGGCGTATATACAAGCCGGGGGAAAAAAACCTCCTAAAGAGGGAAAAAACTGCCCCGACGGTCCTAGTGTGTTCACACACATCACTACCAAAATATATCAAGAAATCCCCCCTGGGAGTGATGCGGTGAACAAGGAGCTAGCACTCATGTATAAGGAAGTGCCAAGCTATGTGGAAATCACTCCACAAAAGGAAGTAAGCCCAAAGCTTTGCGGAAAGCTTCAAACTTCTCCCTAGGCAGAGCCTTCATGAAAAGGTCTGCAATGTTCTCCTGCGTGGGCACAGATGCCAAGCTGATCTCCCAAGCAGAGAACCTCTCCCTGACATAGTGATAGTGCACCTCAATGTGCTTAGTGCGAGCATGGAACACAGGGTTCCTCGCAACTGCCAATGCGCTCTGACTGTCAGTGAAGATGGTGGTGGCAGAAGACTGACCAACACCCAAATCAGCCATAAGGCGTCTGAGCCACACACACTCAACAGTCACTGTGAAAGCTGCCCTATACTCAGCCTCACAATTGGAAGTGGCCACAGTAGGCTGCTTCTTGCTCAACCAAGATATACATGAGCTACCAAGCATGAAGCAAAAACCACTGGTGGACACACAAGTGTCATAGCAACTAGCCCAATCTGAGTCAGAAAAAGCATGCAAATCTGGCGGTAGTGATCCCCCCTTGGGATAAAAGGACCCAAGTAGCAGAGTACCACTCAAGTAGCGAAAGATCCGCTTAACCGCCTTCCAATGCATGACTCCTGGCAATGCATAAACCTGCTCATCTGTGAGAGAGCAAATTGAATATCTGGCCGAGTAATGCATAAGTAAATCAAGCCCAAACATCTGAGTCTACTGCAGACATGCACTGCTCGTGAGAAGATGGGTCAAAAATGCAAACAGTAGTAAACGCCCATTCTTCTTCCTGCACAAGATTTGCAGACTCTGTTTTTGGTGTAGAGGCCTCTGCAACAACCATTCCAACCTCTTTCTTCTTTGCCTCTTTAGCAGCCAGTTTTGGACAGTTCTTTATGATATGATCATTCCCTTTACAGTACTTACAAAACAATTTCTGCTTTTCTGATTTCTTCTCATCTTTATCTTCCTTCTTCGAATATGCAGAATTAGCAGATTTCTGCTTACTAGTTGAAGAGCTCCATTTTCCTTTGCCCTTATGACTAGCCAGGAAAGCTTGATCTGCAACTCGCATAATGGACATGTTTTGCCTGGACTGATCTTCCTGCAACAAAACAGAGACTAACTCCTCAAATGATAAGGCATTTGGATTGCCTTTCATCATCAACCAAAGAGTAGAAGCAAAACTCTGATACGAATCAGGAAGACCATTCAGAACGGTCTGCACAAGTGAGCTATCTGGTATAACCTCATCAGCAGAAATCAACTGTTCCTTCAAGTCTTTGATCTTCGTTAGGAAACTGTCCATAGAATCACCTTCATTCATGTGCTCACTCTCCAATTGTTTTCGGAGGTAAGCAACACGAGCCTCATTCCTACCTTGGTACAATGTGGTAAGTGTATCCCAAGCATCCTTAGCTGTTCTGCAAGAGCGAATATGAGGAATAATGGCACGTTTGATAGACAAAGCCATCAATGCATGTGCCTGGGCATCTCTACCATCCCAATGAAGCTGCTCTGCAGTAGGTGCAACAGAAACAGCAGCACGAATAGGAATCTTCACAATATCATCTTTGACACCATCTTCATCAACTCCAGCACCTGTATTTGCAGTACCTGTAGTTGTAGGTGTAATAGGACGTCTTTCAACACCCTGCACAATGTTCCATAGTCCTTTTGCAACCAATACATGTCGCATCATATAAGCCCATAATTGGTAGTTGGTACCATCCAACTTATCCTCAACAGCCAATATACGGAATACATCACTGCTTTCAGCCATGGCCGGTGACTAAAATACCTTGATGCAGAAAATTGACTGTATCTCAAAAAGTTGAACGGAACTGCTGAGACGAGTTCTGCTAAACCTATAGCAGACTTTGAGATGCTTATACTGGCGAACAAAAACAGGTATATACCTTTGGCACAAAAAGATGAAATAGCCTGCACAAGCGTTGCGATAGTGCATTCGGAGGTCGAAACGAGCTCAGATCGTGATTTCGGCACCACAAAGCGAAGCAGTTTTGATCTCGGAAACACCCTGAGTATGCTCACCAAAATTCGTACAATTCTGAGACTCCAAATAGAGGAGTGTCGACGGTGCCCTAGATGAGGCGAGGACCTGCTCTGATACCAATTGTTGGAGTTAGACGTCTGCGGAAGCACGCGAACAACACAAGGAAGAAGAAGCTTGGAGCACAACATACAATACTGAATGTATTACTAGAGAATGTACAAAGATTAATAGCCCATTAGGGCAATAGGCGTATATACAAGCCGGGGGAAAAAAACCTCCTAAAGAGGGAAAAAAGTGCCCCGATGGTCCTAGTGTGTTCACACACATCACTACCTAAATATATCAACACATATGTGGGATAATTCCCCTTGAAAAAGAATGAATACACTGGTAGAACCAAATGGCAAAGTACCCAAATACAATGAGATACAATATAAAAAGGAAATGACATGGAAATGGAGCATCTCTTAGAAACAAAATGGAGATGCACTTTCATATTCTCAACACTCCCTCTACAACTCCATTTTATAGAATATGGAGGCTGCTAGGGTATGAGAGAAATGTCCGCCATGAATGTAGTAGAAGCAACATGAGCACCAAAAGGAAAGTCTCCATGTGGAGATCCATAGCCTCCAAGTGGGATCAACCATGTGTGATTGCCAAGTACTCCATAAGATGTCCAACAGATGGATCAAGCGGATGCTCCATAGGTACACCGCCAACAAGGTACAAGAATGGAACAAGATCTCATTGGACAAGACCATCTCCATGTGAGATAGATAAGATGAATCCATGTGGTATGTAGGAACTACCAAAGCTTTGACAATATCCACCATGAGATGTTTGTCTCCAAGAAGTATGTCTTGCAAGAATCAAATGTAAATCATGAAGCATGAACTGATAATCACATGTTAGTACATCTATATGTTGTCCTACATGGAATGTACAAAGCCCTCATATGTGTTGGTAGGATCATGAAAGCCTCCTTTGAACCAAAAAGATGGCTCAGAAAAAGATCCAACTGAGTGATATATTCATGTAGATCGAAGAGTATCCTGTGGAGAATGGAAAGATGTTGGATTCCATGAATGGAACATTCTATGCTTAGAATATTGCTATAAACGAGGTATGTGGATGCTTAAAGAGATGAATGGAAAATTACGAGTTATTAATCCTAGAGTAAACCCCAACTGAAGTTGAGGGGAAATGAAAACCTTTGATGGTACAATGGGAGGTGTAGCCATATGAGGTGTAAACTGAGGCTGTATACCTGAGTCCTCATGCTCGAAGATTGTACCATGATCTAAGAATCCATGTACAAATAGAGCATGCTTCGTGTCGTGTGATTGTTTGGTGGTGGAATGATCCGCCTCTGAAGACGAAATGGAAGGATCTGGATCCCAACAAGAATCCAAAAAGAATGAACATAGATTATTCATCAAAAGTGCAATCTCTGGTAATTATAACTGAGTGACTCTTAGGATCATATAGTTTGTATGCCTAGAGTGTACCTTGTAGTTACCTCTCTTTTGATTCCTCTTTCTTGAAGAAATTAATCAAACTCATGGGAGAAATATTCTCCCCCTCCATCTGACCTTAGCTTTTTTAGTGATTTACCTGTTTGATTCTCCACAAGAGCCAAATATCTTTTGAAACATGAAAAAACTTCATCTTTGTGTTTCATAAAGAATAGGATAGTCCATCTGCTGCAATCATCAATAAAGGAGACATAATACCTTGATCCAGATATTGAAGCTTCCTTGCTAGATCCCCATACATCTGTATGAACCAACTCCAAGAGATCTCCATGCATATAACCTTTCTTCATGAATGGTAACCTGTGAGACTTTCCAAATTGACATGCACTACACTTATAAATCATATGTTGTTTTGACAAATTAGGGAGTCCAAGTACACTTTGGTCCGTGCAAATTTGCTTTAATGACCTTTCACCAATATGTGCTAACCTTTTGTGCCATACTTCCAATTCTGTGAGTGTCTGACTACCATAATTGAAGAGAGCAATGTTTCTAGTGTCTTGTAATTCAAATGAGAACAATCTACCTGCCTTTTCACCTTTTGCAATTCTTCTGAATCCTTGACTTGGATCTTCAACAAATGCTCCTGCTTTTGTGAACCTGACTTGCAACCCTTTCTCTACTATCTGCCCAACACTTATCAAATTCTTTGTAATGGTAGGGACATAGAGTACCTTACTGAGTAGGTTGATGTTTCCATCAAGTGCTTTGACATTGCCTATTTTCTCCACAAGATGTCTTGTATCATCTCCTGTTTGTACCTCATGCTTATTCCTTGGATCTTCTAAATCTGATAGGAGTGCCACATTTCCTGCCACATGATTTGAACAACTTGAATCTATGTAGAAAACATGCTCATCAGATTTACCTTGTGGCATAGCCATGTTCATGATCAATAATGAATCCTCCTTGTTTGAGTCTTCTGGGTAGTTATTGAAGTCTCTCCTTCCTTTGTAGCCTCCTTGATAGTTTGAATGATTGTAGTTGTTGTAGTTGCCATGATAATTGTTGAACCTTCCTCTTGAGTAGCCATAACTTCCTCTATTGTATCCTCTTCCTCTTTGATTCCTGGAATTCCTAAAGCAATTTCTAGTTGTATGATTAGTTAATCCACAAATAGAACATGACTTGGAATCTTGGGATCTCCCCCTGCCTTGTCTACCTCCTCTTCCTCTACCTCTGCCATGTCTTCCTCTACCTGCATAGTTAACTTGATATGTACCTGCTTCATCATCCACTTTCTTTGCCTTTCCTTTGTTATCTTTGGACTTGCTTTTATCAGTGTATAAAGCTGAAGATTGATTACCTTTAGAGCTTTCTCCATTTTTGATAAGCTTTGCCTCTTGAGTAAGTAGTTGTCCAATGAGTGTATTGAAATCAGGTACATGCATGTCCATGTACAAATCCATAGCTGTGGTGAATGCTTCCCACTTGTCATCTGCCTTCAAGCCATTGATGACCTGTCTTACAATTTGCTCTTCATCTATTACCTCTCCAATGCTTCCCAACTGATCCGCTATGTCCTTTTGCTTTGTGAAAAAATCAGTCACATTTTGTTTGGGAGCCTTCTTGAGAGTTGTGAAATCCAGCCATAGTTGATGCTTCCTAGCTTTGGTACTTGAAGAGAAGAAGGCTTCAAGTGCATCCCACACTTCCTGAGATGTCTTAAAACTTCTAATGTGAGGCAACAAAAAATCTGAGATAGAGTTGAGGAGATAAGACCTTGCAAGTGCATCCTTGGAGCACCATGTGCTCAATCTTTCTTGCTCTTCTTGTGTTGGTTGACTTTTGTTCCTGAAACTTGGCATAACTTCATCTCCAGCCACATAACCATATAAACTTCTACCTTGGAGATAAGCTTCCATTCTTAATGACCAAGCTGAGTAGTTACCTCTGTCCAATTTGTCAATTGATGAAGGAAATCCATCTGCCATGTTGTCCAACCTTGCTCTGATACCACTGTGAAGAGATGGATAGGTATGTGCTTGAAGATGAAGAGGTGTTGCAAAATCCTTGATCTACACCAGCCACATGAACTCCAGGAGTATATGGTGGGCCCTTTTAGCTTGCCAATGGATGTATTAGACGCCCTATGTACCTTGGAATATCACTCACAAAAAGATAGATCAAAACAGATAAGTTGGAGTTAGCTCAGAGGTGAAGAACTTGCTATTTTTGGTTCATACACCTGTCCAGTGTTTTGCATAATTCTCTGAGCACAGCAGCAATTAGCTTAATTCCTCTTGGGGAAGTCTAGTTAACTTAAAGAGCTAACTTTCAAGAGTAATCTCATAAAAAATAATGGACCACACATTGAGAATGATGTTTAGCAGCTGATGACATCATCCCAATTTTCACGGGCTACTACAGTTTGAGACCAGTGAGCATAAACATGAACACAACTCCAGATTTAAGAATACAATGATTATGAAAATTTGTATGCTTATACTAGACAGTAAGCTAAATCCAACAATATTTACATCATTGAATTTGGATAAGTACACACTGAGAAACAGCTCTGACAAGATGAGTAAAAAAGTCGGGTACCTGACAGAGAAGTGAAAATGACAGACAGGGTTGACTTCAACTGAACATAACTGGAGATTGCAATACCCAAATGAAATAAAAATTGATTATCATATATTAGACTTATAGAGCTAAGTTTACCAAGTTAAATCACTGAAAATGATGCACCAAGCTCAGAGAAACCATCTTTGCAATCTGACTGAGAAAACTGAGAGATATGGCAGTGAGTAGTACACTTCACACGAACATGGAAATATGAACTCAAATGATCATGAAAATGAAAGTATATTGCTTGTACAATACAATGGACTTACTAATACATATGTGTGCCTTGTAATCACACCTTGATATGGCATAAAGCTCAGCTCTTGGAGGTCTTCACATAGGTCTCTCTAACCACGACTAAAGTTGCCATCTATTTATAGTTGAGTTTGGGAGGCTAACTTCCCTCAATCACTCTCCAATCAATTAGTGATTGATTTGATTCTCTACCTATGACAAATCACAAATTCGTGGCTCCTCTTTCCCTTTTTGATCAAGTGGACTCAACCACTTAAGATTCTCTCACTTTTACATTAAGTAAACTCTTCAAAAGTTACAAGAGGTAGTTCACAAGTGAACTTTACATTGTCTTCATTTTAAGGCTTCTTCTATGACTTTGTGGGACTCAAGCCAATACTTAGGCTTGTCATAGACTTGCTCCAACAATCAATGCACAAGCGCAAACATTACTAGCCTAGACTAATGATTTGAGAAACACTTCTTAATGTTAACATGCATTTATCATTCCTAAATGACAAGTATTTTTTCAAGACAAGCTAGAAAAGCATAATCTTCCATGGATAAGGGTGGGAAACAGAGGGAAAATGGGGTAAAGGGTGTACAAAATGATGAAGAACAAGGGTGGAAGGGTGAGAAAATGGGGAAGATGAGGCCCAAGAGTATAAAATTTGATGGCAAAAGGCTTCTCTCAATGAGCAAAAAGCAAACCACCAAAACCCCAACACCACTACCACCCAAATGATCAACAAATGCACCACCAAGACCTCCACATAATGCTCTGATACCATGTAGAGAGTACACACATGGATGCAAAATGAAAAGAAGAGTACTCACAAAATGAAAGAGTGTGAGACTAAAAAATGAGTAGATCATGGAATGGGAAAACTCACATGGATTACAGTGAGCTTGCCAAGAGCTTGGAGTAGGATCTACAAGCTTCTAACCAAGTAAAAATGGAGGGAGAGGTCCTCTTTATATAAAGTTGGAGGGGGCTCTCCAAAGTACATCATATGTGGGATAATTCCCCTTTAAGGAGAATGAATACATTGGTAGAAGAAAATGGCAAGGTAGATAAATACAATGAGATACAATATAAAAAGGAAATGACATGAAAATGGAGTGTCTCCTACATACAAAATGGAGATGCACTCTCATATTCTCAACAAATTGAAGTTTCAAATACAACATAGATTCAAAGGAAAGAGCAAATCCAAGAACCAAAGACACTCAAAAAAGTCAAAAGAAGCAGACATGGAGAGAAAATAAGTAAGGTCAAGATGTAAAAATAGAATTCCATATACACATACATAGCTTAGATAGGAAAAAAATGGTAGAGCTTCATCATCAGAGAACCACTTAAGCAGAGTGCTTTAAGACATCCTTGATGCACCATTTGGGAAATTGCATAACGAGAGTATGCATGAATAGGGCTGCAGTACAACATTGTGCATACAATAAGCACAATTTTCTCTTGAACCAATGCACTTTATCTAGCTCTCCAAATCATTGGAAGAGAGCTAGGAGGGTAAGAAGTAACATAGAGTTTTCTCTTGAGAAATATTATTCTAAAACATTAAATTACTTTATTATATTTCAAAATTATTAGTAAAAATAGGAAGAAAAATAATGAGAAATTACCAAAACAAAGGAAGAGAAGATGATGAAAATAGGGAGAAAAATAAAGAAAAAAAAAGAAAAAATAAAAAATGAAAAGCAAGAGAAACAAGAAAACAATTTTTTCATGAAAATACCATCAAAAGAGCTTGAATCCCCATGGAAAATTACCACACCAACAAAGTAAAAACACTAGAAATTCTAATACAACAAACATACTTAAACCTAGCGGTTGGTAAGAAAGAGTACCAATAAGTGGATTCATTAATTGACATGGGAGCAACTCTAGACAATATACGCGCTTCCTTAGTCAAGAACCTAAAGGCAAACCTCATTGCAACCAAGGTTCACATGATAGAGATTGGAGGAAATATCATTGAATGTCGAGGAGAAGTATCCATGTCTTTACACTTAGGGAACAATACCATGAAGCAAAGGCTCTTAGTTTGCAAAGACTCATACCTTTTGGAAGAACAACTCTTGGGTCAAGTTTGGATTTTTGAATTCAAAGTAACTATTCACTTAGCTCAAGGATACAGATCGGCAAAAGTAGGGCATAGAGAGGTTTCTAGTCTACTAGATGAGAAACCACCAAAATCAACATGCATGGAAAACCTTAAGGTCACATATCAAAGTGAACTTGCAAAAGAATCCCCATCAAGAACCTCATCCACCGAGTCTATTCTTCTACCTAAACACAAAACCGACTCAATACCTTGTTCTATTTTACGTGATCAATCCATCCCTTCTTCTCCAGAGATGACTTCTGAGAAATTTAGTGAGGTCATTCATTCTAGAGAAAATTGTGAGGAATTAACCACTTATCCCTCCTCAAGAAAAGCTCAAAAGCAATATGGAAAAGGCATAAAATGAGTGTGTATTTGCAAGTGCCAACTTCATAAATACAAATGTAAGGGAGCACTAGAACAAAACAAAACCCCTAAGAAGTGAGGAGATAGCAAAGATCAAAGCTTACAAGAAGATAGATCAAAGATACTACAAGTGTGGATACCCAAATGATTAGTGGATGCTTAGAGATCACAAAAGTAGATGTGGATCCCAAGGAAGACAATTGAGAGAGCAAAGGAGGAAGTTAAGGCTTTAGACAAAGTAACTCGCATTGTTATCAAATCCACCAAAGCCTCCCATCAAAACAAAAGACAGAGAGGATGATAAAATCAAAGGAATCTCTAGAATCAAGGCAAATATATATGGAGAATTAAAACCAAGGATGCAATATTAGAAACAAAACAGAACGTAACAAGGAAAAACCGGAGTACACACCTAGTGTGGAGACCAAAAGACCATCAAGGAATGCGCCAACTAAACATGAAGCATCATACTTGCACTCATAATGAGTTGAATGCACCTAGAGTATGCACTATAGGGCCACACTACATGGTCTCACATTCGAAATAGAGCTTCTTCAATTGGTTTAGTGGTGCACATTTCCTTCAAGGAAATAGGACATAAATTATACCATAGTAGTCTAGAACTTCTACTAACATATACTAACAATTGCTTTGGCTATGACTAACTTTTATGTTTTCTTTTAGAAATAGAAAAAAATAAGAAAACAAAAGAAATATATCATCAGGTATCATGCTCTACTCAAACATGTGAGAGGAGACTGGTTTAATGATGAATGATGATTGTTTGCACACATAAGGATGAAGTATAGTTTTAAAGATAATGCATTAATTACAAATTCTTTCAAGTGCAGATGGCTTCCGATGACTCTGATGCAATGCATCAAGAGGAAATCTAAGAGTTTCTCTTGGAAAGCGCAATCAAAGCAAGAGATCATTGGTTCCGAGAGGATCAACCAACATGTGATCATTTGTTTTTTATCACCATTAGAATCATGGATCAGGATCATCGATTTCGAGTAATGACTCAAGACTTTAGAGTACTACATGAATTACCAAGAACAATAGATACATGGACAAAAGCTGATATTGAAGGATATTTGTAGCTTCCAATTTACAAACTAGGCTTTGAGAGGTGCACGTAGGTGATGAATACTCGGCACCCTACCCTCAATATGTTATCTATACTAGAGGCCAAGGTCATGAACCTACAAGGAGATTGAGAGATGATTCGATTTACCCATGAGCTGATAAAGGAAGCTTTCAGATGGACAAAGGATGGAATTGCAGATCTAAAAGATGAAAGTCATGGAGCTAAAAAGTGTACATTCCTAGATATCAATAGAGAGGACATAAAGGAAGCAGTAAGATTGGTTCATCAACACATTTGCTTTCCTAATATGCACACATATACAACACCACAAAAGATAGTGGTTCAGTTACTCTCCCATGTGGTGAAGCAAATTGGAAATCAAATAAATTTGACACCATATGTGCAAGAGCGGCTCTTCAAAGCAAAGAAACAATGGGGAGATAAGAAATTTTTTAATGGCAGTAGAAGTCTGAACATATTAATGTATCATGCATTGAATATTCATGAGTATTTGAGAGAAATGACATCAACCATCAAAATGGCTAAATATGTGAAGTCAACCATAATTCCAAAGAAAAAGCATGGTGTAATGATTGTAGAAGAAGTTGTCATAAGCTCAAATCTAGACGAGTGATGTGAAGCAAAAGAATCAAATGGATAAAAGATTGTCCCAGATGGAATAATATAAGGAACTGAGATTAACTAATTCGAGTTCATCTTCAAAATCCCATGTGGATAGAGAACAATCTACGATGAATGTGGATCTTAACGCAAACATAAATGATGATGGAACGTGGGACGATCTAGATCAAATAGTCGACCAGCAAGAGGTGGCCAGTGAAAAGAGGTAGATGTTCCAAAGTTGACGAAGAGAAACAGGTTGAGCCACAGATACAACTTCAAATCCAATAGCCATTTAATGAACCCTGGTAAAGATGTGCTAAGAGAAGATGAACCTATCATCCCCCAAACATGGATCAATGTTTTTATGGCTCAATTAAAGTCTATAGTCAAGCACATTATCCAAATGGCCATTGACACACAACAACATCTCATGGAGGTAGATAAAGAATACGAACAAACAAATCCAGAAAAAGTTCAATTCAAAGCTTTAAGTGAACAACTCTCTGAACAAATCATGAAGCACAACTGGCACTTAACAAAAAGGAAGAAGAGTCCATCGAGGCAAATAAAAAGATTGGTAGTTTAAAAGAAGAGAATGCCAACCTGCAATGCCAACTAGCTGAAATAAAGAAGGAACAAGAGAAGCTGCTACAAGAGGGCATCGAGATAAAAAAAGAAATATGAATCATGTGAAGCTAAAAAAGTACACCTAACAAATAGGAGTAAACTTGTAGAAACACAAATTAAATTATATATGGATGAAGTTGACTCATACAAAGAAGGAATAAAGAGTTGGCTACTTCAATTTTGTTGAACCAACCTATGAAAGCACCAACCATTGCAATTGAAGAAATTCACTAGCTAAAAGCACAATAGAAAAGTATGTCACTCAGCTTAAGCAGGAGCAAACATTATGCACCCAATGGCAATCAAAACGCATACAAGACACAACCAAGCTACAAAATAAATGGAAGGAGGAAATGGCTAAGTATATAGACCAATGTAATCAAGATGTAGATCAACTCGCTCTAGTATGTGAGAACAAAATAAAAAGTGAAAAAAAGCTCAAAGTGACAAATGAACAAAATAAAGAAAAAGATCAAGTAATTGCATAATTACAAGCTCGATTGGAACAATGGATAAACATGGGGACACTAGTAGTTACAAACATTCATCTGACTACTGAGGAGATTGAGGTATGCCCTCTTTCTCCCCCCATTGTTCATTCACCAATACACAATCAACAAGAGCTGAAAGTTGATGAACATCCCATGCTACACACTATAGAAATAAGTCAGGGAGAGTGGGCATGACTGGTGTCCCACTTAACAAAAAATTTTGAAGGTGCAGTGGCACGAATCATGAAAGAAGCAAAGATCAAAGGCAAGGATTTAGATAAAGTAATGAAGCCATTCAATGTACCATATGACATTATGAAGGAGCAAATGTGCCAATATATAAAGACAACTACCCAAAAGGATCCGGATAATTTTAACTTTACAACAAACACCTTCAATTAAACTCAAGTTGAATTCAAAGAAGCCAATCCTATCTAGAGAAGGAAGTTTTTGGAAAAGAATCCTACAGTCTGGGTGCACTGGCAAGAAATTTCAAATTAATCCATCATTTTTCCTAGTGCCAAGATGTCGACCATGGCTACAATTTTGGGAAGAGCAAAACGGTGTAAAACTAAATAAGCAGTGGCTCAATTTTCCATTATTACTAAGCCCACCACGTAACTATATGTTGACCGAAGATTATATGATTAGAACGATTGAATTTTGGATCTAGGTACGCATATGTACAAGATCTAATGATCAAGATGACAAATAAAATCCTCAGCATGATCCCGATAGTGTTGAAAGTTTTCAAGCATGTGAAATATACATTTTTGAATTTTATTGGCATCAATCAAGGTTGGTTTTTTATCTTTCTATTACACCTCACCACCTCACCATCATGGCCTTCTACTCCTGCTTAATGTTTTTGTCGAGCCCATATCTACAAACATTTGAAGAAACATTGTTTACATGATTCTTTGAAATAGATTTGAAAATATTTTTGAAAATGTCATTTAACAACCCTGATGTGTGAATATAAGGAATGTCAAGGGGAAGATCGACGCATTGGACTTGTTGATATATTTAGGTAATGATGTGTGTGAACACACTAGGACCACCAAGATGCTTTTTTCCCTCTTTAGGAGGTTTTCTTCCCCCAGCTTGTATATATGCCTATAGCCCTAACATGTTACTTATCTTTATACATTCTAGTGGTAATACATTATGTATTGTGTGTTGTGCTCCAAGCTTCTTCTTCTTCCTTGTGCTGTTTGCGTGCTTCCAGAGACCTCTTACTCCAACAACTGGTATCAGAGCAGGTCCCCGCTTCATCTAGGGCATCATCGACACCCCTCTGGTCACAGTTTCAGAATCACACAAAATTTGGTGAGCATAATCAAGGTGATTAGGAGATCCAAATTGCTTTGCTTTGTGGTGCCAAAATTGTGATCTAAGCTCATTTCAGCCTCCGAATGCACTATTGCAATGCTTGTGTAGGTTATTTTGTCTTTTTGTGCCAAAGATATATACAGGTTTTGGTTCACCAATATAACCATCTCGAAGTCTGCTATAGGTTTAGCGAAACTCGTCAGGGTAGTTCTGTTGAACTTTTTCAGATACAATCATGTTTCTACATCAGGGTATTTTAATCAGTGGCCATGGCTGAAAGCAATGACGTATTTCATACGTTGGCTATTGAGGATAAGTTGGACGGTACCAATTACCCATTGTGGGCCTATATGATGCGACATGTATTGGTTGCAAAATGACTGTGGAACATTGTGTAGGGTGTTGAAAAATGTCCTATTACACCTACAAATACAATTATTGAAATTGATGCAGATGGCGTTGAAGATGCTAATATTCTTCAGATTCTTGTTCATGCTACGGTTTTTGTTGCACCTATTGCACAACAAATTCGTTGGGATGGCAAAGATGCTCAGGCACATGCGTTGATAGCCTTATTTGTCGAATGTGCCATTATTCCTCACATTCACCCTTGCAGAACAGCTAAGGATGCTTGGGATACACTTACACATTGTACTAGGCTAGGAATGAGGCTTGTGTTGCTTACCTCCGAAAACAATTGGAGAGTGAGCATATGAATGAAGGTGATTCTATGGACAGTTTCCTAGCAAAGATTAAAGACTTGAAGGAACAATTGATTTTTGCTGATGAAGTTATACAAGATAGCTCACTTGTGTAGACCGTTCTGAATGGTGTTCCTCATTCATATCAGAGTTTTGCTTCTACTCTTTGTTTCCTGATGAAAGGCAATCCAAATGCCTTATCATTTGAGGATTTAGGATTTTTTCTGTTACAGGAAGATCAATCTAGGCAGAACATGTCCATTATGCGTGTTGTAGATCAAGCTTTCCTGGCTAGTCAGAAGGGCAAAGGAAAATGGATCTTATCTATTAATAAGCAAAAATTTGCAAATGCGGCACATTCAAAGAAGGAAGACAAAGATGAGAACAAATCAGAAAAGCAAAAATTCTTTTGTAAGTACTGTAAAGGAAACGATCATGTCATAAAGAACTATCCAAAACTAGTTGCAAAAGAGGCAAAGAAAAAAGAGGTTGGAATGGTTGTTGTAGAGGCCTCTATGCCAAAAATAGAGCCTACAAATCTTGTGCAGAATGAAGAATAGGTGTTTACTTCTGTTTGTAGTTTTGACCCATCTTCTCCTGAATAGTGTATATATGTAGTAGACTCAGATGTTTGGTACTTTGATAGTGGGGCAACCAAACATATTACCTCGCATTGCAGTTTCTTCATTTGAATCGAGCTTGCTCCCATGAGGAATACTGTCACATGCACCAATAACTCCTCTTATCCTATCATGGGAGTTGGTAAGATCATTCTGTCTACTGTTGATGGTAGTTCTTTCACTTTGTCGGATGCTTTATTTGTGCCAGGGATCAAGAAAAATCTGTTATCAGTTTTTGCATTAGCCAAGATTGGCTTGGTTATGAAATTTGTTGATGACAGATGTACAGTTCATGATCTATCAAATGGCAACATGATTATTGCCTCTCGCATTTTATGTCATGGGATGTATAAGCTCATAAACTATGAAAAATCTATGAATGAATCAGCATGTGCAATACATGATTGTCAGGCTATGTCAGATGCAAAGCTTTGGCATGCATGCTTTGGTCATCTAAATTTTGCTAGTTTGCTATGCTTGCAGAAATATGAAATGGTGTCCTCTTTGGCCAAACTTGAGGAACCCGAAAAACACGTCTGTGAAGGCTATAGCTTGGGCAAAATGAAGCATTCCTCCTTTCCAAAAGATGGTTCAGTTCAGGCTACTTAGAAATTGCAGCTTGTACATAGTGACGTCTATGGTCCTATGCAGACACCTTCTTTTGGAAACTATCTTTACTTCATGAATTTCATTGATCATTTTTCTAGGCATGCGTGGGTATATCCACTCAAAGCAAAGTCCAAAGTGTTCATGTGCTTCAAACAGTTTCTAGTTTTGGCTAAAAATCTATCAGCATGTAAAATGGGCACCCTCCGTTCTGATCAAGGGGGGGATGTCTTTTGACTTTAACACATTTATGGCTAAACGTGGGATAAAACATCAGTGTACAGTGCCGTATACACCTCAACAGAATGGATTTGCTGAATAGAAGAACATGTCACTCATGCAGACGGCGAGGTGTATGGTCAAGAGTCAGGCTTTACCATAGTTTCTGGCTTGAGGTTGTCATGTGTGCAACATATGTACTTAATAGGTGTCCCACTAAAGCACTACAGTCTATCACTCCATATGAGGCTTGGCATGGTTGCAAGACATCTGTTGCTCATTTGTGTGTTTTTGGTTGTCTGGCATATGCATTAGTGCCTGAACAACATCAAAGGAAATTGCATGATAAAGTAGTAAAAAGTATTTTTGTTGGGTACACTTCTGAAAACAAAGGCTATCATATGTATCAGCCACAAACCAAACACATTTTGATTACTTGTGATGTTTTTTTTGTGGAACATGATATTCCGCCTTTACTTTCATGTACGAAGGAGACATTTGTTAGCTCCAAAGACATGTATGATACTTTGTTGCCTCCACAAGTGGATAGTCTAGTACTGGTCCTAATGAGGCAACTTCTCAGCCTTTGTAAGTTTTAGGTGATGATGTAGATCATTCCATTTCTGATGCAGATTTATATGATGCACTTATTGATGAGAGAGCTGATATTGAGGAGGTAAAAACTATGCCAAAATGGTTGGTGGAGACTTTGTGTGATAGCAAATTAGATGCACCTTTGTCATACTATACTCGTTTAGGCTCTCATAGTGCCTCTTTTGCATCAGATTGCTATTCTATGGCTTCCTCTAGTCTCTGTGATGAGACTGAGCCTGTTTTGTTTGATGAAGCATAAAATTTGAACACTGGATGGTTGCAATGCAATCTGAATATGATGCTATCATGAAAAATGGTACCTGGTCTTTTTGTTACTTGCCTCCTGGCAAGAAGGCCATTGGAACCAAGTGGGTATACAAGTTGAAGTGTAAACCTGATGCAACAGTTGACAGGTATAAGGCAAGGCTTGTTGCAAAGGGTTATGCGCAGGAAAGAGGCATTGATTTTGATGAAACCTTTGCACCTACTTGCCAAATGACTACTATTCGTAGCATCTGTGCACTTGCAGCTCATGATGGTTGGAATGTACATCAGTTGGAAATTAAAACAACATTTTTGAATGGTGACTTGCATGAAGAAGTGTATGTTTTTTAGCCCTGTGGCTTTGTGTAGAAAGGGCATGAAAACCAGGTGTGCATGTTAAAGAAGGCATTATATGGTTTAAAGCAAGCACCACGTACTTGGTATTAAAAGATACATGCCTATCTGATTGCACATGGTTTTGAGAATAGTCCAACTGAAAGCACCTTATATGTTAAGCATGTTAATGATGTGCTTCTGATCATTGTTGTGTATGTTGATGACATGCTAGTCACTGGTCCTCATGAGAAGCATATTGCTGATTCAAAGGCTGATTTGCATGCCTCCTTTGCGATGTCTGATTTGGGACATTTGCATCATTATTTGGGCATTCAAATTATGCAAGTTGATGGTGGAATAGCCTTGTGTCAAACAAAATATATTGACACATTATTGCAGTGTTTTGGCCTTGAAGATTGTAAGCCTATTGCCATTCCTATGGAGATAGGTTTACGATTGAGTCTTCATGATGTTGGAGATGCACTTGATGTTGTTCTCTATTAGCAGGTTGTTGGATGCTGATTTACTTATGCATTACTGAGCTAGATATTCAGTTTGCTATCTCATAGATGAGCAGGTTTTTGCATTGCCCAGGTATCAAGCATTGGAAGTCGGTTAAGTGCATCTTTTGCTACTTGATTTTGGTACTCAGCTACTTGGGTTGTTTTATCCCAAAGGGGGATCACTACCACTAGATTTGCATGCTCTGACTCTGACTAGGTTGGTTGCTATGACACTCGTGTTTCCACTAGTGGTCTTTGCTTCATGCTTGGTAGCTCATGCATATCTTGGCTGAGAAAGAAGCAACTTACTATGGCCACTTCTAGTTGTGAGGCTGAGTATAGGATAGCTTTCATAGCGACTATTGAGTGTGTGTGGCTCAGATGCCTTATGGCTGATTTGGGTGTTGGTCAATCTTCTGCCACCACCATTTTCACTGACAGTCAGAGCGCATTAGCAGTTATGAGGAACCTTGTGTTCCAAACTCGCACTAAGCACATTGAGGTGCATTATCATTATGTCAGGGAGAGGTTCTCTACTGGAGAGATCAGCTTGGCATATGTGCCCATGCAGGAGAACATTGCAGACCTTTTCATGAAGGCTCTACCTACAAAGAAGTTTGAAGCTTTCCACAAAGCTTTGGGCTTACTTCCTTTTGTGGATTGATTCCACATAGCTTGACACTTCCTTATACATGAGTGCCAACTCCTTGTTCACCGCATCACTCCTAGGGAGGATTTGTTCATATATTTAGGTAGTGATGTGTGTGAACACACTAGAACCATCGAGGCACTTTTTTCCCTCTTTAGGAGGTTTTCTTCCCCTGGCTTGTATATACACCTATAGCCCTAATGGGTTACTTATCTTTGTAGATTCTAGTGGTAATACATTCTATATTGTGTGTTGTGCTCCAAGCTTCTTTTTCGTCCTTGTGTTGTTCGTGTGCTTCTGCAAACATCTAACTCCAACAGTGGCTGAGATAAGGTAACACATTGTCTCCAAGTCTTGAAGGCTTCCTTGACCATTGGTAACATGTGGTTGAAAGAACCATATACACGGAAATTATAGCATTAGGTGGGAGATAAATCAGTAGAAACATGTTTAAACAATTGGTCCATTTCCAGCCACTTTTTGCATGTCAGGGAAACTTGTAAAAGCCTATCAAGGGATGATAGAGACTAAGACTGGGAGAGTGTTGTAGAGGACTCAAGACAAAAAGACAAGGAAGAAGGAAAGAGAAAGAAGGGAAGAGAAGGGGGCCAAAATTTCCATATTTTTCCCGTTTTTCATTTTCAAAGTCCCATTGTAAAATCTTCAAGAAGCCATGTAAATGCTCTGGAGGAGTCCTCTAGATGCATGATCCCTGAAGAATGTAATATTAGCCTTGTACACTACTAGGAGCTTAGTGATTGATAGGAAAAGTGCCGGTCTCCTATGTGAAAGGACCAGTTCTAGGGTGCATGTATATAAGTCACTTTGTGACTCTTTGTAAAGACTTTTTGCCAATGTGAAGAGATAACAAGCTAAAAAACAAAATTACGTCTTCTTGATTGTGTATCTTCTATTCCATGAACTTGTATATGTGTGTGATGCATGAAATGTGTGCCTAGATGTGTTGTCTACCCCTTCCCCTACTCTTTTTGCCATTTTAGTGTGTGTGAAGCTTGGCAAGCTGTGGAGCAAGAGTTGGTGTTTCCTGCCACTCTATATTTTGCTCATAACTTGAAGTACGCTCGTCAGATTAAGCTAAAAAATACACCATTGGATGTTTCTTGTCGACAGCTTCGAAATGAACTTGCTATTGACTATATTCGGGTATTAAAATTGAGAGATATGACTTAATTTGTGCTTGCTAGTGGTATAGGTATCATGATACACATTTTCAGTGAGAGAGGTAACACAAGTGGTAGTTAGATCTAATTTGCATACATTTTTTGTTCATTCACTCCATTAACGATCATGAGAGCACATGTCCTCATACACTTGATATGGTCTAAGTCCATGTATTGATAATTTAACAAGTGCGTCAAACCACCACTGCATGCACTTGTTGATGATTGAGGTATATTCTCCTTCATCACAAGTCCCTAAGGCATTGTGAGCTTAGGTACACACACATATACATTTTTTTACATTTATACATTTTCTCATTTCATTTATGTATTTAATTGTGTCTATGGCACTAATAAATGTCAAAAATGTATTAATAATTTTTATTGAAGTTTATATTTAACATGTGATTTATCACTTTAATTGTATAATTCATTCATATTATATGTGTGTTTGTGTGTATATATGTATGTATGTGTGTGTATATGTATGTATGCACATGTAGGTATATATCTATAGTTGTGTAAGTGTGTGTATATGCATGTATGTGTGTGTATGTGTATGTGTATGTGTATGTGTATGTGGATGTGTATGTGTATGTGTATGTGTATGTGTATGTGTATGTGTATGTGTATGTGTATGTGTACATGTACGTGTACGTGTATGTGTATGTGTATGTGTATGTGTATGTGTATGTGTATGTGTGTGTATGTGTATATGTATGTGTATGTGTATATGTAGGTGTATGTGCATATGTGTGTATGTGTGTATGTGTATATGTGTGTATGTGTATGTGTATATATGCATGTGTATATATGCATGTGTATGTGTATGTGTGTATATGCATGTGTATATGTATGAGCATGTACATGCATGTGCATGCATATGCATTTGCTTGCATGTGCATCTGTATGTGCATGCATGTGCATGTGCATGCATGTGCATGTGCATGCATGTGCATGTGCATGCATGTGCATGTGCATGCATGTGCATGCATGTGCATGTGCATGCATGTGCATGCATGTGCATGTGCATGTGCATGTGCATGTGTATAAGTATGTGTTTATGTGTGTATGTGTATGTGCATGCATGCATGTCCATGCATGTTCATGTAGATATGTTTGTGCATATGCATGTGCATGTGTATGTGTATGGGTATGTGTGTGTATGTATGTGTATGTGTATGTGTATGTGCATGTGTATGTGTATGTGTATGTGTATGTGTATGTGTATGTGTATGTATATGTGTATGTGTATGTGTATGTGTATGTGTATGTGTATGTGTATGTGTATGTGTACCTAGACTCACAAAGTCTTAGGGATTTGTGTATGTGTGTGTATGTTTATGTGTGTATGTTATGTGTATGTGTATGTGTATGTGTAAGTGTATTTGTGTGTATGTGTGTGTATGTGTGTGTATGTATGTGTATGTGTATGTGTATGTGTACCTAGACTCACAAAGTCTTAGGGATTTGCGACGAAAGTGACTAAATCTCAATCCTCAAGCAAATGCATATAGTGATGGTTTGATACACATTAAATTATCAATCCGAGAGCCTAACCCGATCAAGTGCATGGAAACGAGTGCATGAATGATGATTAATGTGGTCAAGGGACAAGTAATGCATGCAGAAAGGGAGTGTCCGCCTCACACAACACCTCTTACACAAAAGTTTGTATTGCGATAATTGAGCAGTATCTCTCAGCTCCAATACCCAAACATGGTCAGTCGTGGGTTTGTTGCAAAGCTCTCAATGAGACTCATTGAATGGAAATAGCTTGATTGGACCTCTATGCTTCAAGTTATGGGCCTGTGGCCAAAAAATAGATTGGAACAAAGCACCAACTCTCACTTCCAAACTTCATATCTTCACACACACACACACACACACCTTACTAGTGAAAAGTGATGGGGAAGGGGTAGGAAACACCTCTTGGCAAGCATTCCACACCTCAAACACACACACAAGCTCATGGAGAAGAAGGTACACATGCAAGAAGAAGCAAATCCAAAATTTTAGAAAATTAATTCTTCAATATGGCAAAAGTCTTTACAAAAGAGTCACAAGTGACTTATATACATGTGCCCTAATTTTGTTCCTTTCACACAAAGGACTGACACTTTCTCTATAGATCACTAAGTTCCTAATATTGTACAAAAATAATGTTATAGCCTTCAGGGATTATGCATCTAGAGAACTCCTCTAGAGCATTTACAATGCTTCTGAATGTTTTACAATTGATTTTTGGGAAAAGAAAAATGAGCCATTTCTTGAAAATTTTGGGGCATTCTTTTCTTCTCTTCTTTCTTCTTCTTTCTGCTCTATCTTGTCTTCAACCCTTTGCAACACTCTCCCCCTCTTAGTCTTTATCATCCCTCGATAGGCTTCTGTGGGTTTTTCTAACATGCAAAAAGTGGTTGAACCTAGTACATATGGTAATTCAGGCTTGCTCATTTGCCTCTTGCCAACTTGTTCCTCTCCGATGTGATGTTGTAATTCTGCTATATATACTTCTTTCAATTGCATGCCACCATGGGTCGAGGAAGTGATTAAGACTTGGAGACAATTTATCACCTAATTCGAGACCGAGTCTGATGCTTCTATTTCACCCTTGGTATTCCTTATATTCATACACTCCGGTTGTTGTATTATCATTGTTGGCCATGCATGGAACCTATGCTTGAGGATATTGTAAAATAGCCTAGGAAGTGCAGACTTGCAACTATCTTGGGCCTGTTTATTTTCTTTTTCTTGTGTCTTATTTTAGCCTGATGCATGCCCTTGGAGGGCTCTAGGTAGAGTGTAGAGCTTAATGAATTAATTTCTTCTTTCATTTTCTTCTTCTTTTTTTTACTTGTTTTTTCCTCCATACATCCCACCTCCTAAACTGTGTTGTCCCCGATAGGCTTTTGATGGTGATGCATGTAGCTTTGGTATATTGTCTATTCTATTTGGTTAATCAGGTTGGCTTCCTGAATCATGAATTCTTTCCATTGAGCTAATTTCTCTCCAACATATGGAGCTTACCGGTGATCTGCAAAAAATTTGATCTCATATGTGAAGAGCTTGCCATTTATATTTGTGGGCATTTCAAAAATATCTTGGATTCCATCTCAAAAAATCCACCAAAAAATGCTTCTTTGAATGTTTGTATACAAGGACTTGGAAAAAACATTAGACACAAGCAATATACCATAATTTTCATTGTGCTAGGTGTAATGGAGAGATAAAAATGAGAGCATCTATGACTTGATTGATGCCAATGAAGTTCAAAAAAGTATACTCACCATGCATGAAAACTTTTAATATTCTCAGTATCATACTGAGTATCTTATTGGTGAGCTTTATCATTAAATCAGGTTCATGGGTATGTCTGGATATCCAAAATTATATGGTTCAGACCATATCTTTTTTAGGTTTATAGTTATGTGGAGGGATCGATAATAATAGAAAATTCAGCCACACATTATTTATATTACCATTTCACTGCCCTTCCCTATGGACATGTTTGATGCCTTGGCACTGGGCAAAATTCTCGATTTACTTGTAATAAGAATGGTGCCTCTTGCCAATGCACCTCCAAGGTAGGATTCTTTTCCCAAAAACATTTCTCCAGACAAGACTGGCGACATCAAATTCTGCTTGAGTATAGAGAAAACTATTTGCGTGTAAGTTCAAGTCCTTGTCCGGATCTGTACCTACGTGTCTCTTCTTTCATAGTACCATATGGTACATTGAAGGGCTTTATGATCTTATATAGGTCTTTGATCTTTATCTTTGCTTCTTTCATTACATGTACCACTACTTATTCAAAATTTTGTGCCTATGGTGCTCGTTCTTTCTGGTCTCATTCTCCAATGCACGGCATTGGAATGTTGTCATGAATGGAATCTTGTTGATTTTATGTTGGAGATGGAACAATGAGGGGAGAAAGAGGATGTACCTTAGTCCCCTCAATAGCTAGATTTGTGTTTTGCACTACTGGTGTCCCCATGTTTGTTTGTTGAGCCACCTTGTCATTCTAAATTTTTAGTAATTGATGTTGTAGATCAGTGATGATTTGATATTTTTTCGTGCTTTCTCTCTTTATCTCTTGTAGCTCTACTTCTATCTTGATTTTTCTCTCTCATAGATCTTTAACTTGTTCAGCATCTTGCTGGCACTTCTCAGTGTATTTATGGATTGCTTCATGCCGATTCTTCTTTGATTCCATCATATCTTGAGCATACTTTGATTCCCATTGTGCATAAAGTGTTTGTTCTGCCTTTAACTGATCAGCATATGTTTCTAATTGCATTTTGAGGAATTGGATTTCATCGTTCAGTGAATTTGATGCCTAGATTGGTTGATTCAATAATAAAGAAGTCATTAATTCTTTATTTCCACTCATCAACGAGTCTACATATTCCATATATCCATTTATTTGTGTCTCTAGGATTTTACTGTGATTCAAAAGACATACCTTTTCTTCTTCACTTTGGGAGTATTTTTCCTTCAGAGATTGGCATTCTCCTTCTTCACTCTCTCATAGTCTTGCTTTATTTCATTGACTTGAGTCTTCAAAGTAGTATTTTCACTATTTAATGTGTTGATTTTGTCAATTGCTACCATTAATTATTCTTTCCCCTTCTCAAGCTATGGGTCCTTAGCACTCGATCATACCGATTCTCATTTAGTGCTTTGAATTGGTTCTTCTCAACATGATCTTGCTCGTAGTCTTTGTTTGCCTCCATTAGTTGTTGCTGAGTGTCCATTGAACTTTGAATCATATGTTTGAAAACTATTTTTGACTCTACCACATCCACATTCAACCATGTTTGTGGTATGATTGAGGTTTCTCCTATAAGCACGTCTTTCCCTTTGATTGTATGCATTGTTTTGTTAAATGGATGCCGAATTTGTAATTGAATTTTTGGTTTAGCCTCTTTCTCTAGGACTATTTTGGAACTACTGCTTGCATGACACACGTCCATAGGAGATGCCTCTGCCATGACTCTGATCGATATAATAGGTTCATAAATCTGAGTCTCTCCTTGTGGTTGTTCCTCGATTTTTGTATGGATTGGAGCCTTTATACCTTCCAAATTCTCATCCTAAAATTGTAACTTTGTGGTGTCATTGATTTGAATAGTGAATTCCTTTTCAAGCCTCGACATTCGTAGAATTTCCTCTTCATCCTTTCCTTCTTTGTTTACTGGCTCTTGTGGTTGACTAGCTACTTCCTGCTAATCTATCATCTAGTCTAGCTTGTCCCATCATCCATCATCATTACGATCAGTATCAAGATTTGCATTCAATGTAGATTGATCGTCATTATTCTTGGATCTTGAATATGAGCTTGAATTTTCTAAACCCAACTCTTTATAATGACTCATCTTAGATCGCATCTTTCCTACCTGTTGTGTTGCTTTGGATTCACTCATTTGTCAATAATGATGACCCTGGACATTAAAGTTTACATGTCCTTCAACATTTGTGTGAGTGGCTTGTAGTGCTTATTCCAACTATGCTTTTGTGATAGGAGGTGGTTGACCTAGAGTTGACTTTTGCATTGTATGGACTCTTTTTATAGAGGGTGTAGTAGCAACTTCTTCATCCCTCATTCTTTTGGATCCTTTCATGATGGGTTGTGAGCTTGTTCTTGCTTAGTTAGTTATCACTATGTCACATTTCTTCTTAGGTATGGTGGATAATTTTACATACCTTGCCATTTCTAAGGTTGATGGCATTTCCCTCAAATACTCTCATATATTCAAAGCATGATAGATTAATATAGTCAATATAGTGATGCCATTTAGGAAGTTCCTTATGACCCATTACTTCTTTGATTCGAATAACCTTTCTTATACATAAGGGGTTATATTAATTTGATTTCCTATTTGTTTCACTACATGGGATAATAGCTGAACCACTATTTTTGGTGGTGTTGTGTACTTATGCATGTTTGGGAAGCAAAAATGTTGATGCACCAAGCACACTTCTACCTCTATGTTCATTCGATTAATATCCACAAAGGTTTGCTTTTTAGCTTCGTGGGTTTCATCCTTCAAGTCCACCATTCCATCTTTTTCCCATCTTTGTTAACTAATTCATGTGTGAAGTGAAGAGTTCTCCAATTTCTTTGCAAATCCATTACTCTTCCTTCTGGCACTGATGGCTTATTTGTTGCAGGATGTAAGGTATTAATAATCTAGGTGCATCTTTCAAAATTAGGCTTATAAATGGGAAGCTTCAATTCTATCTTTCATCCATGTTTCGATGGTTCTTGGCATCTCATGGAGAATACAAAAGTCTTGAGTCATCACTAGGAATTCATGGTCATGATCCATGATTTGGACGATTATTAAAAATAGGTGATTAGTGACTGGTTGGACATCCGTGAACGAGTGACCACATGCCTTTGCAAAACACTCTAGTGGAAATTCATTGACTTCCATTGGTTGCGTTGCTTTGGAATCTTCAGAAGTCATCTACACTTAATCTGGTTAACATGAGAGAGTATAAAGATTATTATTTTCATAGTGCTCATGCATTCGATGTCCATCCTTTAAGTGAGTCCCTTCTCACAATAGTTGAAAGAATCATGATACCTAAAGATATATATATTTTTTTAATTTGTTAAAAAGAAACTTAAAATGGTTAGTCATAGACAAACCAAAAAGTTAGTGATAGTTAATAGAAATCCTATACTATTGCAGTACAAGTGAAGAACTATTTCCTTGGAAGGAAATGTGCACCACTAAATAGTTTAAAGAAGCCATGTGCCGAATGTGAAGCATTGTAGTGTGGCCCTATAGTGCATATTCTAGGTGCATTGAGCTTAGCATGACTGAATTCTTGACACTGGTTCTCCAACAGTTGGTTTGCTTCATATTTCTTTAGTCTCCAAATTTGGTATGTCTTTGTAGCTCTCTTTCTATCTTTCTTCAAGGTTGGTTGGCATGGTTCTCATGCAACCTCCTTGTTTTGACCTGCCATAAACATTTTAGTTGAGCATGTGCCTTCCTTGGTTTCATTGGCCTTGGTCGTCTTTGATTTGTTTGAGATTTTGTGGTAGTGCATTTTTAAAGATTGATATCCTTGGCTATTGCTCTGATATATTCCTTAATTTTTTTAATGTCTTCTTTAGGATCCAAATTTTCTTTTGTTGTCTTTGAGCTGCAATGAGTTGTTTGGGTAGCCATACTTGAATGGCTCTTGAGTTGGTGATAACCTTTCTACCTTGAATGACTTTCTTCATCTCAGGTTTGTTGGTTGTGATTGAAGCATCTTGCATTTATACTCCTAGAGATGATCCTTGCGAATCCATATCTGCTTGATTCTCCTTTTTGCTTGTTGGTGAGTCATACTCATTGCCAAATTTATAGATGGCTTTCTACATTCCTCTTGAGAATTAAAGACCTCACTATGGCTCTCTGCACTAATATTCTCTTGAGAAGGAGGGGTTGCTAATCACACGTAGTAGAGGAATAACTTTCATTGACAATAAAGGTAGCTTGAAGGATGGAATCCTTTCATAAGGATTTCATTTGGGGTTCTAAGTCATGCATACATTGATTTGCTACATGAGGGTTTTCCATTTCAATTGTCTTTAGTGGTTTCTCATCTAGGAGGCTAAAGACTTCTCTATGTCATACCTTCAATGAGATATACCCCTGGGCTAGATGTATCATAACCTCGTATTCATATATCCAATCTTGTCATGAACTAGTTCTTCTAGTAGGTCATAGTCTTTATAGACCAAAAATCTTTGTTGCATTGTATTTGTTCCCTAAGTGTAAGGATAAGGTTACTTATCCTAGGCATTCAATGATATTACCTCCAATCCCAATCATATAAGCTTTTGTAGAAGTGAGTGACACCTTTAATTTTTTTATTAAAGAAGCATGTACGCTACTTAGGGCTACTCCTGTATCAATTAAAGAACGTACCAATTGGTATTCCTCCTTCCATTTCCTAGGTCTAAATAAGTTTGCCTCATTTGGCTTCCCAGGTCTTTGATATTCATGGTATAATAATTTGCCATGGGAATGGGTTCTTCACCTTGTAAGTGTCTCTCATCTAGTTCCTTAATCCATTATTTTCATCTTCTAATTTGTTATAGGGCTTCTAGATTTGCCTCTTCTCTTATTCTCTCCTCTTCTTTCTTTTTGAGCTCCTAAGAGTCTGATCAACATTTGTTCCATCAAGGGTTCCATGTATTTTGTTAACTTTACAACCACTTATGTAGTTTGGTAGTATGTCTCCATCGAATGTGGTTGAATTGATGGCTCTTCCAGAGGAGATAAGATTTATTATCAAAGGATCATACCCTCTTTGCTATAGTTTTTTGGCATGTTGTTTCAAAGTATAGACCACTATATTGCCAACTCTAAGTCCTTTGTCTTTAATGTGAGTGTCATAGTAAGGCTTTTGTCTTCTCTTAGCAGTGTAAATGCCTACTACTACTTCTAATCTAGTTTCATGCAATTTCTCAATTTGATCCAATTGTTGCACAACTCATGTCATGTCCATGCATATTTCTTTGCTACTTGAAGAGTAAGAATTAACAAATCAATTGGCAGAATTGCATTTTTTCCATAAAATAGATTAAAGGGTGTGGTTCCTATAGGGGTTTTATAAGGTACATGGAATGCCCAGATTGCATGATGTAATTGTTTATCCCAGCCAGATCTACCATTGTTTACTATCTTGGTAAGAATTGTGAATTATATCTTATTTGGACTTTTCACTTTTCCATTTGCTTGTGGGTGATAGGGTGCATACTTTTTGTGAATCACTAGAAATTCATCATTAGTGACTCAATGACTTCATTTATGAACTGCATGCCTCTATCACTGACTATCTCAATTGGTAGTCCAAATATAATGAAAATGTTTTCAAATAAGAATTTTGCGATGGTGTGGGCATCATTTTTCCTAGTGGCTTTGGCTTCTACCCACTTTGTTAAGTAATCGGTTGCTACTATGATATACTCTACATGAGATCCTCTTGTTGGGGGATTAATGGTCCAACAAAGTCAATTCTCCACCAAAAAAAAAGCTTTTGCACTGATCATTGGTATCAAAGGCATGTCATCTCATCCTATCGGATACTTAGTTCGTTGACATACATCACAGCTTTGCACATAAGTTTTTGCATCCATATGTAGTGTGCGCCACTGTAAGCCTATGAAGAGTCTTGTTGGCTCAAAAGTGACCTTCAATTGCTCTCGCATGTGCCATTTCTAATATGGGAAGGTACTCTCATTCATGTACACACAATCATCATTGATTATCCCTTCCTCTTTTAAACAGTTGCTTTCCCAGACTAACATAGTCTTTACTTTGTTCTTCCAAGGATCTTTTCTTGGCTAGGTTCACTCCTTTTGGATATGTTTGTGATCTCAAAAAGTATAATAGTGGCTTACTCCACTCAGGTATTATTGTAGAATAGGATATAGATGAATTTTCATCTCATGCATACACTTGATACACATGACAATTCATTAAATATTCATGTACATCCTTTTTTATGCTCAATCAATACATCCTAATATCTTTAATTCCTAAATTGTTCCACTTATACCTTTATGTGTTCTCCATTTATTCTTGTGATTTCGTTTAATTAGACTACTTCATTCCTCATCTTCAACACATCTTAAGAGTATTTCATTAGAATATTTGAAATATAAACTTCCTGCCACTATTTGTAGGTTTCTTATTTTCCAAAGTTCCTTGTCGCCAGCTACATTGATCCTATGACTCAATCCATGGGCGAGTATAGGCACCAATTTTTTAGCCCATTTAGGACATACTTCTAGGTTGAATAAGTAGGTGTCTGGTAGCTCATCAGCTACTCTTGTTGGTGGTTCTTCATGAGTCATCCTCGACAGGTGGTTTGCTCTAACATGCATATTTCCCTTCTTGACTAATACTTCATAATCAAATTCCATAAGTAACAGAAACCATATAACTAGCCTTCTCATATTGCAAGGTTTATTGAACAAGTACAATAGATCTTGGTGATCAATAAAGAACTTGAATTTGTTGGCTAGTAGGTAATGTCTAAAATTTTCCAATGCATAGACCATCGCTAAGCCTTCTCATTCAGTCATGATGTAATTTTGTTTGGACTGGTTTATTTGTTTGCTTGCATAGGCTATCAGCTGATCTAATTTTCCTTCATTTTCTAGTTGTGCTAATATGCATCCAATGGCAAAATTAGATGCATCGACATGTATATGGCATGGTTTATTCTAGTTCAACACTTTCAATATTGGTGTTGAGCTTAGTCTTCATTTTAACTCATTAAATGTATGTTCACATTCATATGTTCAAGTGAACTCAGTTAAAAGTCAATACATTGGTTTTTCAATTATGGCATACATGTGAATAAATCAACGATAATATCCACAATGACCCATAAAAGCCTGCACTTCTTTCACATTCTTAGGTCTAGGTGATTCAAGAATTACTTTGATCTTACCTTTGTCTGTTGAAATGCCATTCTTGGACACTATAAGTCCCAGTATTTTTCCTTGTCTCACCATGAGAATGCATTTCTCCATATTCAAGCATACTCGATATTGTTTGCATTTGCCAAATATTTTCCTAAGTTCGGGTGTATGGGCTAGACATTGAGATGAATAGGTACATAAATTGTCTACATAGACTTCCATACTTTTTTTGAGAAATTCTTTGAAGACATGACACATTAATCTTTGGAAAGTTGCTAGGGCATTAGTTAAACCAAAAGGCATAACCCTAAATGCATACACTCCCCATTCTATAGCAAAACTAGTTTTGTGTTTATCTTTAGCAGCAATTGTTCCTTGATTATATCCTAAAAATCCATCAAGAAAGTTGTAAACTTCCTGCATGTTGCTCTTTCCAAAAGACAATCTATATTGGGCAATGGATAACTATCTATAATAGTGGTGGCATTAACCCTTTTTAAGTTAATACAAGCCCTTGGTTTCTCATTCTTCCTTGGTACAACCACCAAAGGTGAAACCCATTTAGTGTCTTCAATCTCATATATGAATCGAGATGCTAGCATTTTGTCTATCTCCTCTTTAATTTTGGATTAATAGACATTGTTATAGGTGTATGGTTTTTGCTTAGAGGTTTTAGCATCAAGTTTCATAGGAAGTCTATGAGAACATATCGAGGGATCGACTCCCTTCATATCTTTGTAAGTCCAAGCAAACACCTCCCTTTTTTCTCATAGCAACGTTATGAGCTCTTGTTCTTCTTCTATGGACACATCCTTGCCAATATATGTGCATCTCTCTTCATCCCATTCTAGGGTTACTACAATTTTCTTTGTTTTTTCTTTGTTGTCATATGCTACTCCATCTTGTGCCTCTCTCTTAGGCATTTGAATAACAATTTTTTGTTCTTCCACTCCATATATTTTAAAATGTTTTGGTACTTCAAAGTATTCTTGTTGCTGATTGTAAGACAATAGTTACGCAATATAACACAGGAGCAATAGCAGAGAAGATAACAGATATAGGAGAATCTCAACAATTTTCTACTAGCAGCAAGTACAAAGATGATGGCGTTGTCCACCCATGCGCTCTCAAGGTAGAGCTTAAATGGTGATCTAGACAACTCTAGATAGGGAGATACAAGGTAGAGGTATGCTGGCTCAACTCAATGTCTTAGGTAGTGCAAAAGTCATGTATATATAGGATCATGGGTGGCCTGCCATGGACGGCTATACATGGGCGGTAGAGCGTGGGCGGCCACCGCCCGCGTAATTGCCATACATGGCTTAGACTGGTTGAACCGACCTAACAAATATAAATGATTTCTGACTCCGACAGGGAATATTCCCTTTACCGTCGCGCCGGGGGCGCTGCCCCCGGACCCCCACCAGGGGGCCCGCTGGCCCCCTGGGACCCCCCAGCCAGGGGGCCCGCTGGCCCCCTTGGACCCCCCAGCCGGGGCTGCTCACCGCTGCCCCGGACCCCACAATTGGGGACCCTGGTAACTCCCTTTCCTTATAATATCTTACATGGTCCAATATGACCTTCATCCAACATTCAAGTTGGGATTCCCATCAATTGGGTAATGCACACTTGGCTTCTCCTCATAAAGGGGGCCTTACAAAATGTGCATACAATCATGAGGGGTAGACATTGATCATACTCTAACACCCCCCCTCAATGTTTACCGATGATAAATCAAGTAGGTCTCGGTCCTATGCCCATCTGTTGAAGATGCTTGTTGAGCTGCTCTCTTCCAAGTGCTTTAGTGAATATGTCAGCACAATTTGCCTCTGTTGGGCAATATTCTAGCTCCACAATTTCATCTTCAATTAGCTCACGAATGTAATGGTACTGTACTTCTATGTGCTTGGTGCGAGCATGAAATACTGGGTTCTTTGCAATAGCCATACAACTTTGATTATCACACTTGAGTACAATTGGCATATTTGATGGAAAGCCTATATCTACAAGAATTCTCCTTAACCAGACTGCCTCACAAGAAGCAAAACAAGCTGCTTTGTACTCTGCTTCAGTGGAGGAGAGTGCGAGAGTTGGTTGCTTCCTACTTACCCAAGAAAATATTCCTGAACCAAGTGAGAAACAATATCCAGAAACTGATTTTCTAGAATCACAATCTCCAGCCCAATCTGAATCACAATATCCTTGGAGTGTATCACCTGTGGTATACAAAATACCAAAATCCAAGGTTCCTGCAATGTACCTTAGAATTCGCATTCCAGCATTCCAGTGACTCTCCTTAGGTTTGTTGGAAAACCTGCTTAACACTCCAACAGCATAGCAAATGTCTGGTCTAGTGTTGCACAGAAAAATAAGACTTCCAACGAGCTTCCTATACTTCTTAGCATCTACATCAGGCATGTTATCATCCATAGATAGCTTATGATTTACCTCCATAGGTGTGCTAGTTGGTTTGCAGTCCATCATTCCAAATGCCTTGAGAATTTCTTTGGAATATTTTTGTTGTGAGATGAAAATGCCATCCTTCCTTTGCCATACTTCAATTCCCAGACAAAAATGGAGTAGACCTAAGTCTGTCATTTCAAACTCAGTGCCCAAGCTGATCCGAGTTTGATTGATGAGTTCCTGATGATCTCCTGTAATGATCAAATCATCTACATATACAATGACAACAACTAGCTTGCTATCCCTTTTCGTTACATACAAGTTAGCATCAGAAGTACTTCTTTCAAAACCCATATTTTTGAAAAAATGATCAATTCGTTGGTACCAAGCCCGTGGAGCTTGCTTAAGTCCATACAAAGCTTTCTTCAACCTGCAAACTTTATTTTTTGAATTGGGCACCTCAAAACCTGGTGGTTGAGATACATATACCTCCTCCTTGAGGTGACCATTCAAAAATGCAGATTTGACATCCATCTGGAAAATAGGCCAAGACTTTTGTGCAGCTACTGCAAGTACCGTCCGAATAGTTGTCATGCGTGCTGTTGGTGCAAAAGTTTCTTGAACATCAAATCCTTCAATCTGTGAAAAACCCTGTGCAACTAATCGTGCCTTATACTTTTCTAATGTTCCATCAGCTTTATACTTAGCTTTCCAAATCCATTTAGTACCTATTACCTTCTTCTTTGGCGGCAAGTCGACTAGATCCCATGTATCATTTTTGAGTATACTATCATACTCAGACTGCATTGCCGCTCTCCAATCTGGATCATCAATGGCTTCTTCAATGGTGGTAGGTTCCTTTATCGAACCCATGATATCTGCCATTAGAGCCATGTTAACAATGTGTTCTGAGGCTCTTCTTTGCTCCTCTATTCTCTTTGATCTTCGTAATCCATCCGATGATGATTCTGGTGCATCTACATGTGGATTGTGATCATCAAAGAGCTGTTGTGCCCACTTCGGTAGTGGCTTACGCTGTGCAGCTACAATTGGTTGGCTTTTTATTGAGGAAATTTCTCCATCAGATGTTTCCTCCTCCTCAACTTTAACCTGTCTTTTGATAGGCACAAGGTGAGATATTTCTCCGTTTGATGAGATAGTAGATTTACCTTTATCTTCTACTAAGTGTGGTCGTTCATCAAACACCACATCTCGGCTGACAAAAATCTTCCTTGCCTCAGGATCCCATAACCTGTATGCTTTAGACTCTTCACTATATCCTAGGAAGACACACTTTTTGCTTTTTGAATCCAACTTTGATCTTGTTGAATCAGGAATATGTGCATAACAGAAACAACCAAAAATTCTGAAATGCAAAACTGAAGGCTTTTTACCAGAATATGCTTCTTGAGGAGTCATCCCCTTCAGAGCTTTTGTGTAGCTTCGATTGAGGATGTAGACTGCTGTATTGACTGCTTCTGCCCAGAATGAATCAGGCATGTCTTGAGCCTTTAACATACAACGAGCCATTTCAACTACTGTCCTGTTCCTGCGCTCAACAACGCCATTTTGTTGAGGTGTATGAGTTGTGGTAAGTTGCCTTTTCACACCATGCTCCTTACAGTAATTGTTGAATTCTGTTGACAAGAATTCACCTCCTCTATCTGTTCTAAATTTCTTCAGTTTCCTTCCTGATTCACTTTCTACATACTTATGCCACGCTTTAAATTTTTCAAAAGCATCAGCCTTCTCTCGAATGAAATAAACCCACATCTTTCTACTATAATCGTCGACTAACAGCAAGAAGTAGAAAGATCCTCCTAAAGCAGGTGTAGACATTTTACCGCAGAGATCAGCATGTACCAACTCTAGAGGAGCTTGAGATCGATTGCTGGTCTCTCTTGGAAATGCCTTTCGTTGTTGCTTGCCCATCATACAAGCTTCACAAGGTTCCTGCAACTCTGAAAATGCAGGCAAATGAGCAACCATCCCTGTTCGTTGCATCTCCTTCAAAACTGCAAATCCGAGATGCCCAAATCGTTGGTGCCATAACCTGCTTACATCTTTATCTTCTGTAGCAGTTAAAGCACTTAACTCATACAAGTTATCCCGTCGTGTGCCTTTACCTACAACATTACCTGATGAATCCATGATTTCCGCACCACTCTTATTGAAGTGAACTTCGAGTCCACGATCTGTTATTGCAGAAACTGACAACAAATTTCTTTTGAGTGTAGGTACATAGAGAACATTGGATAACTTTTTCTCAACACCTGGAGAAGTGATAAAAGAGATGGTTCCAGTTCCTTCAGCTGGACACTTGGAGTCGTTTCCCACCACTACATTGATGGATTCCCGTAGAGGCACTAGGGAACTATACCAATCCTTTTTACTAGTCATATGGCGAGAAGCTCCACTATCTAAAATCCATGGCTCATCAACACGAGCTTGAGCAGATGAACATACCTCTTCAATAGCTACCCAAAGTTCCAGCTCTGTGTTGTTTGCAGACTCTTTGTTCTTCCATGATGATTTTACAGTCCCATTCCGTTCATCTGCTTGCTTCTTTCTGCAATCCTTGATGGCATGGCCTTTCTTTTCACAATAGAAGCAACTTCCTGTGAACTTTTTCTTCTTTGGCTTCTTCTTTGATCCCTCTGAAGAGCCTTTACCTTTTGCATTTGCTGAGAATGCAGCATCAGTTGTACTTTGCCGATTCTTCAGCGGCATCTCTTCTTCTAAAAGCATGGCACAAAACTCTTCAAATGTAAGAGGAGTTGGCCTTACCTGAGTGTTAAGGGCTGTTACTAATCCATCATACTTTGCTGGAAGAACACGTACAGATCTTCGAGCTAGCTCTTCTGGTGTTATAACAACACCAACTGCAGCCAATTGATCTTGAAGATGCTTTATCCGTTTGATAAAATCTTCAGCCTTTTCAGAATCAGAATGCTTTTCATTTGCCAACTGATTTTCTAAATTCTGTATCCTAGTGTGGTTCTTGGTCTCATATTGTCGAGCCAATATGCCCCAAGCCTCATGTGCTTTAGTAGTATGTTGAACTAAAGTAAGCACAGAATCACTTACACTAGTGACAATCGCACATAATGCATCAGCATTCCGCCTCTTCCAAGCTCGTAGAAGATCTGGATCTGGCTGAATCATCAATCTTGAATTTGCTGGATCTTCAACTGGTATAGGCTCTGGATCCAATCCCATCGGTCCCATGACAGTGTCAAGTAATTCATAAGAGTCCAAAATTGCAGAAATTTTGAACTTCCAGAGTGTATAGTTGGTTCCATCCAACTTCCCTTCAGTGAATGCAGGTGGACGAATTCGAATAGGTGCAGCATTAACATTAGGTGAAGCACCAAGACTAGTGTTCGACGATGAAGCCATCATGTAATCACTCGAATAATCTACTGATATTCTAGTCTGCTAGTAGGCTAAAATAATGATACTTCTCAAGCTATTCGAACCTTACTGCTCTGATACCATGTAAGACAATAGTTACGCAATATAACACAGGAGCAATAGCAGAGAAGATAACAGATATAGGAGAATCTCAACAATTTTCTACTAGCAGCAAGTACAAAGATGATGGCGTTGTCCACCCGTGCGCTCTCAAGGTAGAGCTTAAATGGTGATCTAGACAACTCTAGATAGGGAGATACAAGGTAGAGGTATGCTGGCTCAACTCAATGTCTTAGGTAGTGCAGAAGTCATGTATATATAGGATCAGGGTGGCCTGCCATGGACGGCTATACATGGGCGGTAGAGCGTGGGCGGCCACCGCCCGCGTAATTACCATACACGGCTTAGACTGGTTGAACCGACCTAACAAATATAAATGATTTCTGACTCCGATAGGGAATATTCCCTTTACCGTCGCGCCGGGGGCGCTGCCCCCGGACCCCCACCAGGGGGCCCGCTGGCCCCCTTACAAATCCATAGTTGGGTATCTTTGTTCATCCATGATTGATCACTAGATCCAACACTATGGATTGATACATCATCCTCCTTTTTATGGATGGTATTCCATTTAAGAGGTGGAACATCCCTATACAAGAAGTTTTGGAACTTTATTTTAGTTGTCATGCTTTGGTGTTGAAGATATAAAGCATGTCATCCCCAATCTTGAACTACCTTGAGTTGCCACATAAAAGGTCTTTTTAGGATCATCTCATAATCACCTGCTTTTCCAAATTGGCATATGGCTAAGGTGTGTTCAAATTCTACTCCACATATAGGCAAAAATACATTCTCAAGGAGTCCTAAAGGTCATTCGACATGACCATCTTCCAAGTGTACACTTCCTTGACGCTCTCTTATCCTTGCATCTTATTTTTGGGGCATGAAAGAAATCTGATTTTTGCTCATATTCACCCATATAATTTGGAAGTGTAGTAAGGCTGATAGTTTCATCTCTATTCTGCTCATGATTGCTTAAATTCTCTGACTTCACTTCCTACTCTACCATAGGTTGATTCATCAAGGCATCTAGTTCTGCAAAATGAGGGATACCTCTTTCGGTTTTATTCCATCTCTCTTCTTGGACTCTAGCCCACAAGTCATGTGGCCAGTTGGCTTCCACTTTTGAAATCATTGAGTCCTATTCTATGGTCTCGAAACCTGATTTCCCTTCAATTTCCCTTACTTACTCTGGTTCCTTCTGTTGGTTCATTTTACCCAGGCCTACATGCTTGATATTATTTGCTTTATGTTCATATGTGTAGACATTTGAACACCTCTTGTAAAAGAGCACATTTTATCTCTTGTAATTGTGAAAAAAAAAAGAAAAAGAATGGCTTATGTCATCCATGATGTAAAAGCAAAGTCGTGGCTCTAACTACCTAAAACCATGATTTAGTGAGCTGAGGGAATATTTCCTAACTTTGGGGATCACTTCTAGGTGGAGCCATTCGAATTCAAATTCAAAACTCCCTCCAAGAGTAGCTATAAAAAGAGCAAGAAGGAAGAGGCGAATACCAAGCCTTCTACGTGACCACTTCATGTCACTTTGTAGAGATTGAATAGCTTTCTCCATAGCTCTATCATTCTACTCCTATTATGCAAATATTCATTGCCAATGTGGTTGTAATCGTATGTGAATTTATACATTAATCATTCTCTACTTCTCTGTTTTGTTCTCTGCTATACTCACTAAGAGCAGTAACTTCAGAATCTCATATCTCGAGCTCTAATGAACCTTTTTCAGAGTTTTTATGTGCCTTGGATTTCTCTCACCGTCTACCTTTTCCATATAAACTTTCATGGTCATTGGATTTATAACTTGGGAGATATCTGCATTTTACTGCTCACTGGTCTATCTCTGCAAAGCCCCGAGAATGGCGGGCATGTTCCTGATGTTGATGAATTTGGTTCTCAGTGCTCAATTTATCGTTTGAAGTGTTCTAACTTGGAATAGCAAGATACCTAAGTCTATATGCTATATCCAAAATGAATTTTTCTAAATCCTACCAGGTTGAGAGCACTGTTCATTTTTTCCAGCAGGTGTATGTACAAAAATAACAAGTTTTGGGAGCTAGTCATCTTGCAACTAGTCTATCTTGAGTTAAACTTTTGAGATACATGTTCCAAAGTACTTGCCTAATATTTTGGTGGATTTAGGAAGCTCAAAGGGTCTACTAATCAACTCTGACATCTTAGTTGGCTAGTGTGAAGCAAGTTGTAGCAGCACCAACTCATCTTTGGATACATCCACCATCTCTCTTCACAGTGGTATCAGAGCATAGTCAAGCAACATGGGAGGTCGATTTCCATCAACAATTGACAAATTGGATCAAAACAACTACCTGGCATGGTTTGTGAGGATGGAGTCTTACCTTCAAGGGAGGAATCTATATGGATTCATATTCGGAGATGAAGCAATGCCAACCATGAGGAACAAAGGGCAACCATCACATGAAGAAGTGGAAAGACTTTCAAATTGGTGTTCGAAGGATGCACTTGCAAGGTCCTATATCCTAAACTCGATCTTTGATTTTCTTTTACCTCATGTCAAAGGATGCAAGACATCAAGAGAGACCTGGAATGCACTTGCTTCCTTCTTCTCCTCCAACACTCGAGCAAGGAAGAACCAATTGTGGATGGAGTTCAAAACAATGAAGAAAAGCCCGAAGCAAAGTGTGACTGATTATGTCACAAAGATGAAGGAGATTTCCGACCAACTTGGAAGCATTGGAGAGGTAATTGAAGAGGAGCAAATCATTAGACAAATCATAAATGGAATCAAAGAAGATGACAAGTGGGAGTCATTCACAATAGCCATGTATTTATACATGGATATGCATGTACCCAACCTCAACACACTCATGGGCCAAATCTTCACTCATGAAGCAAAGATTAGCAAAGGTGGTGAGTCCTCAAGAGGTAATCAAACTTTTGCCTTATATTTTGTTAAAGCTAAGTTCAAAGACAAGTCAAAGAATAGGAAGAATGAAGATGAAGGTAGCTCTTTCCAAGCAAACTTTGCAAGTAGAGGAAGAGGCAGAGGTGGAAAGCAAGGTATGGGGAGATTCCAATCATCTCAACCTTGCAATATATGTGGCTTATCTAATCATACTACTGAAGAATGTTTCAGGAACCTGAGGAACTCAAGAGGAAGAGGATTCAATAAAGGTGGCTATGGATAAAATAGAGACAGATACAATGGAGGGTACAACAACAACTACTACAACAACAATTACAACAACAACAACAACTATCAAAGTGGCCATTGAGGAAGAAGAGATTACAACAACTATGTAGAGGACCAAAGTCAAGAAGATTAATTATTGATTATGAATCTATCAGTGAAGAAGGGTAAGGATGATGATCACATCTTTTACATTGATTCGGGATGCTCAAACCATGTAGCAGGAAATGTGGCTTTACTTTCTGATTTGGAAGATCCTCAAAACAAACATGAAGTGAAAATAGGAGATGACACAAAGCACTCAGTGGAGAAGATAGTTAATGTGAAGACATCCGATGGGAATATGAACCTCTTAAGCAAAGTCTTCTATGTCCCTACAATTACCAATAATTTAATAAGTGTTGGAGCATATGTTGAAGACCCAAGGCAAGTCTTTAGAAGGATTGCCAAAGAAGATAATACAAGAAGGATTTTCACTTTTGAAGTGGAAGATACAAAGAACATAGCTTTGTTTAGATATGGATCTCAAACTCTCACAGAGTTGGAGGTATGGCACAAAAGGCTTGCTCACATTGGTGAGCGGACACTCAAACAAATTTGCAAGGATCAAAGTGTACTTGGTTTGCCTAATATCACAAGGCAACACATGATTTATAAGTGTGAAGCTTGTCTACTCGGCAAACCTACTAGAAAACCTTTCAATAAGAAGGGATATGTGTATCAAAATCCTTTGGATCTAGTGCATACGGATGTGTGGGGTCCAAGTAGGGAGCCATCTATATCAGGCTCAAGATGTTATGTGTCTTTCATAGATGATTGTAGCAGGTGGACCATTTTATTTTTCATGAAGCACAAGGATGAAGTTTTTAATTGCTTTAAGAAGTATGTTGCTCTTGTTGAAAACCAAATAGGTAGGACCTTAAAAAGACTCAGATCAGATGGTGGAGGAGAATACTTCTCTTCTGAATTTGATTCCTTCTTGCATGAAAGAGGCATTAAAAGGGAAGTCACTATAAGGTATACACCCTAACTCAATGGTGTAGCAGAGAGGAGAAACAGAGCTATTGTTGAAGCTACAAGGTCCATGCTCAATGAAAAGGGATTGTGAAACTACCTATGGGCAAAGGCTGTATTTATAGCCACATATCTCATAAATAGACTTCCATCTAAGTCACTAGATGGAACCACTCCATATGAAGTGTGAAATGGAAGGAGGCCTAGTCTAGAGCATTGTAAAATCTTTGGATGCTTAGCCTATGCTCACATTCCTTCTCAAGTAAGAGGGAAATTGGATCCCAAAGCAGAAGAGTGCATATTGATTGGTTATGAACAAAACCAAAAAGGATATAGATTGTACAATCCAACCAATAAAGGATTTTCTATGAGTAGAGATGTAATTTTTTATGAGAACAAATCATGGTTTGATGATGAAAGGAAAGTGAAGTTGCCTTATGACTTGGATGAAGATTTTCTATCACTTCACCAAAGGAGCCAAAGCAAATTGAAGAAAGTGATTCGGAGATTGACATAGAAGACTTGGAAAGACTAAAGCTATGGAAGAAAAAAGGTAAAGCAAAGATGCAGGATGCTACATATGGACCCAAGAGCTAACATCAACCACTTAGAAGGTCTTCAAGGGAGAAGAAGAAACCAAAGAGGTTTGGTTATGATACTTCTTTGGTCACCAAGCACTCAATCTACATTGCAAAGGATTCAACCAATGAAGAACCTACCACATTCGAAGAAGCACGAATCAAGAAAGCTTGGAGAGATGCAATGGATGAAGAAATGGAAGCCCTGAAGAAGAATGACACTTGGGAGCTTGTACCTAACAAGCCATCTATGAAGGTAATTGGATCTCGATGGATATACAAAATCAAGAGGAATCCAGATGGAAGTATAAATAGACACAAAGCAAGGTTAGTTGCTAAAGGGTTTGCTCAAACCCATGGTATTGATTATGAGGAGACTTTCTCTCCTGTTGCAAAAATACCTACAATTAGGGCTATCATTAGTCTTGCTGCATCTAGAAATCGGAAGCTCTATCAACTTGATGTAAAGAATGCTTTCTTGAATGGATGGATTTCAAAGGAAGTGTATATGGCACAACCTTCTGGATATGAGGATGCACATCATCCTAACTATGTATGCAAATTAAAGAAATATTTGTATGGATTGAAGCAAGCTCCAAGAGCTTGGAATTTCAGATTGGTGCCTTATTTATAGGACCAAGGATTCAAAGCTAGCTAGGCGGATACCTCTTTGTTCATAAAGAGGAATGGATCTGAAGTGATCTATTTACGTGTGTATGTTGATGATATTATTATCACATGCAATGATCTTGAAGGAATCAAACAGGTAAAGACTCAAATGAAGGAGGAGTTCAAAATAAGTGACCTTGGACCACTCACTTATTTTCTTGGATTGGAGTTAATCTACACAAGTTCATGTATATACATAACACAAAGGAAGTATGTGCATGACATGCTCAACAAGTTCAAGATGGAAAACACCAAGTGCGTAGGTACACCTATGGAGCAAAATCATAAGCTTAGTGCTTATGAAGGAGAGCCAATTGAAGACATCACAAGCTATCAAAGCTTAGTTGGAAGTTTGAACTATGCAACACTCACAAGGGTGGATATATGCTATAGTGTTAGCATATTGAGTCAGTTTGTGCATAAGCCGAGAAGACCACATATGGAAGCGACCAAGAGAGTCCTCAAGTACCTAAAGGGGACCATGAATGAAGGTTTGTTTTATTCATTTACTTCAGATATTGAGCTAAAGGCCTACTCAGATGCGGATTGGGCTAGATCTAGAGATGATAGAAGAAGCACATCCGAGTATGTATCATTTGCATGTTCAAAAATCCTTTCTTGGTCATCCAAGAAGCAACCAACAGTGGCCTTATCTTCTACTGAAGCCGAATATAGAGGTTTGGCTAATGCAACTCAAGAAATCATGTGGTTAAAGTCTTTGTACACAGATCTTGGACTTCATTCTTCAACACCTCACATTTTTTGTGACAACACAAGCTCACTACATCTTGCAGCTAATCCGGTATATCATGCTAGAACCAAGCATATTGAAGTCCACTTCCACTATGTAAGGGAGAAGCTAATGAGCAAGGATATTCAACTATCCTATGTCTCCACAGATGTGCAATGTGTAAGTCCTTACTCATAAGTAAGGCTTCCATTTGCATTACCCATGTGGGATAATTATCTTTGTCCAATTTGTCAATAGAGATATGATCTGCCATGATCTTCTTGTTTCTGTTACTGCCATATCTTCCATTGTCAAATTCATTGTCTGGTAAGACGTAGCCATAGGGTTCAAACTGAGGAGACGATAGGAACTAAAGTCAAGGAAACTCTTAGCGATTCAAGTCCAAGCCTAATCATGTAAAATACCAAAATAAAAAGGAAAAAACTACAAAATGAGCAACAGATGGCTTGTGTCCATGCCAAGCCTCATATGCAGTGATAGACTACAGTGCTTCAGTGGGACACTTGTTAAGTACATGTGTTGCACACATGATAGCCTCAAGCCAGAAACTATGTGGTAAAGCCTGACTCTTGACCATACACCTGCCATCTCCATGAGTGACCTATTCTTCCATTTAGCAACTCCATTCTATTGAGGTGTATACGACACTCTACACTGATGTTTTATCCCACGTTCAGTCAGAGATGCATCAAAGTCAAAGGACATATATTCCCCCCTCGATCAGAATGGAGGGTGCCCATTTTACATGCTGATAGATCTTCAACCAAAACCAAAAACTATTTGAAGCACATGAACACTTGGGACTTTTCTTTCAATGGATATACCCATGCATGCCTAGAAAAATCATCAATGAAAGTCACAAAGTAAAGATAGTTTCCAATAGAGGGTGTCTACATAGGGCCATAGACATCACTATGAACAAGCTGCGATTTTTGAGTAGCTTGAACTGAACCATCTTTTGGAAAGTAGGAACGTTGCATTTTGCCCAAGATATAGCCTTCCTAGACATGTTTTTTGGGTGCCTCAAGTTTGGGCAAAGAGGATACCATTTTAGATTTGTACAAGCGTATCAAACTAGCAAAATTCAGATGACCAAAGCATGCATGCCAAAGCTTTACATCTGACATAGGTTGAGAATCATGTACTGCACATGTTGAATCATTCATAGATTTTTCATAGTTTATGAGTTTATACAGCCCACAACATAAAATGCCATAAGCAATAATCATGTCACCATTTGATAGATTATGAACTGTACATCTGTCATCAACAAATTTCACAACCAAGCCAATCTTGGCTAATGTAGAAATTGATAACAAATTTTTCTTGATCCCTAGCACAAATAAAGCATCCAACAAAGTCAAAGAACAATCATCAGTAGTAGTCAGAATGATCTTACCAACTCAGATGATAGGATAAGAGGAGTTGTTGATGCATGGGATAGTATTCCCTATATGGGCAGGCTCTAGTGAAGTGAATAAACTGTGCTACGAAGGAATATGTTTGGTTGCCCCACTATCAAAGTACCAAACATCCGAGTCTACTGCAGACATACACTGTTTAGGAAAAGATGGGTCAAAACTGCAAACAGTAGTAAACATCCATTCTTCATTGTGCACAAGATTAGCAGACTCTATTTTTGGTGTAGAAGCCTCTGCAACAACCATTCCAGCCTCTTCTTTCTTTGCCTCTTTTGCAGCGAGTTTTGGAAAGTTCTTTATGACATGATTGTTTCCTTTACAGTACTTACAAAAGAATTTCTGCCTTTCTTATTTCTTCTCATCTTTGTCTTCCTTCTTCGAATGTGCATCATTTGCAGATTTCTGCTTACTAGTAGATGAGCTCCATTTACCTTTGTCCTTTTGACTAGCCAGGAAAGCTTGATTTGCAACACGCATAATGGACATGTTCTGCCTAGACTGATCTTCTTGCAACAGAACAGAGAGTAACTCTTCAAATGACAAGGCATTTGGATTGCCTTTCATCATCAAATGAAGAGTAGAAATAGAACTCTGATATGAATCAAGAAGAACATTCAGAACGGTATGCACAAGTGAGCTATCTGGTATAACTTCATTAGCAGAAATCAATTCTTCCTTCAAGTCTTTGATCTTTGTTAGAAAACTATCCATAGAATCACGTTCATTCATATGCTCACTCTCCAACTATTTTCAGAGGTAAGCAACACGAGCCTCATTCCTAGCTTGGTACAATGTGGTAAGTGTATCCCAAGCGTCCTTAGTTGTTCTGCAAGAGCGAATGTGAGGAATAATGGCATGTTTGATAGACAAGTACCATCCAACTTATCCTCAACAGCCAACATACGGAATACATCATAGCTTTGAGCCATGGCCACTGACAAAAATACCCTAATGCAGAAAAATGACTGTATGTGAAAAAATTGAACAGTACTACCCTAACGAGTTTTGCTAACCTGCCTATTCAAGGCAAAGGTTCGAGTACTGGTTCTCGTCATAGAAGAAGAGGAAGCACTTAAAACTGCTCAGAAGATTGCATATTGGAAACAGTTATTTTTATCACTAAAACAATGTAATATATGTACATACAGCACTTAAAACTACTCATCTTGTGCAAGCCAAGGAGTCCTCGAGCTTGAGGAGTCTAGGTAGAAAGCTCATACCAATTTTTGTAATTTTTGGAAGCCGTTAGATAGTTCAAATTAGAAGTAGAACCTATTTTTTAACTATGCCGATCACTAGATGTGAAACCGGTCAAAAACCAGGCAAAAACTATAAATAGAGCTAGAGAGCTCATTTGAGGTTGTTGTTAGTTTATGATTGAACCCATGAGCTAGAGCTAGAAGAGCCATTGTAACTAGATTATGATGAATATGATTATGAGTTCTTTTCTTGCCTTCCATTGATCTCCATTGCAACTTTCCTAGTGTGTGTGTGTATGCATGTGTGCATGCATGTGGGTATGCATGTGTGTGTATGCATGTGAGTGTATGCATGTGTGTGTATGCATGTGTGTATGCTCTTGCATTTATCATCATCCTCTTAATGCGCATCATTCACTCTTGATCTTCATATCGGCCTAAACTCTCTGCAGATTGACAATTATAAGAAGAAGCTCCTCATGTTGATACTTCCCATTGTGCTATACTGACACCAAATTCGGCGCCGTTGTTGGGGATGAGCATGTGATGGTAAGTGTATTGGAGAAAATCATTGGACGGTAAAATTTATTTGTTTTTTTGTTGTTTGTAGTTAGTTTTTACACACTTTTACTCCTCTATTCTTCTAGTATCATTCCCTATCATTATCTCAAACTCCAAAAAATCACAAAAAATCTGTCATATTCCACCTTTCTCTTCTCTTTCCCTCATTTGTGTGTGTGCAAGAGTGAGAGAGAGATTTTGCAGGTGTATGTTCATGTTTTCTGATGCACTAATCTTACAGGGAAGCCTCTAGACATGGATTTGCTGGAAACACATTTAAAAACTTCATTTTTTTCTCAAAAAATTGCAGTTGAAGCTGACCATCGCAATTGTCATGAAAATTTGGGCAAACTTTTTGCATGAAGGAAGAGCTTAGGTAAGCGCTTGCACAAATCTATGCTTAATTTTATGAAATTGCATAATTCTCTGACCATCATGATGATGACACATCATCACGCTTGCGTTTGACCATCACGACAGTCACTGACCATCATGGTGATTGGCTCACGCCATCCCAATCGCGTCTCACCATCACGACGGTGCTTGACAATCATGATCCTGACTGGCCGTCGTGGCTTGATCGTCGTGATCTTGAGTGATCATTGTGACCCTGACCGTCGTTGCTTGACCATCGTGTACTGACCATCACGATCCTCACTCATCATCGTGGGTTGACCCTCGTGGCTTGATAGTCGTGATCCTGAGTGATCGTCGTGACTTGACAATCGCGACTATGTTTGATCATTGTGGGGCTTGACCATCATGAGTTCTGACCATCATGGGTGTCACACCATCGCGATGGTGACACACCATCACGATTGTGTCTGACCATTGCGACTGTCAGGCAAAACACAAAATTAGGGTTTTAGCATAAATTTTCAAAATTTTTGGGTCAATTCTTGGACACTAATTGTGAACTCTTATGTGTGGCATAGAGCAAAGGAAGAAGCGGGAAAGTACCTCGAGTTCTTGGGAAAAGTTAAAACAACCGCTTTGTAAGTCTAGGAGAACTCTGTAAGTGGAATTTCTATTTTTTGAATTGTTTATGATTTCTTTGACTAAAGTTATTTTGTGATCAATGGAGTGACTTAGGAATCCTAGTGTAGCCAGGATTCGCCCTAGCTCAGTGAGTGCTAAGTAGTTGACAAGGGAAGATGTAAGTGGGTGAAGGGACTAAGCCTAAAGGAATTTTTTGTGGATTGAATATGTAACACTCAAATGAAGTAAAATCAAAACATATCAAAATGATTCCTTACGACAAATGTACACAAGACAAGAAGCTCTAAAGAAAAAAAACTCCAAAAAGAACTAAGTGATTGACCAAATTAAAGGGTGAGTGCGATAAGGTGAGATTAGGATTAATGAACCTGAGGTCTGGAAAACACTTACAAAAAAGTGATAAATAGAGTGTTCGATCTTCCGAGGCTAGTGTGTAAGAACTACAGCACGATCGTGGGCACAACAACTAGGTAGCTATCCATATGAGGTTAGTTCATATACAAGTGACTCGGATATGTCATTCAACACAGGTAGTCTAGGGGTATCGTTTAACGTAGCTCACCAGAGAAGAAGGAGGGACCCTACAAGACTCAGTTGGAGTATATTTGTACAAATAGATTGGGTGCCTGGGTATATGAGGATGGCCTTCACAAGTTAGTGATTCAACTACATAATCCTGATCAACCCATGGGATTAGAACATCCAGCCGTTAAGTTTGAAAACGAGCCTTACATAAACAAGGAAGGGACCATGTTTATCATTGCAATCAGGGCAGACTCAACCAATGAACTAGGAGAGATAATAGAAAATGTAGACATAGATGTGGAAGGACATGGTAAAAAATTTGAGGAACCCAGAACATCGAGAGGAAAATCTATACTAACAAGGGTGATAACTCCTAAGTGGATGCCCCAAGACAACAGGAGTATAGAATTGTTCTGGAATAAGGAGACTGACGAAGCCTTTTGGAGATATAGGTTAGAACAACCTACTACGATAGGAACAAACATGATTTATGAACTAAAGGACCTAGAAATCCCAAGAAAAGTTGTATGCTTAGATGACACCTCAGAACGAATGTATAGGGTCACAGAACATGGACGACATGCATATACATGGGGAACGATCTAGCACTTCCTAAGGTCTACAAAGACTCGAATAGCACTACAAAGACTTCATCCAGACGTTCCAATTCAATAGAGGACTTAGCGGAACAAGTGGTCAAACGATTGAGAGTTTCTAGCAAACCAGGCATCAAATTAGCCCCCACTTGAAGGTGTTATAGTTGTGAAGACGACCATATGGCGAACATGTGTCCACATGCATTGCAACCCATAGGAAACTCTAATGGAGTGTATTAACTATAGAGCAAAGATACACAAACCACATGGCTCAAGATTATCCATATAACAAACAAGTAGTTAGGAAGAAGTACCCTCAACAATATCAGCCAGGTAGATACCAAGGATAGTACGAGCCACACCAATATTATCGAGCCCCCCCTCAGTATCAAGTGCCATATCAAGCACACCCAAGACTGCAATCTATTATAGGACAACAACCTCCATCCCCTGCTAATGTAGTTTTGGTAAAGTATGCCGCCCAGAGGAAAATCCCAACATGGCATTAGTACCCACGACCCCTTTAATCATAGATAATGACCCTAATGCAAACAATTTCGACTCCACTCATGTGGATAGCTCACCATTGTACTATACGGAGTCACTGGAAAACTCAGATTCTTACTATGAGACCCCTGTGTATGAGCAAAACTAGGAACTAGATTATGCTCAGGTCATGTACACAAACCCCAACCCGAGACTCCAGGCTAGACAATGAAGACCACAAGCACCCGAATAATCACCTCTAAACCACGATCAATACTAGCAAACCCCACCCCAAAAAACCTTGATATGATGTTCAGAGCCTATCAAGCAAGAATACAAGAAGGACTACAAATAGGAGAATCTAGCAAAAATTACCCAAGAGCTGACTTAGAAATTGAGAGAACCAAACTATGCATGAAAATGGTGGAATTAGCTCAAGCAATGTTTGAGGCATCACAATACCTTAATTGGGAGATTATGGCCAAGCCTGAGCTACATTTTCAAGGACTCCTCGAGAAACTAGGGCAAGTTGTATCTAACCCTATGAAAGTCAGCTCTAGCACACAAACTAGCCCAATAGAACCCTTGAAGACCACTCTAGTTGAACAGGCTAGGTCAGATTTAGAAAATCGTCAAATGGGTTACATGGATTCACACGCTGTCTTGACCACCCATACTCGAGATTGATGACTCAGGAGAACAGTTCCCAGCAGACATCCCATCTATCTATGGAGATCAAGTGGATGATTGGCCAACTGAGCACACTAGTTTTGAATCTAACTCTTTGCAAGAGTTACCTCACTTTACGGGCCCTTGGGAAGAGTATTCAGTTCAAGTGAAAGCCCCCACTATTCGAGTAAGGGGGGGAAACTCAGTTCTTCCTAGGAATACTGAAGCTATTAGGAATGCTAAAGTTCAAGGCCATTTAACTTTGGATGAGCTATTGAAGATCAAACCTGAACTATGGAAGCATGTAGCAAACCAGTTCCTAGAAATAGCCACAACCTCCACTAGACCAAGTGAACGAGGAAAGTTGTCTGAGATACCCCTAGATAAAGTGGGTGATGCGAGTGAAGGCGAGGAAGGTAATGCTTATTTTCCCATTACATACAAGGGTCAAACTACCAAAGCCATTCTAGATATAGGTGCAGGAGTAGCCATCACGACCACTTCACTGTGGAAATGTTGGGGAAAACCAACCCTTATACCTACTAGGATGAAGCTGCAGATGGCAGATGGACACATTGAAAGACCCTTAGGAATATTGGAAGGAATTACCCTATCCACTTGCGGAGTAGAATTTGATCACGCCTTTGCAATATGCAATTTTGGGAAGAATCAAGCATACGAGATGCTCTTAGCTAGGCCTTTTATGCGACAGTTGCAGGTTGTACAAGATTGGGGAACCAACTCTTTATACCTACAACACCTAGGAGTAACCACGAAAGTGAACCTCACAAACTATTCACATAGGGATGTACCACCTTTGCAATGGAATACGGTACATAGGAACAAAGAGGAGAAGGAATCAGTACATTCATTAACATCAGATCCATCTTGGTTACATGAGGATACACGCCTTTGGATGTGTAAAATTGCAACCAAGGAAGAGGAGCATGCTACAGCAAGGACTTCAAGAGTAGGAAACACTTCCAGACCCATTGAGGATCCAGCATATGTCCCGATAGTATTTCCACATGAGGAATTCGAAGATCATGGCTGGGGAGAGATTTCAACAGCTATGGATATTGCAATTAATGAAGAACAATGGACCCCCCATTGTGACGAAGATAGTTATGATATATCCATCTTCATTGTAGGCCTAGTAAGAGAAGAAACAGAAGCAGATCATCTTAAAGAAGAAATCTCTGAATGCAGTAAGCAAGTGAATGACGTGGAATGGGAAGTAGATTCGAACAGACCTGAATGTTTGTCGGAAGAGGAATTTCTAAGCTGGGTAGAAGCCATGTCCCCAAAACTCACCACCCCTAGGAAGGAAAAGGAAAATTCAGTCGACGAGATCAAAAGCTGAGGAAGAAAAAAGTGTGAAAACTAAGGAGGAAGAACCCTTGATGGAAGTGCCAAAAAACTTTAGGAAATATGCAATGGAAGACCAAAAAATTGTGATCCGAATGCCCAAAAGTGACAAAACTTCGGGAGAAGATTATGACAATAAGGGAACCATGAAGAAAGTCTTAATGGCAATCGAGCAAAGGGAAGAACGATGCACATACATAGGACATGATTTAATTGACGAGGAGGAAGAAAGTTTGATTGCTCTATTGAAGCGGTATAGGGATGTGTTTGCATGGAGTTACAAAGATTTGAAAGGCATAGATCCGGACATATGTTCCCATAGAATACCCATGACCACTGAGGCAAGACCCACTAAGCAAAAGCCCTATATGTATAACGACAATTATGCATTAAAAATCAAAGAAGAAATAGACAGACTCATAGAAGCAAGATTCATTTATGAATTAGAACACACCAAATGGGTTTCACCCATCGTAGTCGTGCCCAAAAACAATGGTAAGTTGAGAGTGTGCATAAACTTAAAGAAGGTCAATGCTACCACAATTAGGGATAGTTACCCTCTACCCATTACAGACCACCTATTGGAAAGAGTCGTAGGCAAGGAAGTGTGCAGCTTCCTTGACGGATTCTCAGGCTATAACCAAGTGGCCATTGCCCCAGAGGATCAACACAAGACGGCATTTGCCACTGAGTGGGGTATCTTTGCGTTTCGTGTAATGCCTTTTGGGCTAATGAACGCACCTGCAACTTTCCAAAGGTTGATGTGCCATGTGTTCAAAGAGTTTTTAAGAAAGAACATAGAAGTGTATGTGGATGACCTATGTGCTCAGTCAGTACTTAGACCACAACATATCCCTGAGCTCAAACGCATCTTCGAAAAGTGTAGGGAATATCAAGTCCGTTTAAACCTAGAGAAGTGTGTCTTTATGGTCAGACAAGGAAAGATACTCGGCCATATAGTCTCAAAAAAATGGAATCCCCACGGATGAAGATAAGGTGCAACTATTCAATGAATTACCGAGGCCAAAGAATATCAAAGAAGTACAAGCATTTATTGGCCATTGTGGTTATTATCGATGGTTTATACATATGTATGCAATAATTGCTAAACCACTCTACAACCTGCTAACCAATTTTGAGTGGACAGAAGAATGCAAGAGTTCATTTAGTGAGCTTAAATGACAATTGTGTTCTACACCTATTCTAGTGGTGCCTGATTGGATCAAACCTTATCATGTACATGTACATGCCTCTAATCATGCCATAGGATTTTTGTTGGCACAACCCACAGAGGAGGGAAATATAGATTTACCAATCGCATACGCCAGCAGGCAGTTGAATGCCACAGAGAGAAACTACACCACTATTGAGCAAGAAGGACTAGCAATGGTCTATGCAGTGAAGAAGTTTCACCATTATTTATTGGCAAATAAGTTTAAATTCTTTACTAACCACGAGACTCTTTTGTATTTGGTCAACAAACCCTGCAACACTGGTAGATGGATACGTTGGTTTTTACTCTTGATGGAGTATGATTTTGAAGTTTTAGTCAAAAAGGGGAAAACACACTTAAGAGTGGATCACCTCTCTAGGATAACTTCAGGAGAAGTGGCTACTACGATAGCAGATGAGCTACCAGATGCATATCTCTTCAATGTTGAGATTGTCCCTGAATGGGCCAAGTCATTCGTCCCAGTACTGACATACGGACCTAAGAACCCTCGAGTATAAACCCAAGAGAAAGAGGTAGTGAGAGTGCAGAGATATCAACTTCTCGCAGGAAGTATCTATAGACAAGATCAACACAATATCCTTGCCTGTTGTGTAGAAGAACAGGAGTATAACAATTGGTTGCAATTAGCACATGTAGGTGCACTAGAGCAACACTATTCTAGACAAGCGACACTATCAAATTTAAAAAGGTTAGGTGTGTATTGGCCGTTAATATCCTTGCATGTTGTGTAGAAGAACAGGAGTATAACAATTGGTTGCAATTAGCACATGTAGGTGCATTAGAGCAACACTATTCTAGACAAGCGATGCTATCAAACTTAAAAAGGTTAGGTGTGTATTGGCCGTCAATGGAAAAAGATGTTCGATGACTGTGTGACAAATGTCCTAAGTGCGGTAATAGACCCCCAATAGAACATGCCACTTTATACCAGGTGAACCTAATGCCATATTGGAGTGAACCTTTAGTGACTTACCTAAGGACATAGACCTTTCCAGAGGACATGACTATAGCCCGTAGACGCAGCTTAGAACAAGAGGCCTTAGAATATAAACTCATTGGTGATAGCTTGTATAAGCGAGGACGAGATGGTTATCTAAGGATATGTGTGCATGAAAGCGAATATCTTAACCTATTGGAAGCTACACACGAAGGTGCAACAGGAGGCCATTTTGGACCCGATCGCGTTATCAAGGCCATATTATTTTCAAGATTATGGTGGCCCACTTTGCAAATGGATTCCCACACCTATGTAAAACGATGTGATGTGTGTCAAAGGACTCATTATCCCATATGTAGGGATGGGATGCCCCTACGGCCCATGATGGGAGGGTGCACATTCTCAAAATGGGGCATAGATTTCATGGGATGTATTAATCCCCCTGCAAGGAATTCCCATGTTGAGTACATCATAGTTGCCACTAACTATCTTATGAAATGGGTAGAAGCTAAGGCCACTAGGAAAAATGATGCATGCACCACTGCTAAGTTTTTGTTCGAGAATGGCTTCACAAGATATGGACTTCCTATCGAGCTTGTAAGTGATAGGGGTACTCACTTCTTAAATGAGGTTATTGAATATCTATTACAAGACTTTATGGTTGTACACAAGAAATTGGCACCGTATCATCCACAAGCTAACGAACAAGCTGAGAGCACTAATAAGATTTTGTGCACCATTCTCACCAAATTGTGAACAATCAATGTTCGAGTTGGGATCAACAATTACACCATGCTTTGTGGCCTTATCATGTAGCCTATAAACAGTGCTTAATGCTACACCATTCCAAATGGTGTTTGGTCAGAATGCCATGCTGGCTTTAGACTTTTTGATACCCACACTCAAGATCGCTCAAGAGTATGAATGGATAGGTCATGAGCTTTCCTCAAGAATACTTGACTTAGAGCATTTGGGAGAGACAAGACTGCGATCAGTAGAAGGAATTAATGCCGCTAAGAAGAGATAGAAAGCCTACTTTGATGCTCATATTAAAGACAAGGGATTACGAGTAGGAGAATTGGTGCTAGTTTATACCTTGAAACAACATGCCCGCAAGTTAGAGAAACGAGGTTATGAACCCATAATCATCAATAGGGTATCGACTAGCAGTGCATTTCAATTAGCAACTCTTGAAGGAGAAGTATTGCCTAATTATATTAGCGGATGCCAAGTTAAGCTATATCAGGAACCTTTAACCGCAGACATGCTTAAACGACTAACTATTGCCAAGAAGCAAAAGGAAGAAGAGGAACAAATAAGAGTTGAAGCCCAACTAAAAGCGTTGGAATGCATTAAGCGAATGAGACTACGAAGGAGAGGACTAGATAGCGAAACTTAATCGGTGGATGCCACACAATACCCTATCACTATGTGCCAACTTGACAGAAGAGATGTTCCCAATATCATTGATAAGAGACCGTTCATTAGTATCGCTCTAGGCTACGAACACATGCACATGCAACGTAAGGTTTTAATTGACTCAGGTGCAGCCACGAATGCAATTCAACTCTCTCTTTGTAGGGAATATGAAATTAAGCCTCTTGAAGCCTATCTCATCGGGCTAGGTGGATTAGAAACCCCTTGCATAGGTGAGGTTGAGCTACCCATCTCCATAGAAAACGTGACCTTGATAGTAAAATTGTTGGTTTGTCATGTTGGAAAACATGGAAACAATGTCTCATTGGTCCATTTTGTTCACACTGTACATAGCATGTATAGCTGCTTCTTCTACTCCATGTACACACCAACGGGATACAACAAAAGCCTTCCAACCATGGGGCGTGGGTTCAAATCCCACGGACGCCACAGCAAAAACGTGATATGTTTTTCAAATTAGCTTTTCTCATAACGGCCAACGAACAATTTTTTCATAAGCAGTGACGAACTACAAACATGGTTTTTTATGATCAATCGTGATTGATTTTGAAGCTTTATGCGATCATAGATCATGGAGATTTATTTGCTTTTGGAGAGCTTTTGAAGAGATCACAAAACTATATAAGAAGAGCCATAGGCTCATTATATGTATCCTTCACCTATTACAACACAAGCTTTGGAAGCTTGGTACCTCTTTGAGGTGGTGCTTCTAGCACATGGGGCAGCCATGTTGCTATTTTGGAGCATGTTGAGGAGCAGCTATGGAGTTCTTCTTGGAGAAGAAGAGTGTGCTCACACTCTTGCTTATGGAGAGGTACCTATCAACAGCTTGATGGTGTGGATCGGCCATTCACATGATGTATTTGAAGATTGTCTTCTACATGAAGATTTCGGGTTACTTCAAACACATTGGATGGTGGTTAACATAAGATTTGCATCTTATGTTAAGAATTCAGGTACATATTCTCTTTATGCACACAGGTACTACTTGGAGTTTATGGAGGCAGTGGCATCCATATCAGGAGGAGTCCTATTCGACATAGGTACAAGAGAATCAGTACATATATGGTTTATGCATATTTGGATGAGGTATTAGAGAAGATATGTTCATATGAGTTTGAGGATTTCTGATAGCAAACTTGTTAGCATTCTTTGCTACTTTTGTAAGTATGTGATCTTTTCACACACATGTCTAACTTAAGGAGTTCCATAGCCTAAGATTAGATGAGGGTTTGTTGATTATCAGTTTTAGACTGATCCTTCCTCTTTCTATCACTCATATTCGCTCTTGTACAACCTATTAGGTCACGCATCTCATATATATTCAGATTTTTGTCCATACATGTGAATATTCTTGTTACATTTGTACATTCACACATCCATCTATTTCTGTTCACATAGAGTGGTTGAGAGTTTTACTCCCACATTGTACATTGAACATTTGTATATATAATAGTGTGAGTAAGTAGTGGCTTACGTAACACTTTACACATGTTGTCTAATCTTTCTCTATCTTTGTCTCATCATTTGTATGATTAAATGTGGTATGTTCATGTTTTGTCAATATTGAAAGATTGCTGAAATTTATGTTGTAGATTCTAGACCTATGGAACCATGGACTTGTGATATGAGCTATGGGCCTACCTCATTTCCAACATTTGGTATCAGAGCTTTGAGCTTTGGCATCAATGCATTCAGGCTCATTCAGATTCCCAGGTTCCCAGACTTCCAGGTTTATAACATATGATTTAAGAGCATCTTCTAACATTTGACATTTGACATACACACTTAATCTAGATGAGTAGACATTTGAGAATTAGACAATTCAGTCACATATGTATTCATCAATGTGGAGTATGAAGTTGATGATCTATTAGGAGCCGAATATTTTTGGAAGAGTATGCAAATACTTTACAAAAGTATTGTTTGAAGACCAAGACTTGATGAAGAGAAGACTACTTCAAATTCAAGGAAGAACAATGGTTTAGAGAAGATGAAGGAATCAGATCAACATCAAATCACAGGTATCAATTTTTACTATCAGATTATCATTTGCAGGTCATATCTTAGAAGAGCAGTTATGAAGAGATTTGAAGGATTCAAGGAGTGCTTTTATACACTTTCATTATTTCAAAGTTAAAGGCTACATCAAAAGAGGTATCTAGAGGTTTTTCTAGAGAGTTTTGAGAGATCTCTTTCATGACAAGAAAGCTCATCTAAGAAGAAGAATGTGAAGATGGGATGAGTTTTGTGTTCAACCAATTTTTTGTTGTAAGTTGATTGGATATCCAAGTACAAAATTTGATCTAGAGAGGTAACTCTAGAAAGGTAATTCATCATTCAGACAAAAGGTTGGTGAATTTAGTCATTTCAGACATTTGAAGCAGAATTTTGATTCAAGGATATGAGGAGATGATAAAGCATGATTCTATATTCACTTCCATTTGTATACCATGGTTGTTTTGTCTCTTACTCTTAGCACTAAAGGAAGAGAAAAATTCATTTGAAGAAGATAAGAGTTCTTGCTACTTCAAGATGAAGAAAACAAAAGGTATGGAAGAGAAGTTTGAAGATGTTGAAATCATCAGGTGGAAGAAAGATGTAGAAGAAGAAAGTCCAATATTTCCAAAAGAAAAGTAAGACTTCCTTTTCTCACATATTTTCCATATACTTTTCCTATTTTATCCTCTACATCCAAAGACAAGTCTACGAGAACATCTTGTGTGAAGATTAAAGAAGAACCAGTTGCTTGTTTTGCATTACACTTGGTCATGGTTTAGTAGATTTGACAAAGAATTGCATTTAGAGAAAGAAAAGCAACAGATTTTCCCTCAAAGAATCCTTGGAGTGTCAATACAGAGCTACTTGGTATATGACAAGTTGCAAAGAAGTATATTTCTTCTTTATCTAACTCTTGAGGTAAAAGAATATTTGTAGCAGATGTTGAAGACTTGGAGTGAGGGTTTTTGGTTTGGAAAGGTTACCTCATATTTAGTATTTTCAGAAAACTTCAAAAATTTCAGATTTTTTGATGTATGAGTCAGTTGGAGAATCTACTTTCTATGATTGTCTTGATTTTTGGATACATGCTTGTATTCGAAAAGGTGCTCCATCAAATCCTATTACTTGATTGAGAAGTGGAGTTAACCAAAAGAAAATCAAGCAGATACTATCACATTTCACCCGGGAAGAATATGAAAAGATGAAGTATCAACTTGCAGCTTTTGGAGTTCTCAAGGTGAGAAGTTTGTCCACTTATGTTTCAAGTAGAAGTTGCAGATTCTTGAAAAAAGTTTTACAACTTTATATAAGAAGCATGGACACTTAGAGACATTCAGGAAGGTTTGATGAAAGCAGATTCTACACATGTATTTTGCTGGAAAGATCATAGATCTTATATGATCTTGGATGATCTTGAATGATCATGAAGATCTTGAGTATTTATGAGTCAGTTGTCTATCCTTTGTTTGTGACAATTCTTAACATTGGAGGAAGTAAGTCAAAGATCCAGATTCTATCAAATTTGTGTTGCAAAGAGATAGAAGAAGATATTTGTTATGTTGCAGAAAGGTTATGAATCCTAAAATGCTTTTAGCAAGGTTTTTATGATAGATCAGCTAACCTTATTCTAGATTTCAGGAATTTGAGGAAGTAACAGTGGAAGCTATTGGCAACTGAACAGTGCTAATAAAAAGGGTTCATAATTTTTGTTTCTGATACAGGTATTTGATCAATAAAGGACAGATTTATTGAAAGAAGGAAGACGTTCTAGATTTCATAAAGTTTGATATATTTGAAAGAATTCTGGATACTAATGTTAAATCATCCAGGGGGTGATGAAACATAAAGACTTATTTTCAGCCATACATGAAAGAATATAGAGCCATACCTATAGGTATTCCTATTTCAGGTATTCCTATATTTCCTTTGTCAGGTTCTCTTTATGTTCCAGCTTTGAAAGAAGAAGGAAGAAGGAGAATGTCTGGAGAAAGTTCCTGTTAGGTGTTCCTGTTCAGGACAAGGTTCCAGAATTCTATTGAAGCCATCTCAAACAACCTCAAACTAGCATGTTGAATCCTCATCTCTATGTACTAACCATCAGTCCTCACAACACCATCTCAAAATGCATCTAAAAAAGTAAACCTACCCATTTGGATACCCCCACCTTCTGATAATCCACCATTGGACGCATCATGCATTGCTACAATGTTAAACATTTTTGATATAGCATCACCATCCACACCCATTTGCATACCCTTACCACTTGCAAATACAACATCGCCATTATTCCATGCCACAAACACATCATCTTATTCATTGGATTCTAAGATCAAGATGATATTGAATCTAATTTTTGGGAGAAGTCTCCCCTCAAAAATCCTACAAGAAAGAGGAGTTTTAGAGCATTTCCTTTTATTTTTTAGGATTTCGAATAAAAAAGGGAAGGGTCATGGGAGAAGCCTGTACAAAGGTCAAGACTTCACTTGTAAAGAGACAATTTAATGGAATGAATTTGTGGGTTCTCTTCTTGCAAATTCATATTTGTGCTTCTCTATGCATTTTGAGTGAGATGAATGAACAATTGTGGATGTATGGCACTTTTTTATGAGCTGTGGAAGTATCTTCTATCTTGCTTTCATCATTTTGAAGCAACTAAATGTGATTAAACACTTGTTTTAGGTCATAAATGCTTGAGGAGAGAAATTTTGTAGGCTTTAGAGTTCTCGCTTTTGTATTTTCACCTCTTGCATTTTTTAGTGCTTGTTGAGAGCTTTGAAACACACTAAGGCAGGCATCAAATGAACAAGTGTTGAGGGATTTACAAGCATTTTGGTGATTCTGCCCTATTGGAAGCATCTAATAGTTGTGCACCTTTGGAAGCATTGAATAACATGCATCCTTGAATAAATTGAGTCACACTTGTGGACTTTCTAGGAGGCTAATGAGGGGGGATAATTTTTTCACTCTACTTGACACATGTCCATCACATCTACTTATGCCGTTGACTGCAACTAGGTTGAGATCTACTCATCGCAAATTGAAATTAGAAGTGTGTGAGTGTGTCCCATGCTATGACTCAACATTTATCCACTACATCTTGTGAGAGATTGACAAAGTGGCAACATTGGTTCCAGAGCCCCCATAGATTAGATATCTAGAAATTGGTCTAGATTTGTACCAAATTATAATCAATGGGACAACATAATCCACCAATTTATCTTAAGTTGTTTCCACCTGATTAACTAGCACCATAGTCTCAAATGTCATAGAACCCAAGGTTGAAGTTTGTACTTCCACCTGAACTTTGATTAAAAAGGCTTTCTTAAAAGTTGAGACTAGATCCAAGACTTCACCTAATTGCATTTGAATAGTAGATTTACACAATACCTTCTAGGAATCTGAGGTAGTGCTAGAATTCAGAGTTTAGACACATCTTCTAGGAAGAAACATGTTGTTGAAACACTATTTCCACCTCTTTAAAAATAGATTGCTCTATATCTTGTGTGTCAAGAATCATTATTTGATTTGGAGAACTGTGAGATCAAGATGCTACCTACATCTAGCATTAGGAAAAAAGGTGAGCCTTGCATGGGCCTTGTAAGGATCCCTAATTTTTAGGGATTAAATTGGTTAATCTAAGGGATTAAAGGAGCATAGGAAACCACTAGTGGTTTGTCAAATAAAATATTGTTTGATGCACTTTTATATTTGAATTATGAAATGGAAATATTTGTAGCCTTTGGATTTCAAAGTTGAATGGCTAGGATTTAAGTCGTTGGAAATATAGAGAGAGAGTCATCTGACAAGTTCTGCGCTTATAGATTCTTTCATGATTGCTTTTCCATGGTTCTGCAGGTTTTTCGGTCGTTAGATGCTCATCAATCTAAGGGTTCAGCGCATTTGGGGCTGATCTAGAGAAAGGAGTCATCCGTAGCCGTCCGACAAAGCACTCATCCAACGGATTATATCAAAAGGCGCTTTTGAAACTTGGATCCAAAGGCGGGGTTGAATATGAGCCGTAGGATGAGCTTTAGATCCAATGGAGGCAAACAAAAGCCGCATTTCTTGAAGATCCAATGGATCAGAATCAAAGGTGCCTTTTCAAGGCCCATCCAATCTTAGCCACCCATTTCAAAGCAATCCAAGGGCTCAAATCCAATATTGCCTTGACTTTTGTAATCAAACCTCAACCTTTGGATCTTTTAATCAATCCAAGGGCTCTAGTTCATCTGAAAGGCTTTCAAAACCATTCAAATGGCAAAAACCACTAGTTCAAGGTGGTTTATTTCTCTTTGACCACACAAAAACCATGGAAGCCTATGCCTAGCCTATGTGATTAAGGGACTAGACTGTGTCCACCACCCTCTTCTCATTGGTCCATCACTAATCACTCCTTGAGCTAAAAGGCCCATGCAAGGTTCACCTTTTTTCCTAATGGATTAGATACTCTCCACTATCCGAAGTGCATTGCTATAGAACAAGAAAGTGGGGCAGTACCTCAGAAGCTCAACCAGATGCTTGGTTGTACATTATGTGTTGCTCTGGGATGCATGGATGAAAAACCAAATTTTCATACTGATGTTGCTCAGTTGCTTTCCAGACCGAGTAATAATCATTACCACTTTTTTCTCATTGGTCAAAAGTCAATCTTTACCACATAGCTTCTAGCTTGAGGTTGTTATGTGTGCAGCATATGTACTTAGTAGGTGTACCACCAAAGCACTACAATCTATCACTCCATATGAGGCTTGGCATGGTTGCAACTCATATGTTGCTCATCTGTGTGTCTTTGGTTGTCTAGCATATGCATGAACAACAACGTAAGAAATTGGATGATAAAGCAATAAAATTTGTTGGGGATAGTCCTGAAAGAAAAGCTATAGTCTGTATCATCCACATACTAAACACATTTTGGTTAGCTCTGATGTTATTTTTGTGGAAGCTGCTTCGGCCATTATTTTTATGTATCAAGGAGACTTCAGTTAGCTCTAAAGATGTGTATGACACTTTGCTGCCTCTTTTTGCAAGTGGACAATTAATTGTTGGTGCAAATGAGGAAATTTCTTAGCCCTTATAGGTTCCACATAATGATTCAAATCATTCCATTTCTAATGCAGATTTACATGATGAGAGGATTGACATACAAAAGGCTAAAATTATGCCTTAATGTTTGGTATAGACTTTGAGATATAGCAAATTAGATGCACCTCTATCATATCGTACTTGTACGGGATCTCATAGTGCTTCCTTTGCATCATATTGTTATGCAGTGGCTGTGTCTAGTCTTTGTGATGAGAATGAGCCTATTTATTTTGATGAAGCACAAAATTCAAAAAACTGGATGGGTGCTATGCAATCAGAATGTGTTTTTATTATGAAGAATGGTACTTGGTCTTCATGTGCTCTACCTCCATGCAAAAAGGCCATTGGCACTAAATGGGTATAGAAGTTGAAATGTAAGCGTGGTGGAACAATTGACATGTATAAGGATAGGCTTGTTGCAAAAGGTTATGCTCAAGAGAGAGGCACTGATTTTGTTGAAGCCTTTGCTCCCACATGCCAAATGAACATTGTTTGTAGCATTTGTGCACTTGCAGCTCATCATGGTTGGAATGTACATCAGTTGGACATTAAAATTGCATTTCTGAATGGCAACTTACATGAAGAAGTGTATGTATTTCAGCCGCATGGCTTTGTGTAGAAAGGGCATGAAAACAAGGTGTGTAGGATAAAACAATATTATATGGTTTGAAGCAAGCACCACATGCTTGGTATGAAATATACATGCCCACTTTATTGCACATGGTTTTGAGAATAGTTCAACAAGGGAGCACCTTATATGTTAAGCATGCAGATGGTGTACTTTTCATCATTGTTGTATATGTTGATGGATGTTGTCCATTGATCCTAATGAGAAGCATATTGCTGAATTTAAGCTGATTCACATGCATTTGCATCATTATTTGTGCATTCAGTTTATGCAAGTTTATGGGGGAATAGCTTTGTGTCAAACAAGATATATTGACACATTATTGTAGTGTTTTGGCCTTGAAGATTGAAAACATATTACCACCCCTATGGAAATAGGTTTACAATTCAGTCTTCATGATGCTAGGGATGCATTTGATGTTGTTCTCTATCAGTAGGATGTTTGATGCTTGATTTACTTATGCATAACTCGACATGATATTTAGTTTTTTGTCTCTCAAATGAGTATGTTTATGCATTGGCGAGGTGTCAAGCATTGGTAGGTAGTTAAGCGCATCTTTTGCTACTTGAATGGTCAGTTACTTGGATTGTTTTATCCCAAGGGGGGATCATTACCACCAGATTTACATGCTTTTTCTGACTCAAGCTAGGATGACTATTATGAAACTCACATGCCCACTAGTGGTTTTTGCTTATAGTAGCTCATTCATATCTTATTTGAGCAAGAAGCAGCCTATGGTGGCCACTTCTAATTGTGAGGCTGAGTATAGGGTGGGTTTCATAGAGACTATTGAGTGTGTGTGGCCCAGATGCCTTTTGGCTCATTTGGGTATTAGTCATCTTCTACCACCACCATCCTCATTGACAATCAGAGGGCATTGGCAATTGTGAGGAAGCATGTGTTCCTTGATCGCACAAAGCACATTGAGGTCCACTATCATTATGTCAAGGAGATGTTCTTTGCTCAAGAGTTTAGTTTGGAATATGTGCCCACACAGGCTAATGTTGTAGACCTTTTCACAAAGGCTTTGCCTACAGAGAAGTTTGAAGCTTTTTGCAAAGATTTAGGCTTACTTGCTTTTGTGGATTGATGTGTTTCCACATAGTTTGGCAGTTCCTTATACATGAGTGCCATCTCCTTGTTCACCACATCAGTCCTAGGGGGATTTGTTGATATATTTTAGTATTGATGTGTGTAAACACACTTAGGACTATCAAGGCACATTTTCCCCTCTTTCGGAGGTTTTTTCCCCCAGTTTGTATGTATGCCTATAATGCTAACATGTCCCTTACCTTTGTAAATTTAGCTGGTAATACATTCAATATTGTGTTGTGCTCCAATCTTCTTAGTCTTCTTCCTTGTGTTGTTCATGTGCTTTTGCAGACCTCAAACTCCAACAAGTATTTCTATTTCCTGGTTATGAATCATTACACTATACCTCAGGAGATCATTTTTCAGCTATTATCTCATGATAAGAAACAAATCAAAAATAAAATCAAATTGACTCCTTATGTACACAAAACAATATTTGAAGCTTAAAAACAATGGGGATATAAGTTATCATTGAATGGTGACTCCACTTTAACAGTTCTTATTTATCATGCATTGCATGCAAGAAAGAGAATGATCTTGGTGCCCACTTTCATTGAGATCACTAAGTATACCAAAGGAGTAGCTATGCCCAAACAAAAAAAGGAGGGGAGCAAATCAATGGTTGAAATGACTTCCAACATATAGATGAGAGCATCAAAAAGGGCTAGACAGTATTTTGAGAAAAGAATGTCAACACCTACCTAAAGAGTTCAAAAAATTATCAACACCTAGGCTTGCACAATATCCAGCCATCACACGAGAATTTTTGGAGGTATCCATGTAGAGTACACTTCAATGTCCAGAAGGGCAAGTCAATTTGAATATACAGAGGCATCACTATTACTAATCCAACTCACAAAGTGAAAGAAGAAATCTAGGAAAGAAGATTAGATTGTCAGTACATTAAGAAGAGAAAAGAGTTAATGATGTGGAGTCAGCCTCTTATTTAGGAATACAAGACAAAGAAAGTGATGAATCCCTAACCAACACACCCATTATACCATATCTAGATGATGAAGGAAATGGGATGACTTGGATCAAGGATAGAATCTCTAGAAAGAAAAACAAGATGAAGGATAAAGTGGATGTGGAACCAATGGAAGAGTCTCCCATCAGATCTCCAAGGCCATGCCTTCATTTTCAAATAAAATCAAACCTACTACACCATAAGTAACAATGTCTGTAGAAACTACAAAAGAAGTGACTCTGAAAACATTACTTGAAGAGTAGCTTGTGGTTCCTCTAATATTAAAAGAAACTATTCAAGTGAGTACTACCGTTACACCAATATCCCAACCTAAGGTTTCTTTGAAATTCAAAAGGCCATTCAATGAGTTATCACATATGCTTGGAGGAATTCAAGCAAGGACTAGTGAAACCCCTTCAATCCCTATTGAAACATGGATGAATGTAGATGTCAACCAACTAAAGCCATCGATCAAAATTTGAGGCAAGCTACTATGGACACCTAGATTGCAATTATGGATATAGATAAAAGTTTGGAGGGAACAAATCAATAACTCTTGTAACTCAAAGAGACGAGTATCGAGCTATCAAAAGAGACCTCCAATCTCAAGAGTAATAAAAAAATATGGGAAAAGAGATGGTAACCATGCTATGGAGGGTGGATTTTCTATTGTCATAAAACAATGCACTCACGGTTGACCAAAAGGACCCAACTACAAAGTACAACATATTAATTATCTGCATATCATGGTACACTGAAAGCAAAGTATACTATGTTAGAAGTTTAGAAGGCTTAAATAGCAAGAAGATCAGGGTTTTTATAGACTCAAGTGGACAATCTAATGGATGACATGAAGACACTGAGTAAGAGAAATGAAGGATTCATGTAGTCTTTGGTATACAATAAACCCATTGATTTAACAATAAAACATATTGATCAAGTAAGTGCAGTGCAAGATCAAATAGAATCTTGTGAAGAACAACTTGAGGGCCATATAACAAACAAAATTCTTCTAATGAAAGACATCAAGCCAAAGAAATGGTGTTTTACATAGTAGAATTATCAAATGATAGCTCAATTTATCCAATAATGCAATGAGTTTGTTGATCAAGTGAAAATCATGAACGTATTGCTCCCAAAATCCATTGTATCACACATTCCCATGGGGCATACTTCTAAGAAGGAGGTACATCCCCTTTCTCCACCCATTGATTCATCAACTCTATTGAGTGAAGATTGCTCAGATATACCTACAATTCCATTTTCAGCTTTGTAGAGCAAAAGGAACGGGCAAAGTTTGTGGGATGATTAAGTGAAGTGAGATTATCAAATGTATGGAAGAAGTGAAGATTAAAAGCAAGGGTATTAAAAAGATTTTGCATCCATTTCCTCCTCAATATGGCATCATGAAATAGCAAACATGAAGATACATAAAGGGACTTCATCGACAGAAGACTTATCTAAATGTAGGTGTTGAAATTAGCACTATCTTTTATTGGATGCACTAATAGACACAATTTTTGTACTAAACACTATATGCATAAAAGAGATCTGCATCGAGAAAGAATCATCAATCTCATCCGGAGGTTCACCATTACCTAACCGTGATAAAAAATATACCATAACATGAAAATAATCGGGTATATGTACTACATCATAATCATATTCTTGAAATAATAAAAACCATCTAGCCAATCTTCATTGGGGCTGTGAATAGTTGGCTACCATGACCCACTTTGAAAAATCTTCTTCACTGCTAAATCTATTTCAAATACCAAAAATTTTGGAATGAGCTTCCATAATGACCATTGTAATTCATGAGATGGCATACATCAAAGCCAAACTCTAGTAAGATCCCTATAATAAAGATGATCTAGAATAACAAAAAATCATCGGCTTCATAAAGCTAAATTTTTTCTTTTTTGTAGACCATAAATGACCCATGGTCAAAAAAGATAGCATTTCATCATACCACATAGGTATTCCTAATTTTGATTCAGTGTTATCAACAACATAAAAGCGATCTGCATCGAGAAAAGGAATCATCAATCCCATCTGGAGGTTCACCATTATCTAACCGTGATAAAGAATATGAATTAATATGCAAGAATCAGGTTTATATGCTACATCATAATCATATTCTTGTAATAATGAAACCCATATAGCCAATCATAAAAGAGATTTTCATCGGGAAAAGAATCATTAATCCCATCTTGAGTTTTGCCGTTATGTAATTGTGATTAAAAAATTGCCATAATATGCAAAGAATCGGGTTTTCTTGTAATAATAAAACCTATCTAGCCAATCTTCCAACCAGATTTTGTTGTTTCACTAAATAAAATAGAGTGGAGTGATCCACATGAAAAGTAACAGAATGACCCATCAAATAATGCCAAAAATTCTTAATAGAATAGATAAGTCCTCGACAAGTAGTTGCCTTTAACCGCAATCAGGTGTCTACTAGCATAATAAATAGGTCTAAACCAAGGATGGTCTACCTTCTGCATTAAAATCAAAGCAATTAGGAAAGCTAGATCACAGTCCAAAGTCCATTTGAAACTTGTGGGTTTCACATGAGCAATATCATTTAAGGGCGTCGCAATATGAATTGAACAACATAAATTCTAGACATGCCAAGGGATTTGACCCAAAAATCATAATACTTCCTTTGGACAGCGTGGTGGAGGTACTTCCAATATGACTTTTATCTTATCCGGATCTACATAAATTCCTATACTATAGATAATATGTCCAAGTAACTTTCCACATCTTACTTCAAAAACTAATTTAGCCAGGTTTACACTCAAGTGTACTTATTTGCACTTAGTGAAACATATCCTTAAATGTTGCAAATGACCAACTTGATGTCCAAATACTGAAAAATCATCCAAAAACACTCGCATGAAATTGGTTAAATATGGAGTAAAATTTTGTTGCATACACCATTGAAAAGTATTTGGAGCATTCCGTAATCCAAACCACATTACTGTACATGCATGTTGGAGCAAGACAATCATCAATGATGATTACATGAAGTCTAGGAATGAAGAAGTGAAGAAAAGACTCAAGCTCAAAGCATGAATTCAAGTGAAGAATCAGGAAGAAATGTTCTATACTTTTATGTATATTAGCTTTGGAAAAATACTTCAAAATACTTTGATTTAGTGACGAGTTCATACTCATATGTATATATACACTCATGTATAGTCATGACATAGAAGAGAGATGAAGAATAGATGAGAGTATAGTCAACAGAATTCAAGTCTTTCTAAGTGATGATGTGCAGAGAGTTTTCTCATGAGATTAGCGACTAGTCTTTCCTAGGATTCTCTCAGACTGATCATGTGGATCAAGAAAAATCTTGTGTACACATCTAATTCATAAGCTAATCAAACTATGAACAAAGTTTGATGATATAATTCTCTTCAAGTTGTGTGTATGACAAGTAGGAACATTCATATGTAGAAGTCTGCAAGTGAAGTTGTCAGAATCGCACATTTTGCTGCTCAAAGATTTGCTTGGATCTCAGTGCTTAGTGTAAAGTTTTTATGTTTGAACATTCAAAATCTAAGTCAGAAGGTAAGGAAGCTTTGGCTAAAAACATTTAGCAAAATGCATTAGATTCTGAGAGAAATCAACTTAAGAAGTTGACCATGTCAAAGTCATCATTTTTGGAAGCCAGTTTCTGACATAGGTTGATCTAAGTGATCAAATTAGAAATCTAATGGTTCTTTTGAAGAACTAATGATCATTATGATTGTGCAAAGGTAGTACGAATATGTGTGCATCATTTGAATGATTAAAATCGAAGTCATATGCAAAGATTGAAGTTCATTTTTGAAGCAGACTCTTGAAGCTAAAGAAAACTTCACTCAGAGAAGTGTTTCTTAATGAACTTCAAAGATAATGTAAAGTTTGGTTTATTCTTGACATAGAAGAGTTCTTACATCAAGATAGATCAGATATTTGGAGAATTAAAGGTCTCCAATAGTGGTATCAGAGCAAAAAGATCAAATAAAGGTGAAGAAGAAGCAAGGAGAACCCTGACTATTGCAGATATCAAAGATTTTTTGAATTGAAGGAGCAAAGAGTAAAGTCAGGAAGAAAACCTGAAGAAGAAGAAAGCACGAGTTCAAAGGATCAAGAAGGATTAAAGCTTCATATCAAAGGTACATTATATCACCATAAATCTTAATAATTGCAGATATAGAAGTCAAGAGATGGGAGAAAGCTTGCAGATTGACAAACTAGATAGAGAGAACTATCTAGCATGGTCTGTGAGCACACCTCATGAGCAAATATTTGATATCATTTATTACAGAAGAAGAAGAAAAGCCTGAGTTTAAGGATCCAAGTGTTCCAACAAGAGAAGAACTTGTAGAATTGAAGAATTGGATGAAGAAAGATGCTCAAGCTAGGAGTATCATTCACATGGTTGTAAATGATTATCTTCTATCACACATCAGAGGATTAGAAAGTGCAGCAGATGTATGGAATGCTTTGGAAGAACATTTCCAAAACACAACCAAATCAATGAAGGCTTCACTATGGGTTGAGTTTACAACTTTCAAGAAGAAAGGTTCTTAGTCAATCTCTGATTATGTTACAAGGATGAAGGACATTGCAAATAGTTTGGGAGCAGTAGATGAAAAAATTGAAGAAGAAAAGTTGGTAAAGCAAATACTTACAAGTCTAAGCGGAGATGAAAAGTGGAAGCCTTTCATATTGTCTACAGAATTATCATCCGATCATTTTACTCCTGATCTTAATCAATTGCTAGGACATATGCTAACATTTGAGCAGGACATTAAAGGAGAGAATGACATAATTTCAACTCAAGCAATGTATTCAAAAGACAAGAAGAAGAATGCTAAAGGCAAGCAAACAAATGATGAAGAAGGATCTTCAAGTCAAGTAAACTTCATAAAAGGGAAGATAAATTTCAGAGGTAAAGGTAGAGGAGGTAACAATAAAGAAAATGCTAAAGCTTGTTGGATTTGTGGAAGAACAAATCAAAAAACCTCCTAAAGAGGGAAAAAAGTGCCCCGACGGTCCTGGTGTGTTCATACACATCACTACCTAAATATATCAACAGTTATTGCATTCTTGTGCTCTATGTATTCTACGTATTCTTGTTGTGTATTCGATTCACACTTCTCCGCCATGGAAGCTCTTGGCAATATCACCGCTTTTCGTGTTGGTCTCTCCTCCGAGTTGAGTGATTTCCTTCATACTCGTGGGTTGCTGGCGTTCGTCGAGTTGCCTTGGCATTCGGTATTGAAGCAATTATTTCCTCAACAATCGTCCAACGAGTTCACCATTCTTTGCTGATCCGAACCAGAATGTTCTACCCTACAATTTTTGGTAGCTTCTCTTAATCTCCAAAAACGTACGTATGGTATATCTCGTCCATTTTATTCCCTGATTGACACTGCTGCCCGAGAATCGGTTAACTGGGCGTTATTTTTCTTCCGGTGAATCCATCGTGAGTGTCAGGAAATCACGCTGCAGTTAGCCAAAAGTGATATTCCATGTAGCTATCTCCCTCACCTTTCTCCTTTCTCCTCCTTGTCGTTCACCCTGTTCCGAATCCTCCGATGAATACCCTCATCTTCCGTGAAGAATCGGAGCAGATCATGGGCGTCGATGACGACAATGAAGATATTTTTTAGTTTTTCCAGGAGAAACATAGGAAAGTTAGCCCTTCTCAGAGTCAAGCCCAACCTTCTTCCGCAAAAGTACTCCTTCAGGACATATCCTCGTCCTTGCATGCATCTTCCACCCCCCCTCACCTAAAGATCAAACCGGCAAAGACACAGTTATGGAAGATGCTCAACACACCGAGACAACCGATCAACAACAAAAGGAGGTTCCTGATAAAACGCAAGACACAGTAGTGGACACACTTCATCAAACAGTGCAAATCCAGATTGAGGAGTCCCTTGTTCATCACGAAGCCCAACCGGATAATGTGGAATCCTATAGGGTTAGAATCCTTTTGCTCTCTCCATTGGACTGACAAAGCTCGCGCAAGCTACACAGAGATATATGTTTTCTTTTGCTGCCCCGCCGCCGAGCTCTGATCTCTTCTCTTGCGACTCTCTCAAGAGTTCCTTCTTAACTCATCATAAAAGATCATAACATCTTAGTTCTTCTACCATATAATGGAATCCCAAATTGATGCCAAGTGGCATAAGTGCCACCTCACCCAAGGAGGGGTGCATCCCTAATATGACATTTCCTTCCCCTTGAAAGCATTTTCGTCCTCAAAAATGTAAATGAAATGTCCGTAATGGTAGAGGAAAGTGCTCGGACTCCCCTGAACCCCATGTACTCTATGTACATGGTCATCTCTGTGTGTTGTTTCCCTATATCCTTCCCCTTAAGAAGTCTCATATGAGATCATCTCAAAGGTGGGAAATCGTCTCAAAGGTGGGAAATCGTCTGAGTGGTGCCTATTGTCTCCCATGTACATTCAACTTCCTAATTATCACTCCCATAACATACAACATCATCCAAATGACCTAAGTCCATATGATGTATCCTCTATGGAGTAATTATATGTAAAGCACGTGTAAAAGTGTCAAACTTATAAGCTTGACTGTATCATAATGGAGATAATAAGCCATAGAATCCTCTTAAGTGTAGAACAAAGTGCCATAACAAGTTCCAAACCCATCTAAGACTAAATGATAGATTGCCCTCATAACACTCCAAGTCTTCCTAACCTTGAGTGTGCTCACAAGTAATAGTTTCCTTTAAACTACCTTGTGACTATGCAATTCCATCATCTAGCTCATGGTAGTAAAATGCAATCTCTACATTTCACCAGCCAATAATTCTATGGTTTGTCATCCTTAACCTTTGGACTTAGTTCTATTGGAAGAGCATCTATTGGCACTTGTGCAAACTCTAATATTTCTCTTCCCTTTAGTTTGCCATATGAATGCAAAAAGCATTCCCTTTGAGATTCAGATAATCCCTAAGTACCCATCCTTCTAACTGATGTTTACTCATCATACTCATGATGTAACACCAACTAAGAGTTTGATACCCTAATAGGTTAGATATATCCCTATCTCTTGGAAACTCAAAAGAGAAGTATCATCAATCTACTCCCAGTCTAGCTAATGTCAATAACTAGATTATCTCATCTAGTCAGAGACCATCACTGGAGTAACATAATTTCTCCTCTCTAGAGTCTCCATGTGAGACTCAATCTAACCATCATGATTAACTGATCTCCCTCTTGCCTTTGGTAGAAGAGTGCCACTTCTATCTAGACAACCTAAAAGTGAGAAAGTGAAACTCTCTCTCCCTCTTTATTCAATCTCTTCTAAGGAAAAGAGCTCTAGCAGTGGAATCTATTCCACTTTCCCTTTCCCCTTGAAAGAGATTCTGTTGAATCCATTTACTCTGCTCATAATTGAGAACATATACCTAAGTTCTGCATATTTTCCTTCAAAACTAGTGGAGAAAGAGACTCCCATGTCAAGGAAAATTACATTTAAAAGTAGAGTAAATGAATTCCTTCTGAAATATAGACTAAGAGATGTTTCCCAGACACCTCTTCTGTCTAAAGGAAAATATAGTCTATTCTTCTTCTATGAAGAAATCATGTTTTCCTTTCCTTCTTTCTCTCTCAAAGAGTAGGAGCTAAAGTGAGACCACTGAACTAAAGTGAGATCTCTCATGGATCTCTGAACTGATTCCCACTTTCTCCTTGAAAGAGATTCTCATGAATTTATTTAGTCCTCTCTTCCATAAGTAATGCATAATCCCTCATTACATATATTCCTATGAAGATGGAGAATAAATCTCCCCTGACTAATGAAGGTGTGTGTATTGAAGAGTGGAGAAAATAAATTCCTAATAAGGATCAAAGTCCTCTACTAAAATGGTTAGCAATGATGTGACATGATACCGTAAACACATGTGTATCCATAGTAAAGAAATATCTCTGCCAACCATACTCTGTGCATGGATCTATACGATCCAATTAAACTGATGGAATTATCCTTCCTGAAAAACTCAAAATGAGTATGTGATACCAATGGTGATAAAATCACCCATCACATTCTCTACTGGAAGAATAAATCTTCCCTAAACTATGAAGGATAACTACCAATCCTAAGGAGATGTCTACTAAGAGCTCTCCTCTGATCTAGTGAGACATGACGCCATGAATGATGAGTCCTTTTCTTCCTGGCCATAGAAGAAGAGTCCTCAAAGGGAAGTTGTTTCCACCGTCCCATACCAGTGGAACTTTCTTCCAATTCACGGTGTCATACCTACACTAAACCAAATATATATTCCAAGTAATGGAATATGTAGGTGGACTCTAATGAATCCCATATCCTAAAATCATATCAGTGGACTCAAATGAGTCCCATGTCCTAGAACTAGTCAGTTTGGTTCTAGTCAACAATGTGACAATGGATATCCCCTTCTGTTCCAAACCAACTTGTTCCTAGGTACCAAGACTAGGTCTAAGTACCTCTCTATAGATCCTGATATACATATATATATATTGGGTAACCCAACTATTCCTGACTAACGGATCTATGCTCTATACCATAGAGCTAGTGCCATACCTGTGGCCTTCCTAACTATCACTCGAATCACATAAGCACCCGTCGATGCTATCTCATGAAACCCATCTCTGAGATCCCATCTTATTGGTTTCCTTATTAGTGTAGCAAAAATGCTTCACTACTTGCTCAAGTGATGTATATCAGTGAAACTAATCACTATTTGGGTATTCCTAATAATACCCCATAGTCTCCTAATCATATTGTGAAACTTTTGTGAAGATAACTGAATCTTCACTACCTTGGAGATTATCAAACTGTATCTCCCGTGCATGTATGCAACTTCCTAAAACCTATAGGATTGCTTGTACACATTACTAATGGTGAAGGTACATGTCCTTCCCTTTAGCAATCCTATTGTTTAAATCCATAAGGATTATGTGTAGGGATCCTATTCCTAATGAAGTTGCCTTATCTAGGATACTGTGATGGCACTAAGTCCATCAAATACATGCTTAAAAGCATGCCTATATCTTATTGATGTTTGCAGAAAGGGCATGCTACGATGCCATAACATTCCTACCTAAAGGCAAGTGCGTATATAACGCCATGCGGTAGGAAAAATTTCGACAGCATTTCCCCAGGAAATGGAATCCCAGAAAAATTAACCATAAGCTCAATGGCATAGGCAACCATTCTCGGTGTTGCCTAACTATATAGTTTCTGCAATCCTCTTTCCTGCAAACAATCAAAAGGTATACTTCTTGCCTGTCGATCCATACTTTTACAATTTAAACAATGATCAATATTTGATGTATGCAATCCAATCTATGCATGTATATACACAACATGCCATAACATAAAGTAAAATGCTTAAAGCATAAAACATACGTCCCTGAATAGTCTTGATTTTGGAATTGCATGCATCCAATCGTTCTCGATAAGCTTTGAGACCTTTGCACCTTCCTCTTCAGGTCCTAATATAAACTTTAAAGTGTCCAAAAACATCGGAGCACTTCGCAAAACATAAAAAATGGTCATGTGATTACTGAAATAATGCAAATTTAGTCAAAAAATGCATTAGTAATCCTTCTTTAGACCTGCAAAAATCATTTTAGGACCTTCAAACAATCAAAAACTGAAATATATAGCATGTGCAAAGAGCTCGAAGTGAAATTACTCAAATCGCCTTCCCGGTTTGAAAAATATGGCTCTCGGAAGGTCGTCGCCGAAAACTGTTCAGGCTTTGCAGAGCTGTACAGACCTGCAAAAATACTTATTTTCCAAAATTTCTTTTGATAAAATAAAAGTAGACCTTGTGCTCTTCGAAAAAAGTCGTAGCATGTCCAATTTGGAGTTTTCTAGCCCAAGATATGGCCATTCCAAGCGGGACATGCCTAACTAGTGGACTGTTGGAGGGGTTGGAAAAAGTGTAAAAAATATGATTTTTGGGGTGCCCAAAAGCATTCTTCCATCATGCAAATTCTAAACTTCTCTCCATAATCTCAGAGAGAAACGTATGAAGAGGCTTGGGCCTATTTTCACTTTTCCAAATCCTCCCTTAGTGCATGCTAATTCGCTCCCCAAAAGAGGCCTAAATCAAGATTTTTACTTTCATGTAAAAACTTAAATGGGAGCTCTTAGCAAGCTTCTAATCGACTCTAAATGTGGATTTCTCTTGGATTTTATACAATAATCCAAGGGAAGCCTCTGAAACGGTCTCTTTTCTTACTCCCCAAAGTGGAGTTTGGCAAAATTTAACATCTAAATTTTTTCCAAAAAGTGCGGGAAGGGGGTCTTTGAGGAAGTAAAATTCCTCCTTAACTTATCATTTTGATGAATCTAATGATTCGCCTAAGAATTCCATACACAATACTCTCAGTATATATACTTTTTCCCATCCATCCATAGCTATCGCACCTCTTTTTCCCTCATCCAAAATGGGAATTTCTTAGATTTAGGTGCTGAAATTTTTATCAAACTGTGATGGAAGGGGGTTTTGTGGAGCTCCAAACTCCCATCAAACTGAGGTATCTTTTGGATTTCTTGATCTTACATGCAAGTCAATACACTAGACTATGTGTATACATGATTTTTCCTATCAAATTAAGAAAAATCCCGGTTCATTTCCCTTCCCCGAAATGGCTACTTATAAAAAAATAGCCCTTGATATTTATATTAAAATAAATAAACTATTCGTGCCCAAAGCTTCCACTTTCTTGTATTTTAAGGGAATCCTTGACTCTAGGTGAGAGTACATATCTCATACTCTCCATACTGTGATTTCCCTCCAAGATCTTGGCCCCCTAAAGCTTCGTTATTATTCTCAAAAATGAAGAATCTTACAGAAATTAAAAAACAATCAAACCTGAAAATTGAGACCGTGAATCTCCGTGCTAAATCATGTAAGATGTTGTAGAGGAGAGCGTCATCTTTTTCTGCTACCTCTCTTTGCCTTGATGATCGTCATGATCTCTCACATCCATGTAGTCATCATTATAGTTCTCCTTGAAATGAACTTTTGCCCCACTTCATGGGCATTGGTGGCTGAGGAGAAGGCCCCTTTTTTTTTTTTGAAATTCACATGGGAGATAGTGAAAGATGAGCAAAGCTCATCTCCGTTGCAAGATACCCGGGCAGTACCTTCCTCACGTCGAGCCTTGAGGGCTGAAAACAGACAATATGATGAATTGAGCAGAATAAAGAATTACCATATGGGCGTGGCATATTGGGTAGGTCGAGGGATCAAAACCCCCGCTCTGAAGCGTTCAAAACGTGCCCAAAATCGTGCTTTGATACCACTATAGGGTTAGAATCCTTTTGCTCTCTCCATTGGACTGACGAAGCTCGCGCAAGCTATACAGAGATATATGTTTTCTTTTGCCGCCCCGCTGCCGAGCTCTGATCTCTTCTCTTGCGACTCTCTCAAGAGTTCCTTCTTAACTCATCATAAAAGATCATAACATCTTAGTGCTTCTACCATATAATGGAATCCCAAATTGATGCCAAGTGGATAAGTGCCACCTCACCCAAGGAGGGGTGCATCCCTAATATTGTTGATGTATGAAACACCACAAGAAATGAATTAATGTGACACTAGAACACCTCTATGGTCACCATTAACTCATTGCCACTCCAAACTTTGAGAAATGATAGCCTAAAGTGAAAACTTTGCTTCTACAGAAATTCCTAGTCACCGAAATGACATACCTTCAGTATTTTGCTGATTTCTCCTAGCTCAAGTATTATTTCTCCATGACACTTTATAGGCTGAAACTAGAAGAGTAGAGCTTTCCAACAAGCTATCATATGCATCAAACGGATCTCTAGAACTCAAGTTATGGCCTTCACAAGATGACCGTGTATGACCTTCCCAAACTGGAAATTTTGCCTGTTTTAGTATTCCTGGGTGTCTAAAAATAAAAAATTCGATGCCTAGCATCGAATTTCAGTCAAGGTCGATGCCAGGCATCGACTTTGAGCTTTTTTAGGCCCTTTTTCTGCACCAGAAATAGCTTCTTTTACACACACATGAAGAAGACCACTTGTATGCTAGAAGTCGATGCCGGGCATCCACTTTATGTTGAAACTCGATGCCAGGCATCGAACTGCTCCACAAACTTCATGTTTTAAAAGATTCAACACAGTTAACACACAGAGAATGGAAATAATGACTTATCAGCCAAGATTCGATGCCAGGCATCGAATTGCTCAGAAAACTTGAACTTTTGAATTCATCACACAGTAGGCAAGCATGGAGATGATGGAGAGAGACTCATACACAGAACTTTACTCAGTTCTTTCTCATAGCTATGAAAACTCAGAAGTTTTACAGATGCTTTCTCACTCAGAAAAGCCCGACTATACTCAGTCGTATAAAATGAACTCCTTCTTCTACTTCTTCTCTCTCACTCTCTCTCTCTCTCACCGCGTCAGTTGATACAAACTAACTTATATAGATTTTCGTATTCTCGTGATTTTAAAAAACTTTTAGAACTAAAGTGAACTAACTTTACAAATATGATACATTTGTGAATTTGTCCCTTCACATAGGCATGGTGTTTTCTTCCTAAGATTTGATCTTCAAATATATGTCCAATTAGTGAGTGTTTCTCCAACAGCTCCCCCTCAATCACTAATTGACATTCCCTGTTTCTTCATATCATCTTCTTTTCTTTTACTCCTGCCATGCTTTTGAATCTGCTGGTCTTCACACCATCCAAGCTCTTTGTCATTATGTCTGCTAACTGATCTTTAGTAGAAATGTACTCCACTTCAATCTCCTTCTCCATTACCTTTTCTCTGAGAAAATGATACTGTATCTCTATGTGCTTTGTCCTTGCATGAAATACTGGATTTGCTGCAAGATAAAGTGAACTCATATTATCTCCATGTATTGTAGGTGTACCTTGATCAATGCCTAAGCTCTTGAACAATGTCTGCATCCATATGACTTCCTTAGCTGCTTCCACAAGTCCTTTGTACTCTGCTTCAGTTGATGATAATGCTACTATATGTTGTTTCTTTGAACACCAACTTACAAGCTTATCACCAATGTATATCATGTAACCATGAGTTGATCTTCTGTCATCCTGGTTACCTGCCCAATCTGAATCACTATAGGCTCTCAACTTCAAATCTGATGTAAAAGGATAATATAATCCTTCCTTTATAGTTCCTTTGATATATCTGAGAAATCTTTGACCTGCAATCCAATGTGGGTCCTTTGGACAATGCATGAATTGTGACAAAACTCCCACTGCATAACTAAGATCAGGTCTTGCTAGTGTAGCATAAATCAAACTACCCACAAGAGATTGATACTTCCTCATATCTTTGTATTCTGCACCATCATATTTACTGAGCTTGTGATTAACTTCAAGTGGAGTTGAAGCTTCTCTGCAATTTTCCATATCAAAATCCTTCAACAAGTTCAGAAGATACCTTTCTTGTGATACATATATGCCATAATCTGTATAAGTGACTTCCATTCCAAGAAAGTATGACAACTTTCCTAGATCACTGATCTTAAACTCTTTCTCAAGTAATCTCTTTACCTCCTTGATTCCTTCATCTGAAGTACCTGTGATTATAATGTCATCTACATAAATACAAATGTAGATTGTACCTTCCTCTGTTCTTTTGATAAGTAGACTTGAATCTGCTTTTGAACTTTGATATCCAAGATCATTGAGATACTTCACCAGTCTATAGTTCCAAACTCTTGGATCTTGCTTCAATCCATACAATGCTCTTCTCAACCTGCAAACAAAATTTGGATACCTGGAATCTATAAACCCTTGAGGTTGTTCCATGTATACCTCATCTGATATGTATCCATTCAAGAATGCATTTTTTATATCCAATTGACTTAGGGTCCATCCTTTTGAAGCTGCAATAGCAATGACTGTCCTTATCGTTGACATCTTAGCTACGGGACTGAATGTCTCATCATAATCTATGCCATAGGTCTGGGCATAGCCTTTCACCACCAATCTAGCTTTGTATCTGGCTATACTTCCATCTGCAAGCTTCTTCACTTTATAAACCCATTTATTTCCAATTACTTTCTTACCATTTGGTTTAGGAACAAGTTCCCATGTCTTGTTCTCCTCCAGTGCATTGAACTCTTCCTTCATTGCTTCTTCCCATTGCTTCTTACCTTTAGCTTCATCATAGTTCTGAGGTTCTTCATCATCTTTGACCATATATGCATAGTTCTTCTGAGTTATGTAAGAAGTATCATAAGAATACCTTTTTGGTTGTCTTCTAGTCCTGCTTGACCTTCTTGGTTCACATTCTTCATATGTGTTTGGATACACTTCTTCATCAAATATAGGAGCTTCTTCATTCCTTCTTGTTAATCCACTTCTGGATGTACTTGCTTGCATATAGTCTTCATCTCTATTTACCGACAATTGATTTTCCTTTCTCACATCTTCTTACCTCTTCTTCAAATTCTTCAGCTGTACTACTTTGATCTGCATACCAAATTTTCTGTTCATCAAATGTAACATCTATAGAAACAATAAATTGTTTGGTTAGAGGATTCCACAATCTGTAACCCATCTGCTTTTCATCATAACCAATGAACACATATTTTTCTGCCTTTGGTTCAAGTTTATGCCTAAGCTATGATGGCACATAAGCATATGCAATTGATCCAAACACTCTACAATGATCTAGTGTTGGTTTCTTACCCCACCAAGCTTCATATGGAGTCATACCATTGAGAGCTGCACATGGTAATCTATTCACAAGATATGTAGCTGTATTTACAGCTTCAGCCCAAAGATAATTTGGACGATTCTTCTCCTTCAACATAGCTCTAGCAAACTCAACCAAAGTCCTGTTCCTTCTTTCTGCTACACCATTTTGTTGTGGTGTATACCTGCAAGTTATTTCTCTCTTAATACCTGCATTCCAAAGATAATCATTGAACTCTTGGGAGAAGTATTCTCCCCCTCCATCAGACCTCAGTCTTTTAAGCTTTTGACCTGTTACTCTCTCTACATATGCATAAAAATGCTTGAAGGCTCCAAACACTTCTGATCTTTCCTTCAAAACATATAATGTTATCCATCTTGTAGCATCATCAATGAAAAGAACATAATACCTTGAGCCATTGATAGATCCTTCTTTTGTTGGTCCCCATACATCTGTATGAATGAGCTCTAGTAGTCCATCATGTTTGAATCCTTTCTTTTGAAATGGTAACCTGTGTGCTTTACCCATTTGACATGTTTCGCATTTATAAACCATATGTTGACTTTGCACATTTGGTAATCCTAGTACAGACTGATTAGCAACCATAGCTTTAATTCCTCTTTCATTGAAATGACCTAATCTCTTATGCCAGAGATCAAGTTCTGTAATCACTGCTTCACCATGTGTGAGCAAAGCTTGACCAATGTTCCCTTGCACTCTTAAAGTAAAGAGTCTACCTTCTTTCTTACCAGAGACAATCTGATTATATCCATTCTCTGGATCTTCCACAAATACTCCTTCATTTGTAAACCTGACTTGAAAACCTTTTTCAACTATCTGTCCCACACTAATCAAGTTTTTAGGTATTTTAGGAACATACAAAACATTGGTTAGAAAATCTGCTCCACTCTTGCATTTCACTTTTCCAATTGAATGTACACTATGTCTTGTATTATCACCAGTTTGAATTGTGTGACTAGAAATGCCTTTTTCCAATTCTGACATCAATTCTATGTTTCCTGACAAATGATTAGGACATCCAGAGTCAATGTAAAATACCTTTAGATCTTCTTTATCTAATGTGCTGATTGAATTCATCATCAATGATGTATGACTTTCATTCTGTGTGTCATTTGCATAGTTGTAGTAGGTGGTGTTGTAGGATTGATTCTGTCCCCAACTTCTTCCTCCACCTCTACCATAGCCTCCTCTTTGATTTTGTCTACCTCTTTGAAAATTACTTTGATATCTTCCACCTCGACCTCTGCTATTGTTGTTTTGATTCTGGTTTGATCCTTGTTGGTTGTGCCAACAGTCATGAGCCAAATGATTACTCAATCCACAGATCCAGCAAGCCTTCTTGTTGTTATTTTGATTACCTCTTCCTCTTCCAAAACCTCTTGGTCTTCCTCTGCCAGTGCCTTTACCTCTTGCATAATAAGCTTGAGAACTAGACTCCTCTTCATCCTTTGCTTTACCTTTATCTCCTTTCTTCTTGTTCTTCATGTACATTGCAGAACTTTGTCCTTTATCTCCATCTCCCTTCAAGTCTTGCTCATATGTGAGCATCAAACCAAGCAACTGGTTCAAATCTGGAACATAATAATTTAATGAAAGTTCTGTTGATAAGACAAAAGGTTTCCACCTTTCATCTCCTCTCAAACCTGCAACTAGTTGAGCAATCAATCTGTGATCTTCAACATCTTCATCTATGGATCCAAGACTATCTGCTAGATCCTTCATCTTAGTGACATAATCACTAATGGTTTGACTTGGCTTCTTCTTGAATGTTGTAAACTCTGACCATAGACTTGCTTTTCGTGCTTTAGTAGTACTTTGGAAATGATACTCCAATGCATTCCATATATGTTCAGATGATTCCAATCCTCTGATGTGTGGTAGCAAATGATCAGAGATTGTATTGTAGATGTATGCTTTTGCACTTGCATCCTTCTTCTGCCAATGCTTTAAAGCATCAAGTTCCTCTTTCTTTGGTCGGCTTTCATCTTCAAATACTGGCTTCTCTTCTTCACCTGTTACATATACCATGAGATCCTTACTCATAAGTAAGGCTTCCATTCTCATTACCCATGCGGGGTAATTATCTCTGTCCAGCTTGTCAATGGAGATATGATCTGCCATAGTTCTTTTCTTCTGCTGCAACCTGTGAGCTTAAAGGATAAAGGATAATACCTTTTGAAGTTCTTTGTGTATGAGGATACTTTTGAAGTAACCTTTTGATGCCTTGTGTCTTCAAATGCTTCACCTTTCAAACTTTAATGGAAAAATTTACAAAACTTCTCGTACCTTTGTCGTCTTCTGCTCTCGAGAATCTTTCTGCTCTGATACCACTTGTTGATGTATGAAACACCACAAGAAATGAATTAATGTGACACTAGAACACCTCTATGGTCACCATTAACTCATTGCCACTCCAAACTTTGAGAAATGATAGCCTAAAGTGAAAACTTTGCTTCTACAGAAATTCCTAGTCACCGAAATGACATACCTTCAGTATTTTGCTAATTTCTCCTAGCTCAAGTATTATTTCTCCATAAAACTTTATAGGCTGAAACTAGAAGAGTAGAGCTTTCCAACAAGCTATCATATGCATCAAACGGATCTCTAGAACTCAAGTTATGGCCTTCACAAGATGACCGTGTATGACCTTCCCAAACTGGAAATTTTGCCTGTTTTAGTATTCCTGGGTGTCTAAAAATAAAAAATTCGATGCTTAGCATCGAATTTCAGTCAAGGTCGATGCAAGGCATCGACTTTGAGCTTTTTTAGGCCCTTTTTTTGCACCAGAAATAGCTTCTTTTACACACACATGAAGAAGACCACTTGTATGCTAGAAGTCGATGCCGGGCATCCACTTTATGCTGAAACTCGATGCCAGGCATCGAATTGATCCACAAACTTCATGTTTTTAAAAGATTCAACAACAGTTAACACACAGAGAATGGAAATAATGACTTATCAGCCAAGATTTGATGCCAGGCATCGAATTGCTCAGAAAACTTGAACTTTTGAATTCATCACACAGTAGGAAAGCATGGAGATGATGGAGAGAGACTCATACACAGAACTTTACTCAGTTCTTTCTCATAGCTATGAAAACTCAGAAGTTTTACAGATGCTTTCTCACTCAGAGAAGCTCGACTATACTCAGTCGTATAAAATGAACTCCTTCTTCTACTTCTTCTCTCTCACTCTCTCTCTCTCTCTCACCGCGTCAGTTGATACAAACTAACTTATATAGATTTTTGTATTCTCGTGATTTTAAAAAACTTCTAGAACTAAAGTGAACTAACTTTACAAATATGATACACTTGTGAATTTGTCCCTTCACATAGGCATGGTGTTTTCTTCCTAAGATTTGATCTTCAAATATATGTCCAATTAGTGAGTGTTTCTCCAACAAATATGACAAATCCACTACACCTCCATCCTCACCAAAGGATATGGTTGCAGACACCCATATTGAACATCTGGTAACACCTCCTCCTTCACCTTCTCGGGTTCTCTTACCTCCTAGTCCTCCCCCCTCAGCTAATCATTCAGTGGCTGTATCCCACTCTCAACCTATTCCCTCTTCTCCCAATTACTCTCCACCTTCCTCTTCAGCTACGGTTTCTATTAACCCCTCTCGACCAGTATCAACTTTTATCATACCGGATTCGTTTGCCCAGTTAGCCCAAATTGGTGATTTCCTATTGCACCTATCCAAGCAACTCGCTACTCAACTGCATGATGCTCACCAATCTCTCTGCACCGAATATCAAGCAAAGGTGGATATGTTGGAAGCCGACATCGCTCCCCTACAGGAAAAGATTCTGGAAGTTAAGGCCAATGCATGTCTATTACAGGAACAAGTAACCATATTACAAGAACAGGTATCAATAAAGGATGAACTTATTGCGGCCAGAGATGCAGAGATTTCGTTGCTCAAATAGGCAGTGATGGAGAGAGATGATGCGATGAAAGCTCTAGGTTGTGAGTTAGACAACACTCACACCATATTCATAGCTGTGGAACAGGCCTATCAGGTATTGTCTGATAGAGTGTTACAAGTTGAAGTAGAGCTGAAAAAGGTTACAGAGGAACTGTTTCAAAAAGGTCAAGTAGTGGATGAAGAAATTGGACGTACTGCTAAGTTAAAGAAGGAAATTGAGGCCATACAAAAGGAATGCCAAGAATTTTTCCGGACAATGCAATTTCAGAAGCAAGAGTTGGAGAGAAGAGAAAAGCAACTTGGTATTCAGCAGGATCGGTTGTCATGCATTGATGCAGAAATGTTGATGCCAAGTTACGCAGAGATACAGCCCTCGCCAATGATTTTTAATTACAAGAAGCATTTTTGCAGAACCAGAGTGAAATTTTGCTTTCCCAAGTTATTGCTTCTAGCTTCGTGCGAACCGATGCTCATTTGGTAGAACCCCATGTTCTCCAAGGGATATTAGAATCCTTGAAGCAGAAGATATCCCGCACATTTAAATTAGCTCGTACCATGTATATTCAGGGCATCATTGATGACTCTTAGTTCCTTTTTTCTGTAATACATCCATTCTGGGTTCGAGTCCACTGCGTGTGCCAGTGTTAGGCCATCAGAGTGAAATATAATTATACTCATTGGAAAATATAATTGGGAAAGGACGCACATCAAAAGGATGTAGCGTAATCGTTGTAACTCTTTGATAATGAAAGAACGCGTGGAAGCGAGGAGCAAAGCGAACATGCCGGACTGTGGGACTGGGCGGTGTGCCTATGGACTGGTTCCAGCATAATTTACTCCTATTGTTGTACTGTTCTCTTGATGTTTTGGTACTGAGTAAATGTGGTGATTTCGTCGAGGTTTTGTGTTCATTGGTGAAGTATAAGTTAATGGTGGTAGCATGTTAGTCGTCATTAAGAAATATGTATATTTTGGTTGCGGCGAGTACTTCATTACTACCTAGTAGTTTATGGATGAGATTAATAATTAAGTCTGTTGGATCGTCAGAGTAAGGTAATGAAGAATATGGTACAGTGAATGTTTGAATTGGAAAAATAAATATAGGGCCTCTGTAATACAGACCCTTGACCATCCCAAGAACCCAGTGGTAGTTTTATTCCAGTACTAATTTAACACTAGTTTAACATTGCCCAAATGAATTCTATTAAACCTATAGCAGACTTTGATATGCTTATATTGGCAAACCGAAACTGGTATATACCTTTGGCAAAAAAGACAAAATAACCTACACAAGCGCTACGATAGTGCGTTCAGAGGCTTATCAAATTTCATGCAATTCTATGATTGAGTGTCACATGTGAACACTCTCCTAAAAGCACTTTTTAATATTTCCTCATAGTATAGGATAGTAGACTTGAGAATCTCTCACCTTTATGGCCCTTCTAGAAGACTCCCCGCGTAAAAAACCCACGCATGCCCTTCATTGGGATTTGGTTGTTACAATTTTGATCTTAGAATATCCTAGAAGGTATGGCAGTTAGAGAGAGAATCACCTTTTTTACTTTTCAAAAGAACACATGGGGAATAGAGCTTAGCTTATAAATTGAAGCTCATTTTTGTAAAGAAGGGAGCTTTTCGTCGACGTGCTCTCATGTAATATCTCTTATCAATTGATTACTCCAAGAAGACTATTTACATTTACATCTATTGTGTCTTTGTGAGTGTGTGAGAGTGGTGTGTGTGCCTATGCATGTCTCTCCTTTGTGTGAGTAGAGTAGTTGCATTCTCTTGTATTTTCCTCATGGACTAGGATCCTTGACTCCCTATTCTCCTTGTTTTCAAGCATGTGGCAAAGCATGGGGATGTTGCCAATGGCTTGAACATCTGGGAGGTAGGGGTGGATGAGACAAGAGTCACTCTTGAGCTTTCTTTCTTTCCATGCAAGGTGGTGAGGGTTTTTGGTCGTTCCTTGCTACAACCTCAACCCTTCTTGGTGCCGTTGTCGAGGATGGTCGGCCTTTCATCACTTGGAGAGCTCAAGAACATGTGGTAAAGTATTGTGTTGCAATTTTTTGCTCAATTACGTAGGATTTGAGTTTGTGCATGGCACTTTCACCCTTCCTTTGGGCCGATTGCTCCCCATTTCATGCTTTTTTAGTGTAGTTTTAGTTCAGTTTTGAATGTTGCACAAAAAAACACCCCTTACCCCCTCCTCTCTTTCTCTCTCACACTTCCACATACACATTCTCACTCTAGCATCACCCCTCATTTTCTTCATTTCTTTGAATTGGTGTTTGCCTTGGGTAGAGGGATGGGTAGACTTCTTTCTTGTCCCTGCCTCTATTTTTTTAAGAAAAAAAATTCAAAAAAAAAACATCAGAAAAAAACAAATAGAAACTTTGGATTCCCCTCTTTGATGTTTGAAATTTAACCTCATAAAAATCCGATTTGAATCGCGAGTTTCCACTCATTTCCACCGTATTCGGAGACGTGCGGGGCTAGATGTGAATGAGGTTGGTGGGGCAATTAATTCCCCCCTTTTCTCTCTGTGGTTAGTCCGTGCATGTTGGGCAGGAGGTTCTCTCCCTACCTCTCAATCTCTGCCTGAGACGATTTTCGCTAGGGCTTCCCTTTCTTGCGATTTAGGCAGAGTGTCGAGCTCTGTGGGATGGGGGGGAATCGAGCTCCATCGAGCTCCCCCTCCTCACTCCCTACTGGGGTAGAGCTCCAATAAGGGAGGAACTTCCCTTCTCCATTGCTGCCCCGAATAAGCTCCACCTTCCCACTCTGTCGTTCTTGGTGCTTCTCGATCAGATATCCTTATGAGGATTCTCTTTATGGGGGTCTCACCTGGTGTCGCTGCTCTATGACCACTCCCGATGCTTCAGCCCTTGCATGCATGTTTTTCCCTAGTGGTGACTCTCTGTAGAAAGATCCCAGGGACATCTTGACTAGAACCCAACCTCCTTGCTAATGCAGATGCGAAGCGGACTCTTTCACTGCATAAAACTTATTTGCAGGATAGCTCTGAATGCATGACGGGACTGCACAACAATCCTTGATACCTTCACTCTAAAGGGGCACTGTCCTCAATATCCTCAATCTTGTATCCAAACCTCCAAATCTATGCCTATTGGATGATGAGTCTGGTTGGATACCGTGCAGTCTTATGTGATTGCCTGCTCTCCGTACTCATGTATGTGTGTTATAGGGCCAATGATTCTGTTACTATGAATTGAAGGTAGTTTTCTCCCAAGGATCGAAGAGATGCAGGCTTGAAACCCGATGCATTGCTGACCCATGTGATGGATGTCTAGAATTCACATCTCTGTAGATGCTACTGCTGAGGTTGAGAACACTCGGTGCTCCTCTTTGCAAATAAAGCATGAAGAAAAATCTATATCAACTGTGTTGGTACCATGCAAAAGGGAGTCACTCTGCCAATGATGTCGCCTGAAGAATCATGTAGGACTTTTTGGGTACAACAGAAATATTGAACGTGTCCCATAAAAACATTTGTGTATTTAATAAAGTTCGTGGTGTTGGTACACTATAAGCATCTCTTTGTAATTTGTTTGGCTTAAAGATGTTTCTCGTACAGATTGCGGCCAGGTGTTCTCCTCTCTCAGAATGATAATATTGTGACATGTCTATAGGTCCAATGCTCTTGAAGGAGGGGCTTTGCATTCTTTGTTTTTTATGTTTTCAGGATGCCTGCACTGTCTATGTATCTCGGACCCTCCATATACATGGGGCAATCTATCAAGATGTAGTTTCAACCCATTGCTATAGGAGGGAAAACTAGTGTGGTTTAAGTAAATATCTACTATTATAGAGAGTCATATGTTTCATGAATACGAGTCTTATAAGTCTACCTTCCTCAAGATAGTTCCTAGTGTTCGTGCCTAGGATCAAGACTATAAATGACTTCATTTCGATTGTGGGTGACTGAGTTTGTGTCACACCCACCATAGCTCTAGGGATTCTGTGGCAACATGCCATTATCTCCCTGGGAGTTTCTCAAAATTTGCATTTATGTGAGAATTTAGAAGTCTCAAAGATGATCTTTTTATGATCAATACAGGTGTGAAGTTCTAAAATGCTCTTTACAAGTGAAATGATGGGTCGAAGATTATGATATAGCTTGTTCCTCAGTGGATCTGGTCCATCTTTGCATTTCCTACCTCATAGCTTTGATCTAATTTATGTTCTAAGTACGTTGAAAGTGTTATCATATTGAGAGGAGAATATATCTAGTTGAAGCGAGTGATTACTTTCAAGATGATGATGAATAAATGACCCTTGATATTCTTTTTCAAACTAATACCTGTTGAAGATTTCCAATGAAGGAAATTCTCATTCTTAAAGATCATGAATGCTCATACTGTCTTGACTTGTGCTCTATGAAGGTAACATTTTTCAAAAGTACTACACAGCCAAGGATACTAACCACTTTATTAAGGCTTGCTCCTTTGACCAGGTCTAGCAGATGGGCAACATGAAAGTATGGCTTGCTTAGGGTTTGTGTGACTACCTTGAACAAGGAGGGTGTCCACATTTCCCTGTCCGGAGAAAATCAATAGTTTGACTAGCCAAAATTCGGGTTTCCCTTTGATGGGCAATAACTTGTCCTTTTTTGAAATTACAGGTTCTCAGAAAACCTGGTGGTGATGATGGTGTGATATTGTTTTTGATGATCCTCAAGAGTATTAGAAGTTTTTGAGAGTGTTTTATATTCAATATTGTGGCTCACATCTAAGATAATGTGATGTTAGAATTACCAACTCTTGGAGAAGCATGATTGAAGGCGGCTGGTAGGAATGTTGAATAAGGCTACAAAAAACTTGTAGATAATTGGTAGAGAAGTATTTGAGGTCTCCCTACACCATCTGTGCAGCCCATGACCCTGGTACAATCAGGAACTAGGATGATTACTTGTCTCTGAGTGTGACAGGCTTGAAGGAAGGACATGGTGACTCTGTCTCTTCTGGGCCACTTATTGGTCTTATCAAGCTGCAACCATGTTTTTGAAAATTGATAATACACTCGAGCTTGCTCCAACTAGTCTGTAGTGGTTCTGTGTGTTTTGATATGTGGTGGGAAAGAAGACAGTTGCATCATATGTTTGAAGTAAGTGGCTGCTCTAGCTAGGAATTGTGAATAAGTTTCCTTGGAAATCCTTATGCCTACTTTAGAATTAGATTAGACCCGCTCTGGTGCATGTGTAATATTTGAATTTACTATCTCATTTTTTTGAGGCATTTTGCAGTAAATCTCCATTCTTGGCAGCGACCAAACTGCATATATCGAATATCTGGGGGTGAGGCTCTCCAAAACCTGGTTCATGCATAAAGATTAGAGTACAAGATAAAGAAAGGCTTTGCAAGTTGAGCTTTACATTGTGGATTGAAAGAAAAGAATGTCTTAAGGCTATCTTGTTTTAGTAAAGCTCCTATTGAGAGGAAAACACTGTGTGGATTCAGATCTGTGAAAATCACAAAGGATCGAGTGATTGTTTTTTGCTAGGGAAGTAACTCCCTGGTTTTACAATGCTTATTTAAGTCATTGATTCTCATAATGCATTGCAAGCTTTCTCACACAACTTCACATTACTCCTTCTTAACTCCTATAAAGATCTTATACTGTGCTTTCAGTTGTACCTATTGCTAGGGTGTATTTTGATGAATGTGTTCACTCACATGTTTTTTGTATAAGGTGTACTGATATCAACGTGAGTAGTTGTCCCATTTGGGGCATGATAATTCAAAATTTGGAAGGAAACTAAATTTGAAATGAATGTTTATCTCAGTATTAGATGCAGTCTACTTGCTCTTTTTTATGACATTTCAGGTTTGGCAGCTTTTGGAGAAGACATTTTCAGCCTTTCAAAGGACCGCACAAGGGGATAAATGCTGGGCTGACTGCCCCCCATGGGGATTTGTAGACTTTGCATGATAGCAAATTAGATGCACCTCTGTCATATCGTACTCGTTCAGGCTCTCATAGTGCCTCTTTTGCATCAGATTGCTATGTTATGGCTTCTTCTAGTCTCTGTGATGAAGCACATAATTCAGAAAATTGGATGGCTGCTATGCAATTTGAATATGATGCAATAATGAAGGATGGTACTTGGTCATTATGTGACTTGCCTCCTGGCAAAAAGGCCATTGGCACTAAATGGGTATACAAGCTGAAGTGTAAACCTGATGGTACAATTGACAGGTATAAGGCTGGGCTTGTTGCAAAGGGTTATGCGCAAGAAAGAGGCATTGATTTTGATGAGACCTTTGCACCTACATGCCGTATGACTACTGTTCGGAGCATTTGTGCACTTGCAGCCCATCATGGTTGGAATGTACATCAGTTGTACATTAAAACTGCATTTCTGAATGGTGACTTGCATGAAGAAGTGTATGTTTTTCAGCCCCGTGGCTTTATGTAGAAAGGGCATGAAAACCAGGTGTGCAGGTTAAAGAAGGCATTATATGGTTTAAAGCAAGCACCACGTGCTTGGTATGAGAAGATACATGCCTATTTGATTGCACATGGTTTTGAGAACAGTCCAACTGAAAGCACCTTATATGTTAAGCATGCTAGTGATGTGCTTCTGATCATTGTTGTCTATGTTGATGACATGCTACTCACTGGTCCTATTGAGAAGCATATTGCTGATTTTAAGGCTGATTTGCATGCCTCATTTGAGATGTCTGATTTGGGGCATTTGCATCACTATTTGGGCATTCAGTTTATGCAAGTTGATGGTGGAATGGCTTTGTGTCAAACAAAATATATTGACACATTATTGCAGTGTTTTGGCCTTGAAGACTATAAGCCTATTGCCACTCCTATGGAGACATGTTTATGTTTGAATCTTCATGATGTTGGAGATGCATTTGATGTTGTTCTCTATCAGCAGGCTGTTGGATGCTTGATTTACTTATGCATTACTCGGCCAGATATTCAGTTTGTTGTCTCACAGATGAGCAAGTTTATGCACTTCCCAGGAGTCAAGCATTAGCAGGCAGTTAAGCACATCTTTCGCTATTTGAGTGGTACTCATCTACTTGGTTTGTTTTATCCCAAGGGGGGATCACTACCGCCAGATTTGCATGCTTTTTCTGACTCTGATTGGGCTAGTTGCTATGACACTCGTGTGTCCACTAGTGGCTTTTGCTTCATGCTTGGTAGCTCATGTATATCTTGGTTGAGCAAGAAGCAGCCTATTATGGCCACTTCCAGTTGTGAGGCTGAGTATAGGGCAGCTTTCACAGTGATTGTTGAGTGTGTGTGGCTCAGACGCCTTATGGCTGATTTGGGTGTTGGCCAGACTTCTGCCACCACCATTTTCACTGACAGTCAGAGCGCATTGGTAGTTGCAAGGAACCTTGTGTTCCATGCTCGCACTAAGCACATTGAGGTGCATTATCACTATGTCAGGGAGAGGTTCTCTGCTTGGGAGATCAGCTTGGCATATGTGCCCACGCAGGAGAACATTGTAGATCTTTTCACGAAGGCTCTGCGTAGGGAGAAGTTTAAAGCTTTCCGCAAAGCTTTGGGCTTATTTCCTTTTGTGGAGTGATTTCCACATAGCTTGGCACTTCCTTATACATGAGTGCCAACTCCTTGTTCACCGCATCACTCCCAGGGGGGATTTGTTGATATATTTAGGTAGTGATGTGTGTGAACACACTAGGATAGCGGGGGCACTTTTTTCCCTCTTTAGGAGGTTTTTTTCCCCCGGCTTGTATATACGCCTATTGCCCTAATGGGCTACTTATCTTTGTACATTCTCTAGTAATACATTCAGTATTGTGTGTTGTGCTTCAGCAATACGATAGGGACCAAACCAACAAAGTTTGAACTTGTCAACCGAACGATTAGCCTTAGCATTGTAAAAAAGAGCCAATTGTCCTTTGGCAAATACAGGAGTCCTAAGAAATCGATCATGGGTCTTAGCTTGCCGCAGTTGAACTTCTTGAAGAACTAGAAAACTTTCAAGACGTTGTTCGTCCAAAGACTGCAACACATCCAACTGAAAAGGGAAGGACTCTTTAGGTAATAACTTATGTTCCAATGCCACTCGTAAGTTAGGTACCACCAATTCCATAGGCACAATTGCCTCCAAACCATATGCGATTTTAAAAGGAGTACTTCCGGTAGCAACTTTATAAGCAGTGTGGTAAGCCCATAAAACCGAAGGAAGAAATTGATCCCATCGCTCCGAACATTCCAGCACAAGTTTCTTTAGCATGTTAAGAAGGGTTTTATTGGTACTTTCGGCTAGTCCATTCACTTGAGGATAGTAAGGGGAACTAAATTTATGGACAATCGTAAAGGTTCGAGTGAGCACTTGCATTAAGGTGTTAGAAAAATGAGTACTTTGGTCAGAAACAATCTCCAAAGGAAGCCCATAACGAGGAAAAACATCACTCATCAAGCATTTAGTGACCACCGAGTAGCATAGTCAGTACAGGTAAGAATATACCGATGATTGGTGACTGTAGCAGGAGGCGTAATGGGACCAATAAAATCCAATCCCCATTTTTGAAAAGGCTCAAGAGGAAGGACACGCTAAAGCGGAAAATGATGCCGTTGTAAAGGTTGTCCAGTCGTTGGCAAGCATCACACTATTGGACATAAGTTGCAATATCGCAATGCATAGTGGGCCACCATAATCCACTGTGCAAAAATTTTCGGTATGTAATATCTACCGAAAAATGGCCACCGGACGGAGCAGAATGAGCCATTATAATTACAAAAGAAACTTCATGTGGTGGGATACATCGTAAAAGCACGCTTGATGGGTCCCTATAATACAACTGTCCAACAATTATGCAAAATCGATGACTATACATAGCCAATTTATGGCGAGCAGATGTTGAAGCATTATTCGGGGGACATCCACTGGTTAGAAAAACCATAAGGGTATCATAGTACGAAAGTGCGATAGGTAGCACTTGGGAATCATCCTAAACCGAATCAGTCACATAAATGGCTCGAGTGGTATCATCTATCCCACCGGGGAGCTCACCGAAATCAAGTAGAGACAGGAAATCGGCGAGAGCATGCACTCATCCCGAGAGATGTACAACCTCATAATCAAATTCTTGCAGCAACAACACCCACCTGGCTAGTCTTCCCCCTAAATGTTGTTGTTGTACAAGATAAATCAGAGCCGCATGATCCACATGAAAGGTAAATGGGAGTCCCAACAAATAGTGCCGGAATTTTTTCACCGAATAAACTAAACCAAAGCATTCGCGTTCAGTTACAGAATAATTCCGTTCAGCAACAGCTAATCATCGACTGGCATAATAAATAGGGCGAAACCACTTATCCTACTGCTGCATTAACATAATGCGGATTGCAATGTTAGACGCATCCACAAAAACATGGAACGGGAGTTGCCAGTTTGATGCTTGTAGAATACGAGCCTGTGTTATGAGCATTTTCAGGCGATCAAATTCAAGTTGACATTCCTCAGTCCATGCAAACTCTCGAGGATTGCTAGTAATCAGACGATTAAGTGGTATAGCCACATGAGCAAGCCATCGAAGATGTCGTCCATGCCATCGTATTTGTCCAAGGAATCTCATAACTTCCTTTGGTGTCGTAGGGGCAGGTGCATTCAACACTGCGTTCACTTTATCAGGGTCCACTTGAATGCCCTGTTGTGAAATAATATGATCGAGTAGTTTGCCACAAGAAACTGAAGAGACAGATTTGTTAGGATTTAAACACAGATGGAACTCCCGGCACTTGGAAAAGCAGCAACATAGGTGATAGAGGTGATCCAATGCGTCACCAGATAACGAAAAAACATCCAAATACACTTGCATAAATGTATTTAAGTAGGGAGAAAAGATTTCCTGCATGCACCACCACATCACCGTACAAGCATATACACCCCAATTCGAAATAAATGCAATCTTTGGAATATCCATTTCAACCATGCATACCTGATTGTAACCACTATAACCATCCAAAAATGAATACATTTCTCATCCAGCAACATCATTTAGCATGGTATCCAAGAAGGGAAGTGGAAATAGATCAGGCACCATCGCTGCATTCAACTTCCGATAATCCATGCAAATGCGTAATTGCTTGTCTTTCTTTGGGACAATGACAATAGGAGAGATCCATTCAGCATGCTCAATGAGAACAATGAAGACTACTTTGTTTAATTGGCCGAGCATCCAGTTTCAGCATCACACGGTGTTGCTAGATACAAGGGTCCAATCCTTTCATGTCGGTGTAATCCCATGCGAATACATCAGCAAATTCCTTCAACAGTTGTAGTAAATCATCTTGAAAAGTTTTCTGTAACCCAACCTTAAGCTTGACTAGACGCAGATTAGCCTCATCTCCCAAATTACAGGTGATTAGTTGATCTTCCGATACATAAAACTGCAGGGGCATGGAGATATCCTCAGACGGATGGAGTAACTGTTGCAGATTAGTGGCATTCAAAACCCGATCCATAACTGGCCCCAATCCTTCGGTAAGGGGAACTACCGTACAAGCGACCGGAGTCCAATTATCCATGATGGCTTGTAAGTCAACAACACCCAACACTAACAAATCCTAGTTAGCATTTAGAAAAGCTTCTTCTTCATCATCTGAAAGTCCATCCAACATATGCACGGGTTTGGCCATGTAAGGTCGAGCATGAAGGTCATAGGGCTTCATATCATCCAAGGGTACCACATATTTCCGGTGATTGCTTTTGAAAATAAATTCTTGTGCATAGCAATCCTGTAACATTTTTGCTTGTTTCAACCATGGCCTCCCGAATAGTAAGTTGTAATCCAGACTTGATTTAGGTAATTCCAAAACAACAAAAGTCATTTTGAACACTGCTCCCTGTAGAGTAATGGGTATATCATGCACCAAACCCACTGGACGTACCCTAGATTGATCAGCCATTCTTACAAAAAGTGGACGGGTTTGATCTGAGTCCATCCTAACCTTTTACAGAGTGCGGATGTGGCAATATTAACACCTGAGCCTCCGTCAATTAATACTTGTGTAATTTTGTGGTTTTTATACCATACCGTAATTAAAGGAACAGCATGGTCCATCGTAGAATCAAGTTCCGAATTGATAGTTGTTGTAGCAGGCGTGCACAAAGATCTTGGACTGATTTGTTGCTGAAATTGTTATTGCATACTAGGCACCAATGCTAGCAGTTGCCCCAACGGTATCGTAATAGATGCTTTCGATAAAAGATTCCACATAGAATCAAGATTCAATGTACCCGATATTAAGTCTGGTGTGTCCTCCGACGACAATTGGACTGGATTCCTATCTTCCGGTGATGTATTCTGTACTGTTTGTTGGACCACTAGTACCAGATCAAGAAAAATAGTTGGCTCTTGAATTACCCATGTGCTAGCTTTAGTAAACATTCTCTGTTGTTCTCGAATGCCTGGGTCAAAAATCTCAGGAGCTAGTTGCAACTTCTTATCGGACCGTGTTTGAACTATTGCTGCTTGGGTATCTACCGTTTAGATGTATACCATATTTGCCATTGCTGAACATTTTTCTACTTTAACAATGGTCATCCAACTAACAAATTATAATCATTACTTTTACCAATTAACTCAATTACCACAAAAGTTACTTTAAAAGGAACATTCTAGATCTTAATGGCTATATCTTTGATAAGATCAATGAGTTGCACAAGGGATTGATCTACCATCCATATATAGAATGGTGTTGGTTGTATATCGGTCCATCCCAGTTAAACTAGTGAGCCATGAAAAAGCTGGCCACATAGCTAATTAGTGTAATAATTCCCATGCTTTCACGCATAGACATATAGTAGAAATAGCAAGAGCATTGATGGCTGAGAAGAATATGCCTCATTGTTATTGGGCAGAAGTTGTGCACACTGTTGTATACATCATGAACAGAACTTCGACTGCCATTGTACATCAAGTTACACCTGAAGAGAAGTTTACAGGTAAAAAGACAAACCTATTATATATGAAAGCATTTGGTTGTATTGCCTATGTACATGTTCCAGATGAGTTGAGGATGAAGCTTGATCCAAAAGCAAAAAAATGCATCTTCATTGGGTACTCCCTTGAGCAAAAGAGATATAAATGTTATATCCCACTCACGCAATTGGTGAAGGTAAATAGAGATGTGTTGTTTGATGAAATATCAAGCTTCTATGTAGATGCAAAAGAAGAACTAATCTTGACTCAAATGACAAAGGGAATGTTGAAAAATCAAGTACATAATCTCAAGTTTTGAGTGGACCTGATGCATCACGAAGCAATAATTCCAACTCAAATCCATGGAGTGGAAGATTGCATGGCAATTTCAATCTAGCAAATTCACCAACTACATCAAAGAAAGGTAAAGAAAAGCTTTCTGCTGGCAGGAAAACATCTGCGGTTTTTGAACATGTTGATGGAGATTCAAGCGATTCAGAAAAGAGCCTGGATGAGCAACTTCGATTGCCCTCTGTGAAGACTCTAGGAGTAAGAAAAAATATAGTTACACTATCTTTAAGTTCATGATGTCCTCCATGTAATCCCCTTGACATCATATATTTTTTTTTTTAACAACAATTGGACAATATTCATATTGTTATTCCAAATAAAGAAACTTTAAAAGTCCAACCACTTTGTTGCATGCATTCCCGATGAAGCTCCTCGTCTTTGCAAGCCAAGAGCTCGAAGATCTAGGTGCCTCAACTATCAATTCAGAGTTCAACTTGCACAAAGAACAATGCCTTAGATCTTCTACCCAATCGAGCATCCACTGTATATCCTTCCACTTACACATTAGTGAGTCCTTGTGGTTTCCCACATGAGTGCCACTTGGCACTCATGTGAGGTGCCTCAACTATCAATTCAAAGTTCAACTTGCACAGAGAACAATGCTTTAGACCTTCCACCCAGCCACATATCTAGTGTATATCCTTCCACTTCCACATTAATGAGTCTTTGTGGCTTGCCACATGAGTGCCACTTGGCACTCATGTGAGAGCCATGAGACAATAACTAAGGGAGGGTTCACACCTCACTTTTCTAGAACTCACATAACATTTCCTTTCCCTTAAGTCCAATTTTGTCCTCAAAAATGGTATTGGAAGGCTCAAATGGAAGTTAAAAAAATATAGACCAAATGCTCCCATTAAACCCTATGTATCCAATGTACATGGTCATATCTCCATGTTGTTTCCCTATATCCTTTCCCTTAAGAAGACTCTTGAGAAAACAATCTAGAATTGGGAAACCATCTCTAAAGGGTGCTAACCCACTCCCATGTAGCACTATCTTCTGAACTATCTTTCCACTTTACTAGACACTATATAAGTGACTCCTCATTCATTTCTCTCGAGCGTGTATTATGCTCTCATGCTCATGTGGAATAGATTGAATAGAAATAGGCTCTACTACCTCACTATCTAGAATGAGGTTGTCATATTCACCCAACCTTTTCTTAAGTTAATATGAAATACTGGATGGATTTAGATATTCTCTCGAAGTTCAAGCTGATAAGCCATCTTTCCTATTCTCTTAAGTATTGAAAAAGGTCCACAATACCTAGGAAATACAAGAATTCCTTTGCAGCTTGGACTCTGATGCAATCCTACTGCATAACAGGTCTTGGTTGAAACCTGCACATAAACATAAATGGACTATGCCCAGTGGAAGCGTGGTTGGCAGTGTTATATGCAAACTCTACTATAGGTAAATACTCTTCCCAATTAGTTTTCCTTTCATTCACATATGCTCAAAGCATACCTTTTAGGATTTGGTTAACCCTCTCTATTTGCCCATTTGACTGTTAATGCTCGACCGTCCTCATGTTAAGTTTAGTATCAAACCTCTTCAAGATTGCTCTCCAAAAGTGGCTAGTAAACCTCCTATCCCGATCAAAAACAATGTCTAAAGGAAGACCATATAACCACTATAGGTTGTCCAAAAATAACCTAGCCAACTCATTTGTCTTCATTGTACTAAGTGTCAGAATAAACCTAGCAATTTTGGTTAACCTATCCACGATTACCCAGATTGAGTAGTGCCCTCTCTGTGACTTAGGTAATACTACTATGAAATCCATGGATTTTTTTTTATTTTCTAAGTCGGGGATAGGGGCCCCAAGAGGCTTACCTGCTCAAAAGGCAGAACCTATGAAATCCATGGAGATACTCTCCCACTTCCATTTAGAATATCCAATGGGTGGAGTGGTCCTCCAATCCTAAATCTTTAGGGTCTATTGACATGGCATTAAGTGCACTAAACCACATACTCTAGGACAACCTTATGAAGTCTAGGCCAGTAAAACTACATCTTAACAAGATCATAAGTCTAGTTAACTCCTTGGCATCCTGCACTAGGTTTGTCATGACACTCATACAAAATGTGATGTCTCATTGAATAGACAAGCAACCTCAAAAATGGAGTGTTTCTTGCACACCGATTCCCTTGTAAGTGCTCATCACCATTATGCCATGCAATTCAATACTATTAAGCCTTAATCAATATACACTCAAAAAAGTAATCCCCATTGCTCCCTCCAAAAATTACCCCAGTTTAGAAACTTGTCTGATGACTGACTCTTTCATCAAGGAGTCCAATCAACCTTGCATACAATCTATTGAACTTCATCCTTGATTTCATCCATTAGTCAAGCTTCATCCGTTTTAAAAAAATTAAACAAATCAAACCAAATATCCACTCCTTTTCTGACATTATAAAATTTATTGGCCTTATCACTTTATAATAAATTCACTGGTTTTAAGGACACTTTCAGCCACAAGTTTCCAGAATGCTTGCAACCAGAGTAAACACACTTCAAGAAGAATGTATATTTGAAGGAAAAAAGGAGACTTCAAATTTCCCTGAAGCATATTATACAACAGAGAATCACAAACACTCGTACTAAACATAAGCTCTTAGCTCAGTAACAAAAAAGACAGCAACAATCCCAATTTGATTAGCTCTTATGTAGAGTTTGCTAACCAGTACAGTTGAACTTTATGTGTCAGACAAGACACAGTTCAAATTATTGCCCATAGAAAGGCCAATGTATATAGTGCAAGTAGATTTTGCACCCAAAGCTTCGTGAAACTAAGAAACTGAAGTACATATTCGTTTTTTTATATACAAAGACATGTTGAGAAACACAGAATATTGTAGATTGTCATGAAGTGATCCTTTCAGGGCTCTCACATGGTATTTGATGTGGAACCTAGCTTTCCAAGAGGATAGGATGGGAACGAGTGGATACCGCAAACTCCTCTTGTGTTTCCAGTGCTCCTTTCAATGTGCACATAACCATCCAAACCCCACTCCGTAGTCCATGAATTCTTCACAATCCAATAATCTTTGCCATGCTCGGCTCCATAGCCAACAGCCAGTACAGCATGATCAATCTCATTAGGATCATCCGAGCAGCTATTGAATACACCCTGTCACAGGAATCAAAAAAATCCTCTGCCTTTCATTCCTTAGAAAATTCACAGCATGTCTATGTATTCTTGAAATTTTGAGACCAAGAAATCTCAAAAACATCAACTACATTGTATAAATGAAGTCCATTCTCAATGACCCTCTAAATTTAGATCAACAAGGATGCTTCACACATGCATCTTCAAAAACAAATTTACTTATCAGGTTATAGATGAGACTGAAAAACATCTTACCCCAGCATATAACTGGAAGTCACGGGTCCCAGCATTGATGGCAACACTAACAGGTTGTTGTGCTACAGCACACATCAATGCATCCTCATTGTTAGGCTCCACATCCTCGTATCCATAGATCTTAACAGCTTTCTTCATTTTCTGCCAGTGCCAAAGCATAAGCATTGGAATATTTCAACATGAATATCAGGCATGCACATCTGTTTGATTTCCAGATTGTATAAAAATACCACAAAACAAGACACATCCCTACCTTAAACCATTTGCAGAACTTGGTTGTTCCAGCACCACTGACATAGGGGTAGCCTGTTTCAGTATTTATACCTCTATTTTTGATAACCCACTCAAAAGAGGGATCCATTAGACCACCATCACATCCATAGTTAGCATGAACACAGCTTACAAGCTCTTGTTCAGAGAGGCTCACAAGCTCACCAGTGGCAATCGCATGAGCACCCTCAATGGCACCAACAGTTGAAAAGGCCCAACAGCTTCCTGTATATTCCAAGCAAAAAACCAACATCTAATTTCATAAGAATGCATGTGGAAGCAAAGTCTAACACAAAGGCGACATAGGAACACACATCAATGGAAATAAATTCCGTGTGTGTGTGTGTGTGTGTGTGTGTGTGTGTGTGTGTGTGTGTGTGTGTGTGTGTGTGTGTGTGTATGTGTGTGTGTGTGTGTGCACGCGCGCACGTGCATGTCCATCCATATATGCACACACATGGAAGTGGTGACAGCTATGGTAATGGTTCTTTCTTTTTCTCTCTCAGGGGAAAGGGGGCACATGACATGCTTTAACATAGTAACGAAAAAGAGATATTGTTAACACCAAAATTAACCCCCACTTAACTGGGCCATAACATGAAATTCTTCACTCTCAGCTCACAAATCACACATTCACTTGATTAAAAAGGAGACACTGCAAAGAGTAAAAGAACGGGACATGGCAAAGAGCCCATGTGGGCTGAAGCCTGGATATCTCAAAGGCAAGCTTTGATTGATTAACTTGCAAAAAATAGGACATAGATTAGTGAGCTACGTGAGCTTGGTGTTCAAGATCGTTTGGCTTGTGTAAGAGCAAAGAATGACATGCATGGAACTCCCCTTCCAACCAATTATATAGCCCTCACCTAGTCACATCTACAATCCTCTATTAGATCCCACTATTAATCTAGCCATCATGAACCGCCAACCAGCATAGGATCCATGGATTTCAGCTTTGCCTATCCCTCGAGCTAGGAACTTTGGCAGCTTGCCCTTAGTCCTCCAAAGAACGTACATTGCTTATAAAATATAACACTCTTCCCCTTTTAATGATAATTGTTCCCAATGATATAGATGTTGGAATTTGGGGTCCCATGATCTTCCAATACTAAAAACCTTTGAGCATACACACTTAATTACACAAGATGATAAGTGAGAGATAGAGAGAAACTTGAGACAAGAATAAGTAATGTAAGCAAATTGCTTACTCACTAATATAGATGGCCGAATTACAAAATGGGAGTACTACTCAACCATATGATGGTGCACTCACTAGATGGAAGAATAGACAAGAAGATGATGAAGTACAGAATTCAGATTATGCTGTTATAATCTGAATATCTGTGAAGCAAATGAGCAACGGAGTGAACATAACCTCTCAAGATAGTGCAAGAAATCTGAAAATCAGCAAACCCTAATTCTGAAATTAGGGTTCAAAAACCCTAAAACAGAATATAGGATTAACTTACAAAAGATAGCCGCTCCAAACTTGTAGAAGACTCCTTGCTCCAAGAGAATAGTCTCCTCTTCACCTCTCCTTAGCCTCCAAAGCTTTAGAACTCCAAAACTGACACTCTATCAACATAACTCAAGGTTGTTGAGCTGAGGAGATGTGCTCAGGTGATGCAGCAGCTGTGGTAATACCCCCTTTGGCTGAGTAGAAGGGCTGGAGGTGCAAGGAGCAGCCCACGCGGCAGATAGACAGAGATGGAGAGAGAGAAATTCGAATTTAGAGAGGGGCAGCTTGTTTGGGGGCTTCACTAAAGAAAGAAGTGAGCCCTAAGTTTATTTGAGTTCACTTTTATAAGACCTAGCCAAGTTCACATTGAACTTGGCCAAAAGAATAAATAATGAGTGCATTAAGCCTTATAAAAACTTATAAAAAGCCTATACAAATGTGTACAAATAAGAGGGTCATTTAGGACCTTTACCCCAACAACCTCCCACTTAAAAGCATAAATGACGCCTTTAAGCTACGTGACTCCCACCATCTGTATACATAGCTCATGTTGTGCTTTAGACAAGCACTTAGTGAGAACATCGGCAGAATTTTGTGATGTATGAACCTTAACAAGTGTGATAAGGCCATCCTCAAGCACTTCTCGAATGAAGTGATATCGCACATCAATATGCTTAGTGCGTGCATGAAACATGGCATTCTTTGCCAAACATATGGCACTCTGGCTATCACAGCCAAGCATAGGTGCCTTGTTTGACAAGCCAAACTCACTGCATAATCGTGCCAGCCATATGGCTTCCTTGGAAGCCTCAATGGCTGAAATGTATTCAGCCTCTGTAGTGGACAAAGCAACAATCTTTTGCAGCCTTGAGCACCATGAAACAGCACCTCCTGCAAGAGTGAATATATATCCACTTGTGGATTTACGTGTATCCACATCACCAGCCATGTCAGAGTCACAAAAGCCTTTCAGCTCCAATGGATCTTTGCCATAGCAAATGCATTTATTTTTGGTCCCCTTCAAGTACTTCAAAATGGACTTTATTGCTTTCCAATGAGCTTTGCCTGGATTAGCCATAAACCGGCTCACAACTCCCACTGAATGGGCAAAGTCAGGCCTAGTTGCAACCATAGCATACATAAGTGACCCACAAGCTGAAGCATAAGGCACATTTTGCATGTCATTGATTGCTTCTTGTGTTTTGAGACAATCTTCCTTGGAAACTTTAACATATGGCTGCAATGGCACTCCAAGAGGCTTTGCATCAGCCATGTTAAATCTGTCCAACACCTTTTCAATGTATTTTTCCTGCGACAAATACAATATGTGCTGGTCCCTTTGTCTTCTAATCCTCACTCCAAGGACATGCTCTGCTGCCCCAAGGTCTTTCATTGAGAAAGCAGATTTCAGCTGCTGTTTAAGAGCATCAATGGTGTCTCTTTTTTTACCAGCAATCAGCATATCGTCAACATATAAGACAAGAATAATAGGGCTTCCATCTACATCAGTTTTCGTATACAAACAGTGTTTTTAAAACACCATCACTAATTTTATAACTTGCTTTATTTTGATCGCTCCAATTTGTGCTTTTGCCATCCCTAAAATTATAACCTAGCTTTTTTTTGTGTTTTGTACATCAAGAACCTCCGAAATATGCATCCATCATTTTAGAGCAGGAATTAGGGTTTGTGTTTTCTCCTAACTCTTACCTCTGATGAAAAAATGAAGCATATCACTAGATAGCTCTCATGAAACTCCATCTATCTAGCCTAAAAAAGTTATACCTAAAATGTACAAAAAATTGGCTAAGTCCTGAGTTGGATTGCTGGAGATGGACAATGTGTACATTGATTTCCAACAATAGAAGCAGCAAAAAAACTTCTAAATTGGAAAATATGATTCCATGGAGTGTCATACAGTGTGCTGGTGTTTGACATATTATATACTTTGGAATATAAAAGATCCACTACTATCTTCTCCTTCCATTCTAGCATTCACATCAACTAATGATATTCTTTGTCTTGGGCATACTGTTGGAATCCATATAAGGCCCACGAGCTCTTATGTACGCATCATAAATGCTCTCAATAACCTTGAAATCCTTATGACTAAACCTTGATCACTGATTGTGACAACTTATCACAAGAAGAGAACTTCGCAACTTGCCCTTGTCTCCATAAAACTATACTTGACAACTTCTCATAATCATGATTAAAAAAATCATGTAATAGAAGGAAATCACTTAACTCAAGTTCAGCAAGAACAAGTACTATGCTCATCGAAAATGAGAGCCACTTGTGTGATTTCCACAAACTTTATTAGCAACTAACTGAACCGAAAACTCATACAAATAAAAGAATATACTAAAGAACTTCCTAGATAATCCATCTATGCCCAAATCCATGAAGTCAAATCCTAAAAAGAGACCAAACACATCGACATTGAGGTCTAATAACAAAGACACCTCACAACTAATGGACAACTTATTTCGAGTAGCGTGGGGCATTATAGAGCTCAAGCAAACCCTCTAGATTTACCTGCTCTCGTGCGATGCGAATTGAGACTCTCAGAGTTTCCCATCATGAGCTAAACTGTGTATGTAAGTCTCATACAATATGAAGATGTGCAAAAGAAATGCAACAATGCATATGGAAGAACCACCACCTTCTATATAATAAAAAATTCATTTGTTTCTAGTGAGCAAAACTCGCTCTTACTTTCCACCGCCACCACTATAATGAAGTCATTCCAATATAACAATGCCCATCACTCAAAAATGAATGATTAAATATGGAATGTCAATACAATGTGTACATATACAAAACTGAATTTAGGTTGAATGTAAAGAGTTCTAGGTACAAGAATTAAGGAATAGTGCTTAGGAGTTGATAAGGAAGTGTGTGTGCAATGGAATCGATTGTCTATACAATAGTTGAAAATAAAGTAATTGCAACAAACCCTAATTCAAATAATCTCCCTTTGATGTAAGGAGCAACAATTTATCTTGAGAACTTGAAGTATAATGTGGATCACCTAGTATGGCAGCTAGCAATGAAGATATTCAGAAAGTAGAGCAGCAACTTACACAAATCAGCATGCATACACTTGGAGTATATGTAGAAGAAGAGTGCAGCAACACAAAGCTCCAAAAATAGCAGCACAATACTCCAAATCTGCTCCAAACTGAAACAAGACCTGCATCCATCTCTTTACCCTAGAGGTTAAGCTTTGATAGCTCCAAAACTTGATGATTATTGTGCCCAGGTTCATGCTCTATTTATAGCACTAGACTGACCTACGAATTTCCAACTAAAAAACCAAAAAAACAAGATAGCAGAATTTTCGCTGCTTTTTACAAAAGTACTTCTTTATGAATCTTATTTTTTCGAATCAGCTTTTGAGTGATGCTTTTGGTTAGATTGAATCTTTGCCATTGATTGTGATGCTTTTCTATCTTTAAATCATTGCCCTTAATTAAAATTTGATGAAAAGCATCTTGAAAAGCAAAATTCAGGGTTTTAGTTTGGAGGGGTTGTTAGGTCTCCAATGGCTATCTATTACATATCAATAGAAAGCTATTGATGAGTACTTTGAGAATATGCAATAAAAATTTTAGCTTATCTTTGACCATTTTTTACGATCTCTAAAGTTTTAAGGTTTACTCAAATTCAGGTTAATGATGACATTGTTCTCCAACATTTTATGACTTGGATTGGGCTGGTTGTTATGACACATGTGTCTCCACATGTGGTTTTTGCTTCATGCTTGTTAGCTCATGCATATCTTGGTTGTGCAAGAAACAACCTACTATGGCCACTTCTAGTTGTGAGGCCGAGTATAGTGCAGTTTTCACATAGAGTGTGTGTGGCTCGTTAGATGATCTTTCCCAACAAGAATTTTGCATGTACGTGCAAAAAAGCTCTGATACCAAATATTCAAAGTGAAGTAGGCCCAATAATAATTGGCAAAATCTTTCCATGCACACTTTGAACAAAATAAGATCGATGAATGATTACAAATATAGATAAGAGACAAGAGAATGTAAACAAGTAGCTAAATGCTACTCTAAATTTGATCTACTTATGTCATAATAAGTATAAAATGTGTGTAATATACAAATGTTGGATAAAAGGTTGAATATAACATGGATCTAAGTACAAAAATTAGATAGAATTGTGTCTAAGAGTTAAGAGAAAGTGAATGTGTGATTTTTTTTTAAAAAATGCCTATGTTCTTTAGGAGGTTTTTTTCCCGGCTTGTATATATGCCTATTGCAAAAAACAGGCTTCTTATCTTTGTCCATTCTAGTGGTAATACATTCAATATTGTGTGTTGAGCTCCAAGCTTCCTTGTGTGTTGTTCGCGTGCTTCCGCAGACGTCTAACTCCAACAATTGGTATCAAAGAAGGTCGCCGCTTCATTTAGGGCGTCGTCGACACCTCCCCAGTTGCAATCTCAGAATCGCACGAAATTTGGTGAGCATACTCAATGTGTTTCCGAAATCGCAATCTGAGCTAGTTTCGGCCTCCGAACACACTATCGAAGTGCTTGTGCAGGCTATTTCGTCTTTTTGTGCCAAAGGTATATACCAGTTTCGATTCGCCAGTGTAAGCATCTCGAAGTCTGCTACAGGTCTAGAAAAATTTGTCTGGACCGTCCTGTTCAACTTTTTGAGTTAGAGTCAATTTTTTGCATCAAGGTATTTTAGTCACCGACCATGGCTGAAAGCAGTGATGTATTCTGTATGTTGGCGTTGAGGATAAGTTCGATGGTACAAACTACCCGTTATGGGCTTATATGATGCGACATGTATTGATTGCAAAAGGACTGTGGAACATTGTGAAGAGTGTTGAAAAACGTCCTATCACACCCGCAATTGTTACAACTACAAGTACTGAAGCTGATGCAGAAGGTGTCGAAGATAATGATATTCTGCATATTCTTCTTGTTCGTGCTACAGTTTCTGTTGCACCTATTGCAGAGCAAATTCGTTGGAATGGAAGAGATTCCAAAGCACATGCATTGATAGCTTTGTCTGTCAAACGTGCCATTATTCCTCACATTTGCTCTTGCAGAACAGCTAAGGATGCTTGAGATGCACTTACCACAGTGTACCAAGGTAGGAATGAGGCTCGTGTTGCTCATAGTTGCTAATCGTACGCGTACGAATACGTCCGTACGTATTTTTTGCAAGGTACCGTACGGTACGTATTCGTACGGGTTCGTACGAATTTTTTTTCCGAAAAAAAAAAAGACCTAAAGAACTTCTAACTTCTTCGTTCGGTTCACTTCTGTTCATTTGCGCTTTCGGGTTTTTTCTGCAGCCGCTCGCTCACGAGTCTACTACCTAAGCCCATCTTCAAACACACATGTCACACATACACACTTAAGATTCCTCAAGCTCTAGCCTCTCTCAAGCTCTATCTCAAGCTCTATCAAGCTTTCTCAAGCTCGCTTCAAACCTTTCTCTTCTAGTTCAGCTTTAGCCTTTCTCTAAGCAACATGGTGAGAGAAAAGCATGAGGCTTTTGATCTCCATTGTGTTGGGGTGGAGAAAGACACAAAGAAGTCCAATTCCCATCATTGGACTTGCAAATATTGTGGCAAGCGATACACAAGCGGGGCCACAAGGCTACTTCAACACATAAGCAAGCTTGGAGGGCAAGTGGCCGCATGCAAGGAAATTCCCGATCATATTGCATCCGAGATTAGGCAAAAAATGATGGGATCTCCTAGCACATTACCTACATCGGTAAGAGGATATGCAAGCCATTCTTCTCGTGCAACGGTCTCTACTTCTTCACATGAAGAGGAGTCACATTTTCATGACTCAAATGTTGGTTCATCCTCCCAATCACCATTACAAAGGGAGTCACAATCAATGAGGCAAAGTGGATTAGGGCAAGCTCCCGGGCATGTAAGGTCCTCTCTCACATGGATCAAAGAGAAACAAAAGATAGCCGACATAGAGATTGCAAGAACGGTAATTATGGAAAATCTCTCATTTAATCTTCTTAATTCAAACCAATGGAAGACTATGGTGAAAGCAATTAGTGAAGTGGGTCCATGCCAAGGATGGAGTGGACCTAGCTACTCCGATATGAGGACAACCAAGATTGATGAGGAGAAGAAAAGAATAGATCTCTCACTTGCCCCTATGCGTGAGAAATGGTTTAGGTATGGATGCACTATCCTCTCGGATGGATGGAGAGATAGAAAAAATAGAGGCATAATTAATATTCTTGTGTCATGCCCTATTGGTACTTTTTTCCTACGTGCCGTTGAGGTTGGAAAGAAGGGAAAGAAGACAACCGGAGTGTTCATCTATCGGCATATCAAGAAGGCCATTGAAGAAGTAAGTTTTAAATTTTTATTTTATTTTAATTTCATTTTGATATTTTGACACTAATTTATGGATTTTATGCATAGGTGGGTTCATCAAATGTAGTGCAAGTTGTCACCGATAATGCAAGCAATTGTAGGCATATGGGGCAGCTTTTGGAGGGTGAGTATCCACATATTGTGTGGACTCCATGTGCAACTCATTGTCTTGATTTGCTCATGGAGGATATTGGAAAGCTAACATGGGTGAAAGCTTGCACACTACAAGCCTCGAACATAGTTACATTTTTCACACAAAAAGTGAAAGTGTTGGCTATGTTTAGAGAGCATAGCAAGCTTGAAATAAAGAAGCCCGCCACCACACGCTTTGCATACATGTGGATTGTCCTTTCAAGGTTGCTTGAAGTGAAAGTGCCTCTACGACAAACGGTGGTATCTACCTTTTGGATCGAGTGGGACGAGAGCACATCGGAGGAGTCAAAAAGCATGCAAAGGTTATGTTTGGATGAGAGCTTTTGGGATGGTGTGAGAGCTATTTTAGGTGTCATCACACCTATCTACAAAGCTCTACGCATGACGGATTGTGAAGGTGCTACTCTCGGTCTTCTCATCCATATCATGAGAAGAGCTATGCAAGAGATGAGGGAATGCACTCTTGTCACCGAGGAGCAAAGAGATGAAGTACTTGAGGTAAGATATTTTGATGTGTGTGTGTGTGTGTTTGTGTGTGTGTGTGTGTGTGTGTGTGTGTGTTTGTGTGTGTGTGTGTGTGTGTGTGTGTTTGTGTGTGTGTGTGTGTGTGTGTTTGTGTGTGTGTGTGTGGGTGTATTATAATTTTCATCTCATAATTCATTCTTATTATTAAATTTTAATATTTAACCCTCTTTCTTTTTTTTTAGGCAACAATGAGAAGATGGACATGGATGCATCGGCCTATCCATGGGTTTGCAGGTTTATTGCATCCGGCATTCAAAAGCACCCGATTATATGATGATGTGGAGTTATTATCGGATCGTCTTCAATATATGTCACGTGTAGTTCCCACACATCTACATAATGACATGTTGGAGCAAATTAATTGTTATATGGATGAGAGGGGAAATCCTGCCTTTCTTTTTCCTACATGTTGGGATAGAGAATCAATGGTAAAACCACTCTTTTGGTGGCAAAATTTTGGTTTTGCATTCACTACATTATTCACATATGCTCTTAAAGTGTTATCTCAAGATTGCTCATCCGGTGCATGTGAGAGAAATTGGAGTGCTTTCTCTCTCATCCACACAAAGGTGAGGAATAGACTTAGTCCTCATCAAATGGAAAAGTTAATATATTGTCGTACAAATCTTAAGATGCTACAAAATATCCCTAACATGGAGACTCTCAAACAAGTAAGTAGCTTTATCATTTGCTGCTTGCATAAAATTTCAGCTTTCAATGTTGTAGGCTTCCATGTTATGCTAATTCATGTTTTGATTCTCTTTTTTGTTTAGGTGAATGTGGACAAATTTTGGCCTTCCGTGAAAGACACTCCTCTTCCATCACATGATGTGCCTCAAGATGAGGAAGAGCTTCTTTTTGCCGATCTATATAGAGAGCTTTGCTCTATAGATGTGAGGCAAACAAGGGGCCATAGCAGAAGAAGGGTCAGAGGAGTCCGTGGTCGCGGGAAGGGATTGATTATCCGGCGTGCATCAACCACTTCACACGGGGATGGAGCTAGCACTAGTCGAGCACCGGCTAGTACATACACGAGGAGGCAGAGGAGTACATTATCATCGCTGCAGCAGCTTCCACTATCCCCGCGTTTTGATGATGAGGGGAACCTTATCAGTGATCCTCCCACACCACCATCATCTACTTATGAGATGACATCATCCGATTCTCTTGATGAGAATTCTGATGATAGTGATATTGATGAGATGGATGATGAGTGATTGATGTATCATGTCACTTTATTGACACTTTATTGACATTGGACATTATGATGATTGATGATGTTTTTCATTGGCTTTTAGTTTTTTAATATTTACTATTCATCACTCTAGACTTATGACTTATCATCTTGTTATTTCATGTATTCTTGGTGATGATTCATGAATCACGATGATCATGTTTGAAACTTTGTTATGATTTGAAGCTAGATTTATCATTTTGGTATGATGGTATCATGTAGAATCTAGACGTATGTAGTATGTACATGTGTCATGAATGAAGTTTGAAAATTGATAGCATGATTTTTGTTTTTAACATAAATCATAAATGATAGTACTAACTTCTAAGTTCTAAGTTTTAACTTCTAAGTAGATATTGATATATCCAATTCCTCGATATGACGACAATATCCCACATGATTAAATATAGCTAAATGAAGTTTTTTACCTTTATTTTGATGTATGTTATTCATAAACATGATGTTTATCATCTCAAATATAAAATATATTATTTTCAGCCAAAAAAAAAATCGTACCTTATGAACGTACGCATATCGTACGGGAAGCCCCAAATCTTAGGGTACGTACGTAGTACCGTACTAATACGTACGGTACGAATCGTACGGATCGTACCTTACTAACTATGGTGTTGCTTACCTTCGAAAACAATTGGAGAGTGAGCACATGAATGAAGGTGACTCTATAGACAGTTTTCTAACAAAGATCAAAGACTTGAAGGAACAGTTGAGTTCAGCAAATTAGGTTATACCAAATAGCTCACTTGTGCAGACCATTCTAAATGGCCTTCCTAATTTATATCAGAGTTTTGTTTCTACTCTTCGGTTGATGATGAAAGGCAATCCAAATGCCTTGTCATTTGAGGAGTTAGTCTCTGTTCTGTTGCAGGAAGATCAATCTAGGAAGAACACGTCCATCCACGCAGATCAGGTCCATTATGCGTGTTGCAGATCAAACTTTCCTGGCTAATCAGAAGGGCAAAGAAAAATGGAGCTCTTTAACTAGTAAGCAGAAATCTGCTAATTCTGCACAATCAAAGAGGGAAGACAAAGATGAAAAAAATCAGAAAGGCAGAAATTGTTTTGCAAGTACTGTAAAGGAAATGATCATATCATAAAGAACTGTCCAAAACTGGCTACTAAAGAGGCAAAAAAGAAAGAGGCTGGAATGGTTGTTGCAGAGGCCTCTACACCAAAAACAGAGCCTGCTAATCTTGTGCAGAAAGAAGAATGGGTGTTTACTATTGTTTGCAGTTTTGACCCATCTTCTCATGAGAAGTGAATGTCTTAAATAGACTCAGATGTTTGGTACTTTGATAGTGGGACGACCAAACATATTACCTCGCAGAGCAGTTTCTTCTCTTCACTCTAGCCTTCTTCACTCTAGCCTTCCCCTACAAGGAATACTGTTACATGCGCAAACAACTCATCTTATCCTGTTATGAGAGTTGGTAAGATCATTTTGACTACTGCTGATGGAAGTTCTTTCACTTTCTCAAATGCTTTGTTTGTGCCAAGGATCAAGTAAAATCTGTTATTATTTTCTACATTAGCCAAGATTGGCTTGGTTGTGAAATTTGTTGATGACAGATGTACAATTGTATTTTGGGCAAAATGCAATGTTCTTCCTTTCCAAAAGATGGTTTAGTTCGGGCTACTCAGATTGTCTTGGTTGTGAAATTTGTTGATGACAGATGTTCAGTTCATGGTCTTTCAAATGGCGGTGTGATTATTGTTTCTGGCATTTTATGTTGTGGACTGTATAAGCTCATAGACTATTAAAGATCTGTAAATGATTCGACATGTGGAGTACATGATTCTCACGCTATGTAAGATGCAAAGCTTTCGCATGCACTCTTTGGTCATCTGAATTTTGCTAGTTTGCTACGCTTGCAGAAATTTAAAATGGTGTCCTCTTTGCCCAAACTTGAGGCACCTGGAAAACATGTTTGTGAAAGCTGTATTTTGGGCAAAATGCAATGTTCTTTCTTTCCAAAAGATGGTTCGGTTCGGGCTACTCAGAAATTGAAGCTTATACATAGTGATGTCTCTAGTCCTATACAAACACCTTCTTTTGGAATTTATCTTTACTTCGTAACTTTCATTGATGACTTTTCCAGGCATGCATGGATATATCCACTCAAAGCAAAGTCCGAAGTGTTTATGTGCTTCAAACAGTTTCTGGTTTTGGCTGAAAATATGTCAACATGTAAAATGAGCACCCTCCATTCTGATCGAGGGGGGAATATATGTCTTCTGATTTTAATGCATTTCTAGTTGAACGTGGGATAAAACACCAGTGTACAATGCCGTATACACCTCAACAGAATGGAGTTGCTAAACAAAAGAACAGGTCACTCATGGAGATTGCCAGGTGTATGGTAAAGAGTCAAGCCTTACCACATAGTTTCTCGCTTGAGGCTTTTATGTGTGCAGCACATGTACTTAATAGGTGTCCCACTAAAGCACTGCAGTCTATCACTTCATATAAGGCTTGGCATGATCGCAAGCCATTCGTTGCTCATTTGCGTGTTTTTGGTTGTCCGGCATATGCATTAGTGCCTGAACAACATCGCAAAAAATTGGATGATAAAGCAGTAAAATGTATTATTGTTGGGTACAGTTCTAAAAGTAAAGGCTATCATCTATATCATCCACAAACTAAACACATTCTGATTAACCGTGATGTTGTTTTTGTGGAAGATGTTATTAAGCCATTGCTTTCATGTACTAAGGAGACATCTATTAGCTCCAAAGACATGTATGATACTTTGCTTCCTCTTTTTACAGGTGGACAATCTAGTGCTGGTCCTAATGAGGCAACTTCTCAACCTTTGCAAGTTTCATGTGATGATGCATATCATTCCATTTCTGATGCAGATTCACATGATGCACTTATTGATGAGAGAGTTCATATTGAGAAGGCAAAAATTATGCCAAAATGGCTGGTGCAAACTTTGCGTGAAAGCAAATTAGATGCACCTCTTTGAAAGCAAATTAGATGCACCTCTTCCATATCGTACTCGTTCAAGCTCTCATAGTGCCTCTTTTGCATCAAACTGCTATGTTATGGTTGCATCTAGTCTTTGTGATGAGAATGAGCATGTTTCATTTCAAGAAGCACAAAATTCAGAAAATTGGATGATTGCTATGCAATCTGAATATGATGCTATAATGAATGGTACTTGGTCTTTATGTGACTAGCCAGGCCATTGGCACTAATTGGGAATACAAGCTTAAGCGTAAACCTGATGGTACAATTTACAGGTATAAGGCTAAGCTTGTTACAAAGGGTTATGCACAAGAAAGAGGCATTGATTTTGATGAGACCTTTGCACCTACTTGAAGAATGACTACTGTTCGTAGCATCTATGCACTTGCATTAGTTGGACATTAAAACAGGATTAAAACATCATGGTTGGAATGTACATTAGTTGGACATTAGTTGGACATTAAAACAACATTTCTGAATGGTGACTTGCATGAAGAAGTGTACGTTTTTCGGCCCAGTGGCTTTGTGCAAAATGGGTATGAAGACAAGGCATGCAAGTTAAAGAAGGCATTATATGGTTTAAAGCAAGCACCACGTGCTTGGTATGAAAAGATACATGCCTATCTGATTCCACATGGTTTTGAGAATAGTCCAACTAAAAGCACCTTATATGTCAAGCGTGCTTCTCATTGGTCCTTATGAGAAGCATATTGCTTATTTCAAGGCTGATTTACATGCCTCATTTGAGATGTCTAATGTGCGGCATTTGCATCATCATTTGCGCATTCAGTTTATGCACGTTGATGGTGGAATGGCTTTGTGTCAAACGAAATATATTGACACATTATTGCAACGTTTTGGCCTTGAAGACTGTAAACCTATTGCCACTCCTATGGAGACAGGTTTACGACAGAGTCTTCATGATGTTGGAGATGCATTTGATGTTTTTCTCTCTCAGCAGGCTCTTGGATTCTTGATTTACTTGTGCATTACTCGACCAAATATTCAGGCACAGGCACAGGCACAGGCACAGGCACAGGCACAGGCACAGGCACAGGCACAGGCACAGGCACAGGCACAGGCACAGGCACAGGCACAGGCACAGGCACAGGCACAGGCACAGGCACAGGCACAGGCACAGGCACAGGCACAGGCACAGGCACAGGCACAGGCACAGGCACAGGCACAGGCACAGGCACAGGCACAGGCACAGGCACAGCACAGGCACAGGCACAGGCACAGGCACAGGCACAGGCACAGGCACAGGCACAGGCACAGGCACAGGCACACAGGCACAGGCACAGGCACAGGCACAGGCACAGGCACAGGCACAGGCACAGGCACAGCACAGGCACAGGCACAGGCACAGGCACAGGCACAGGCACAGGCACAGGCACAGGCCAGGCACAGGCACAGGCACAGGCACAGGCACAGGCACAGGCACAGGCACAGGCACAGGCACAGGCACAGGCACAGGCACAGGCACAGGCACAGGCACAGGCACAGGCACAGGCACAGCACAGGCACAGGCACAGGCACAGGCACAGGCACAGGCACAGGCACAGGCACAGGCACAAGCACAGGCACAGGCACAGGCACAGGCACAGGCACAGGCACAGGCACAGGCACAGGCACAGGCACAGGCACAGGCACAGGCACAGGCACAGGACAGGCACAGGCACAGGCACAGGCACAGGCACAGGCACAGGCACAGGCACAGGCACAGGCACAGGCACAGGCACAGGCACAGGCACAGGCACAGGCACAGGCACAGGCACAGGCACAGGCACAGGCACAGGCACAGGCACAGGCACAGGCACAGGCACAGGCACAGGCACAGGCACAGGCACAGGCACAGGCACAGGCACAGGCACAGGCACAGGCACAGGCACAGGCACAGGCACAGGCACAGGCACAGGCACAGGCACAGGCACAGGCACAGGCACAGGCACAGGCACAGGCACAGGCACAGGCACAGGCACAGGCACAGGCACAGGCACAGGCACAGGCACAGGCACAGGCACAGGCACAGGCACAGGCACAGGCACAGGCACAGGCACAGGCACAGGCACAGGCACAGGCACAGGCACAGGCACAGGCACAGGCACAGGCACAGGCACAGGCACAGGCACAGGCACAGGCACAGGCACAGGCACAGGCACAGGCACAGGCACAGGCACAGGCACAGGCACAGGCACAGGCACAGGCACAGGCACAGGCACAGGCACAGGCACAGGCACAGGCACAGGCACAGGCACAGGCACAGGCACAGGCACAGGCACAGGCACAGGCACAGGCACAGGCACAGGCACAGGCACAGGCACAGGCACAGGCACAGGCACAGGCACAGGCACAGGCACAGGCACAGGCACAGGCACAGGCACAGGCACAGGCACAGGCACAGGCACAGGCACAGGCACAGGCACAGGCACAGGCACAGGCACAGGCACAGGCACAGGCAGGCACAGGCACAGGCACAGGCACAGGCACAGGCACAGGCACAGGCACAGGCACAGGCACAGGCACAGGCACAGGCACAGGCACAGGCACAGGCACAGGCACAGGCACAGGCACAGGCACAGGCACAGGCACAGGCACAGGCACAGGCACAGGCACAGGCACAGGCACAGGCACAGGCACAGGCACAGGCACAGGCACAGGCACAGGCACAGGCACAGGCACAGGCACAGGCACAGGCACAGGCACAGGCACAGGCACAGGCACAGGCACAGGCACAGGCACAGGCACAGGCACAGGCACAGGCACAGGCACAGGCACAGGCACAGGCACAGGCACAGGCACAGGCACAGGCACAGGCACAGGCACAGGCACAGGCACAGGCACAGGCACAGGCACAGGCACAGGCACAGGCACAGGCACAGGCACAGGCACAGGCACAGGCACAGGCACAGGCACAGGCACAGGCACAGGCACAGGCACAGGCACAGGCACAGGCACAGGCACAGGCACAGGCACAGGCACAGGCACAGGCACAGGCACAGGCACAGGCACAGGCACAGGCACAGGCACAGGCACAGGCACAGGCACAGGCACAGGCACAGGCACAGGCACAGGCACAGGCACAGCACAGGCACAGGCACAGGCACAGGCACAGGCACAGGCACAGGCACAGGCACAGGCACAGGCACAGGCACAGGCACAGGCACAGGCACAGGCACAGGCACAGGCACAGGCACAGGCACAGCACAGGCACAGGCACAGGCACAGGCACAGGCACAGGCACAGGCACAGGCACAGGCACAGGCACAGGCACAGGCACAGGCACAGGCACAGGCACAGGCACAGGCACAGGCACAGGCACAGGCACAGGCACAGGCACAGGCACAGGCACAGGCACAGGCACAGGCACAGGCACAGGCACAGGCACAGGCACAGGCACAGGCACAGGCACAGGCACAGGCACAGGCACAGGCACAGGCACAGGCACAGGCACAGGCACAGGCACAGGCACAGGCACAGGCACAGGCACAGGCACAGGCACAGGCACAGGCACAGGCACAGGCACAGGCACAGGCACAGGCACAGGCACAGGCACAGGCACAGGCACAGGCACAGGCACAGGCACAGGCACAGGCACAGGCACAGGCACAGGCACAGGCACAGGCACAGGCACAGGCAGGCACAGGCACAGGCACAGGCACAGGCACAGGCACAGGCACAGGCACAGCACAGGCACAGGCACAGGCACAGCCACAGGCACAGGCACAGGCACAGGCACAGGCACAGGCACAGGCACAGGCCCAGGCCAGGCACAGGCACAGGCACGGCACAGCACAGGCACAGGCACAGGCACAGGCACAGGCACAGGGCACAGGCACAGGCACAGGCAACAGGCACAGCGCACAGGCACAGACAGGCACAGTGCCACAGGCCACAGGCACAGGCAAGGCACAGGCACAGGCACAGGCCACAGGGCACAGGCACAGGCACAGGCACAGGCCAGGCAACAGGCACAGGCACAGGCACAGGCACAGGCACAGGCACAGGGCACAGGCTACAGGTCCACGGCACAGGACAGCACAGGCACAGGCACAGGCACAGGCACAGGCACAGGCCACAGGCACAGGCTACAGTCACCGGCAACAGTGAACAAGGCACAGGCACAAGGGCACAGGCACGGCACAGGCACAGAGCACAGCACAGGCACAGGCATCAGGCACAGGCACAAGGCACAGGCACAGGCCACAGGCACAGGCACAGGCACAGGCACAGGCACAGGCAAGGCACAGGCAACAGGCACAGGCACAGGCACAGGGCACCGGCACAGGCACAGGCACAGGCACAGGCACAGGCACAGGCACAGCACAGGCACAGGCACAGGCACAGGCACAGGCACAGGCACAGGCACAGGCACAGGCACAGGCACAGGCACAGGCACAGGCACAGCACAGGCACACAGGCACAGGCACAGGCACAGGCACAGGCACAGGCACAGGCACAGGCACAGGCACAGGCACAGGCACAGGCACAGGCACAGGCACAGGCACAGGCACAGGCACAGGCACAGGCACAGGCACAGGCACAGGCACAGGCACAGGCACAGGCACAGGCACAGGCACAGGCACAGGCACAGGCACAGGCACAGGCACAGGCACAGGCACAGGCACAGGCACAGGCACAGGCACAGGCACAGGCACAGGCACAGGCACAGGCACAGCACAGGCACAGGCACAGGCACAGGCACAGGCACAGGCACAGGCACAGGCACAGGCACAGGCACAGGCACAGGCACAGGCACAGGCACAGGCACAGGCACAGGCACAGGCACAGGCACAGGCACAGGCACAGGCACAGGCACAGGGCACAGGCACAGGCACAGCACAGGCACAGGCACAGGCACAGGCACAGGCACATGGCACAGGCACAGGCACAGGCACAGGCACAGGCACAGGCACAGGCACAGGCCACCAGGCACAGGCCGCACAGGCACAGGCAAGGCCAACAGGCACAGGCACAGCACAGGGCACAGCGGCACAGGCACAGGCACAGGCACAGGCACAGGCACAGGCACAGGCACAGGCACAGGCACAGGCACAGGCACAGGCACAGGCACAGGCACAGCACAGGCACAGGCACAGGCACAGGCACTAGGCACAGGCACAGGCACAGGCACAGGCCCAGGCACAGGCACAGGCACAGGCACTAGGCACCAAGGCACAGGGCAAAAAAACAGGCAACAGGCACAGGCCACAGGCAACAGCACAGCACAGGCACAGGCACATGCACAGGCACAGCGCACAGGCACAGGAACAGGAACAGGCACAGAACAGGCACAGCACAGGCACAGGCACAGGCACATGCACAGGCACAGGCACAGGCCCAGGCACAGGCCACAGGCCACAGGCACAGGCACAGGCACAGGCACAGGCACAGGCACAGGCACAGGCACAGGCACAGGCACAGGCACAGGCACAGGCACAGGCACAGGCACAGGCACAGGCACAGGCACAGGCACAGGCACAGGCACAGGCACAGGCACAGGCACAGGCACAGGCACAGCACAGGCACAGGCACAGGCACAGGCACAGGCACAGGCACAGGCACAGGCACAGGCACAGGCACAGGCACAGGCACAGGCACAGGCACAGGCACAGGCACAGGCACAGGCACAGGCACAGGCACAGGCACAGGCACAGGCACAGGCACAGGCACAGGCACAGGCACAGGCACAGGCACAGGCACAGGCACAGGCACAGGCACAGGCACAGGCACAGGCACAGGCACAGGCACAGGCACAGGCACAGGCACAGGCACAGGCACAGGCACAGGCACAGGCACAGGCACAGGCACAGCACAGGCACAGGCACAGGCACAGGCACAGGCACAGGCACAGGCACAGGCACAGGCACAGGCACAGGCACAGGCACAGGCACAGGCACAGGCACAGGCACAGGCACAGGCACAGGCACAGGCACAGGCACAGGCACAGGCACAGGCACAGGCACAGGCACAGGCACAGGCACAGGCACAGGCACAGGCACAGGCACAGCACAGGCACAGGCACAGGCACAGGCACAGGCACAGGCACAGGCACAGGCACAGGCACAGGCACAGGCACAGGCACAGGCACAGCACAGGCACAGGCACAGGCACAGGCACAGGCACAGGCACAGGCACAGGCACAGGCACAGGCACAGGCACAGGCACAGGCACAGGCACAGGCACAGGCACAGGCACAGGCACAGGCACAGGCACAGCACAGGCACAGGCACAGGCACAGGCACAGGCACAGGCACAGGCACAGGCACAGCACAGGCACAGGCACAGGCACGGCACAGGCCAGGCACAGGCACAGGCACAGGCACAGGCACAGGCACAGGCACAGGCACAGGCACAGGCACAGGCACAGGCACAGGCACAGCACAGGCACAGGCACAGCACAGCACAGGCACAGCACAGGCACAGGCACAGCACAGGCACAGGCACAGGCACAGGCACAGGCACAGCACAGGCACAGGCACAGGCACAGGCACAGGCACAGGCACAGGCACAGGCACAGGCACAGGCACAGGCACAGGCACAGGCACAGGCACAGGCACAGGCACAGGCACAGGCACAGTCACAGGCACAGGCACAGGCACAGGCACAGGCACAGGCACAGGCACAGGCACAGGCACAGGCACAGGCACAGGCACAGGCACAGGCACAGGCACAGGCACAGGCACAGGCACAGCACAGGCACAGGCACAGGCACAGGCACAGCACAGGCACAGGCACAGGCACAGGCACAGGCACAGGCACAGGCACAGGCACAGCACAGGCACAGGCACAGGCACAGGCACAGCACAGGCACAGGCACAGGCACAGGCACAGGCACAGGCACAGGCACAGGCACAGGCACAGGCACAGGCACAGGCACAGGCACAGGCACAGGCACAGGCACAGGCACAGGCACAGCACAGGCACAGGCACAGGCACAGGCACAGGCACAGGCACACACAGGCACAGGCACAGCACAGGCACAGGCACAGGCACAGGCACAGGCACAGGCACAGGCACAGCACAGGCACAGGCACAGGCACAGGCACAGGCACAGGCACAGGCACAGGCACAGGCACAGCACAGGCACAGGCACAGGCACGGCACACACAGGCAGGCACAGGCACAGGCACAGGCACAGGCACAGGCACAGGCACAGGCACAGGCACAGGCACAGGCACAGGCACAGTCACAGGCACAGGCACAGGCACAGGCACAGGCACAGGCACAGGCACAGGCACAGGCACAGGCACAGGCACAGGCACAGGCACAGGCACAGGCACAGGCACAGCACAGGCACAGGCACAGGCACAGGCACAGGCACAGGCACAGGCACAGGCACTGCACAGGCACAGGCACAGGCACAGGCACAGGCACAGGCACAGGCACAGG